>OY282499.1:27631872-28231872 GCA_958295605.1 Ajuga chamaepitys
TCATGAGAGATCTAAGCATATAGATGTAAAGTTACACTTTGTAAGGGATATTGTGGAGAAAGGCATCATTTCTGTCAAGAAGATTACAACTGAAGATAATGTTGCAGATGTATTCACTAAATCTCTTCCAGGAAGTAAGTTCAAACATTGTGCAAGCTTGTTAAAGCTTGTACGTTGTGTCTGATTCAACAGAAGTTATGGTTTGAGGAAAAGGATGAACTTTTGTATTCATTGAGGTGGAGAATTGTTATATAGTATCAATTCAACAAAGTTCAGCATCAGTTTTAATCATATCTTTGTCCAAGGTTGCAGAATTGGGTTCAAATCACTCAAAACCAGAATAAATTGAAGAGTCAACTACCATGAACCGGTAGTTATGCTAACAGAAAAAAAAATTCTAAAATGGAAAACAGGGGTCGTTTGATTTCAAATCTGTTGTGCGAATTGCAGTGCAATACGTATTGAGTAGTATACACATTGTTGAGAGATAGACATAATTGTAGTTTTCCCTTTAGGAGAGGAGAGAATCAGTTGTAAAAATCTTGATTAGGGTTCATATCTCAGTTGGGATTAGAATTGGGGTTTTTGTGAATCTAAGATTGTAAGCTGTAATTCTTCTCTCATATAGTGTATTGAGGTTGTCTTGATCCTCCGTGGATATAGATCATTTGATTGAACCACGTAATTGGTGTGTTGATCTCATTTCAGTTCTTGCTTGTGTGTTTGAGATTGGTTATTGTGTTCTTCAATTTCATTTCAATTTCAATGAATTCTGAGTTTCTTAATCTAACAGTAACACCCTTGACAATAAGGATCATCAACAACACTACCAGTTTTAGTCAATAAACATAATAAAATAACATTGTATTCCTATCGTTACTCCCCACAAACAAACAACATTATTTAGATAGTATATATAAAAATATAAACATATTTTTCATCTATTTTCACAATCAGTATAACTTTTTCAGACAAGCAAACCTACTTCACATTATATCTAACAATTAGACAAACAGACCCACATTCCAGACTCATATACAAAAAACCAAACACAGATCTACATAGCAAACTAACTTGTATTAGAAACCCTAAGCCCTACACACAATAAATATAGAGCCAAAAGCATACAATAGACCCTAATTCATCAACACTACATCATAAAGATAAGTTTCTTTATAGTATTTCAGGGTTGTCTCGTCCATTGCCCTTTTCTTGCGAATGAACACCATTACGCCTTCACCAGAACACCCCTAATGGCGACGCATTTCAATTAAGGTTTTTTGAGTTTCAATTTGATATGTTTCGAGTGGCCTAACAAATGGATTTAGGGATTTGGAGTCTAACTTAGGGTTCTTTTGGGCTTGGTAAATAGAGAGTAACGCATTTTAATAATATAATTACATCTTTTATTTGCATTTTCATAATTCTTAGTTATTACATTGGCGTGAATTAGGTGTTGATTTTCCCCCCATTTCACGCTGACGTTGTTTTCTATTTTTTGTCCAAAATAAGGTTATACATTATAAAAACAATGCCACATCACTAAGACGAAAAGTCCCCAAAATTAAAGTCACGTGCCCTCCACGTACGCAATTATAACCTAAAAAAAATCAGCAGTGGCAATTGGGCTTAAATTTGACATACGTGACTAAATTGAAAAAGTAAATAGCAGTGGGACATTTGCGTAAAAGTAGATAGTTATGGCACCATTTATGACTTTTTGCCTGCAAGTATGTGTTGTAAGTTGTACGTTGTATAATGTAGTTTACAAGACCGAAAAGAACTAGTATGTATTAAATCACAATTGCCTTGAAGATATTACATATACTTTTCTTCATTTTTAATAAAATTACACATGTTTGAGGGTTATCGTTATTTTTTGATATGGGAAATTGAATCCCTAATCTTTACCAATAATCAGCTCGATAATATCAATAGACTAATATCTTATATTTTCTTTTATAATCATTAGAGGAAGACCTCATCGATAACCTCGTAATATTAATAGAGTTAGGAATCTAGACTATTGAAAATATAAAAATAGTAAGAGGTACTCTCTCTATTTCATAAACTATAAAGTCGATATTTTTTAAAGGTGATATAGATTAAGAAAGTATACTCGTGTCCAGTTATACTAATTGAACATTAAATAGTGATGGAGGATTATTTAATACGCTATCAATAAGGAGAGTAATTACTATCTTTTGCAATGATGTGGTAGAATGTGTCTATTTGGGAGTGACACATTCTTCATCTAAGGCAATATCATCATTTACAAATCTACACCATTTACAAATCCCAACTACCTTCGCAAGAGTAGTTCTCTTGTACAATAATCGGATTGTTCTAAGATCGGGATAGACGGATCCACATGTTGTGTGCAGTTTTTTTATGAAAACAAATTAGTGTTTATGCTGAAATGTATTACTTGTTTTGAAGAAAAAAAATTACGCTGAAACGCTTTTAGTGTTAATGGCATTATCTTGTTGTGAAGAAATGTATTAAACTGAAAAGTAATTCATTTCACCAAAATAATTAAGACCTTTTTAATGTAAACAGTGATATTTTTTCATAATTTTTTTTACACAATCTGTGGATCCGCTTTAAACCAAATTATATGAATATAAATATAAAGCACACATCATACATTACTTTATCTCAAAGGCCTAGTTTAGTTTAGGAGATGGGATAGGTAAGATAGATAAGATTGGGTAGGATGACACTGTTCACAATTATGAATAAGTGTGTTTGGTTAAGTATGAAATTTTATTAATGTTTTCAAGCTTACTTATCTATTGTTTGGTTTTTGTGATAGATAAGATTACTTTTTCCAAATTTCCATAAATCCCCTCAAGTTAATCATTTTCATGTTAACTAAATTATTCCTCCTATATTTCTAAAATGCTCGTTCGATTAGAACTAAGTATGTCTTCTTCCGAAAAGTGATCTATGTTAACATTCAGTCTCTTTTAGTTTGTTTATTTGGAGCGAATTCAGATTCACTTGGCAACAAATTATTTATTTTAAAAGATTTCATTAATCATCCCAACAAATAAATAGAAAAATACTAAGAAAAAACAAATAGGAAATTATTTCCGAGTGAAGGAGCGTCGAACGTTTAGCCTACAATCGGAATCGATGAAGAAGAAGAAGAAAATTAGAAAGTTTCACCCATACCTTTTATGCAGTCAAATCTCCTACAATGGAGAAACTAGAGCCTTCTAATTTATGTACTAGACACAAGTGTAAATATATGAAACTTGAAGTAGCTAAAAGAGCTCATAGATTATCACACCTACATGGGTGTGACAAATAGTCCCAAATAATGAAGGAAAAAAGTATTTTTTGACCCGGTCTCTTATCATAACAAAGCCTTTAACTAGCAAAACAAATGAATGACTACTTAGGCCCCGTTTACTTCGCAGGATAGCTCAGGATAACACAATTTTATCCTGGGTTATCCCACGTTTACTTTGATAGACGTTTTATCCTGGGTTATCCACTTTACCCGAGATAACCTGGTGTCACGGGATGCCCCTCATTATACCCAGGCCGCCGGGATAACTTATCACTCTTCGGGCCGTCGGCAGATTGCCCCGCAACCTTCACCGACAGATACAAGTCTTTAGGTGTAGGGCTTTGTAATATTTGTAAATGTTCGTAGTAAGGTCCCTTTTCAATTTCGCCATGGTTGTTCGGCTTTTCAATGTCTACTACTGTTAGTAGGCTATTTTTATTTTTTGTGGACTATAAAGGGAAAGAGAAAAACTGAAGTTGTCGTGTAATCGAGTATTGTCGGAGGCCCCCCTCTCCACAAGCTCAAGTTGTAATCGTTCTGTGTTCATTAATATAAAACAAGCTTTTGAAGCTTACCAATTTGTTGTGCCACTAAAGCACCTTCGGGTGTGATTGCGTCGCAACAGCCGAGCTATCCGACGCTTGCAATCGAGAGACGGGAGTAATTGAAGAAGTCGATTGCTTGCCACACGGTGCGCGAGTTATTTAATCTCACTACAAGCGCCCCGTGACACCCGGGAAAATCAGGATAAAACATATGATAGGTATCCCTCCATCCGACCCCGGATAATCTATCTTCATCCTTGGATAAGCATATTTTTTCATCTAAGTATTTAAATTTTATTTTTTATGTCTTTTTTTTTAATCTGTACTTTGCGTGATTATTCATTTGCAATCTCACGCCAATTATTCCGGCGAAAAAATTTAAAATTTATTAAAAATATTTAAAAACTATACTATTATTTAAAAATTTGAAAATTATTTGTAAAATTCTAATAATTCACTTAAAATATCATAAAAATGTTTGAATTATTTTTAAAACTTTCAGTTTTATTAAAAAATATTAAAAAAGAATTTAAATATATTGAAAACAACAAAAAGTATTTCTAGAACTCTAATTTTTAATATGTGGAAAATGTTGGAATTATTTTAAAAAAATTCAGTTTTAATAAGAAGCATTTGAAAATCATAAAATTGTTTTAAAAATCTAAAAATATTATTGACACTCTAAAAATTCATTCAAAATATAAGAGGAAAGCTTTTTCGTCTTCTTTTAAATAAGTTTATGATATTTTTATTTTTTAATATAACTAATATTTTTTAAATAATTCAAACATTTTTTAGATATTTGAAATGAATTTTTAGAGTTTTAGAAATAATTTTATGATTTTTAAATATTTAATAAAACTTAAAGTTTTAAAATTAATTCCAACATTTTTTAGATTTTTTAAATAATTTGTGATTGTTGAATATTTTGAATAAGACAGTAATTTTAAAACATAGTTATAGCATTTTTAGATATTTTAAATATTTTTTTAATCTTAGAAATAACTTTTAGATTAATTAAATAAATTTATAATTTTTAAATAGTTTTTTAATAAAAATATTTATTTTAAATGATTCCAATATTTCTAAGGTATTTTTAATACATTTTTAGAGTTTTTAAAATAACTTCAGATTTTTAGATAATTTTATATTTTTTAATAATTTTAAATAATTTTTTTTTTGTTTCCTCAGCGGAAAAGCTAACGTGGAGTTGCAATCGAGTAATAAAGTACAGGTTAAAAACAGAGACAAAAAGAAGTTTCAGTTTTTTAGTTGAAAATTTGCAAAATAGTACTCATGTTACGTTATAATATTAATCATTTAGTTTACTTTATTGAAAGATTTATATAGTTTCACATAATATATAAGCTTCAAGCTTCTTCAATTGAATGATTCCCAGCAACGAAGACTTCTTTCAAATTTTCGTCTTTTAAAGAAGAACAACACTCTGAGTTCGAAAAAAAAATGGGGTTGAAATTCCCCTTTTATTTTATCTTTAATAATTAGTTAATTACAAATATACCCATTTTATCCTAATTGACAAGTACGACGGTAAACATAGGAAATAAATAAAAGATATAATTATCCAGACTTTTATTTGAAAAAGTGAACATAGAGAATTAAAAATTATTGAAAGACAAAAATAAAAGTGTTTTCCTTATAGCACCAAGTAAAAAAGGCAAACTAATCCCAGTTTATCGTTGAAACCAAACTAGCCCAAAGGTATACCCCATCCTTGTCGAAAAGGGTGAATTGGTGTGAAAATTTGATAGATCTAAAAAATTAAAATTCCAAGCATTGTTGACATGAAGGGGCATCATTATTATGTTGGGGGCTAGTCAATGTCACGTGGCGTTGGTTGGTCTCTGAGGTAAGTCAAGAGCCGCCTCCCTCTCCACAACCCAACCATCATCTCTTAAATAATATTCATATTCATATTCTTCCTTCCACAGATATTGGAGGAGACTCGGTTTCCCCACTTACGCCTACTTTTCTCCGCTCGGATGATTTTTCCTGCCATTTCCTCATATGTTTCACTAATTCGAACAAATGGACGATGAGTTTGCTAAGCTAATTAAGAGGATCAATCCGCCCAGGTACCTTTTCCTATCTTTAATTTTCTTGATTTCTCTTTTCCGAATGTGTTTCTAGGGGTTTTCATGTATGTTTTTTCCTGAATAATCGGGAAATTGCTGTCTTCATGCTACTCATTTTCGGTTTCTCAAGAAATATTCCTCCTATTGTGAATCTTTTGGTTTCCTAATATATATCGTTCTTTTCAAATCCAATCCAATATAGATTATTATACTCCAATTGCGCACAAGAGCTTTTCAAAATTTATATAGGTCTCCATTTTAATGTAACCACTGCGAATTATATATCAAGTAATAATGTCTCGTCTTCCTTTTTTTCTTTTTTCTTTCTAGTGTGGTGATTATAAACGTTTTAAGTCTTATTCTGTCCTCATACATTGTGTCTTTAAAACCGATTTGGCGTTTTGATTTTATCTTTCCTTACTATTTCATCAATTCTATGCTAAATGCTAATGGTGTGGTTCGGTGTCAGTTATTTGAACCGAATTTGGTGTTTGTCTGGAGAACTTAGCTGTTGCTTCTTGTTGCAGGGTTGTAATTGACAACGACGCTTGTGATGATGCAACTGTAATACAGGCACGTTTCATGCCCCTTTGAAATTCAGCGTCTTTTTTAAACTATCGACATTAGAACCAAGATAATAAACCTTTTTATTATTAGTTTTAATAATCTTTTTTTTCTAAATTTTAAATTATGGTTGGTTTTATTTTGTCTAGGTTGACAGTGTCAATAAGCATGGTGTTCTTCTCCAAGTGGTCCAAGTTCTCACAGATTTGGAGCTTGTCATTAAGAAGGCATACATTTCTTCCGATGGAGGATGGTTCATGGATGGTATGCTTGTTCTCCGACTGCAATTTGATACTGCAAACCCTGACTTTGGTGCAAATTATTGGGGAAGCAGGCGTGCTTGGCATACATTAAACGTAATTTTTTAATATCTAGCTCAAATTTTGGTGCAGTGTTCAATGTGATTGACCGGGATGGGAGGAAAATTAGAGATCAAGGGCTCATCAACTATATCCAAGAGGTATAAATTTTCCCTTGCTTTTTGTCTCGACCAATAAAATCCATTATTGTGCTGCAAGACGGTATTAAGGTTTGAATTTTCATTACTTCAAGGTCTTCCTTATGTCAAAAGAAGAGATGCATATGTCCGTATTTAATGATGTCATTCCTTATTCATATGGTAATAACATTTCACAGATTTCTCTTCATCCGCTGGAAAGAAATCTGAAACATAGCATCTTATTATTTTGTTTTAAAGGATGCCATAATATGCCTCATCAAGCCCTTGGAAACATGTTCAACGAACATTTGTTGAACTTTTTAAATTGATAAAAGGAATAAAAGCACTGTTACATATGTATTTATAGTCTTTTTTTGGAATGTTTTTGCAAGTCCATGATCGTACACATAAGGATCCATGCCAAAACAAGATTACTTAGTAAAAACGCAATCATCTCCTTTTATTTATTGGACTGCTATTGACTTGCAATATAAGATTTTGAATCTATCAATGTTAACCATTTGCAGAGACTTGAAAGTGATGATGATTTTGTACAGCATTCTTTGAAAGGAATGGTTGGATTACTGCCTTCTGAAAAGCATACGTGCATTGAGCTAACAGGAACAGACAGGCCTGGTTTATTGTCTGAAGTGTGCGCTGTCCTTGCGGATCTTCACTGCAATGTGGTGAATGCTGAGATATGGACTCACAATGCGAGAGCTGCAGCCGTGGTCCATGTCACCGATCATACGACGGGATTTGCAATTGAAGACCCAAAGCGTCTCGCAACCATAAAGGAGCTGCTGTGCAATGTTCTTAAGGGAAACGATGATCTAAATACTGCAAAAATGACACTTTCACCCCCTGGAGTCACCCACAGGGAAAGAAGATTACACCAGATAATGTTTGCTGATCGAGACTATGAAAAAGTCGAGACATCAGAAGGGGGTGCAGTTCATGCGAAGACTTCCAGACCTCATGTAACTGTAGCAGATTGTATTGAAAAAGATTATACAGTCATCACCATGAGGTCAAAAGATCGGCCCAAGCTGCTGTTTGATATTATCTGCACTCTAACCGACATGCAGTATGTCGTGTTTCATGGGGTGGTCCACACAGGGAGGACGGAAGCATATCAGGTACTTACTAATCCATCATAGAATTGAAGTACAATCACAAAAACTCTACTTGAGTTCAGCCTTTTACCATTAGAAACCTAACAGAAGTTTGTGTCCATACAGTTTCAAGGGACTGTTTTTGTGATAATCTAAGGAACTGTTTGGCAGAAAATAGACATCATTAGGCATTTTTTGGTAATCAAGCTAATCAACGGCAGTTATTTGTAGTTATCCCTTATGAAACCATGTGTTGATCAAGTCTGTTAGTTTTCTTGTATTTTGCACTAGTTAACGTGTTGTGACACTAATACCTCTCATTTGTTGGATAATATAGGAATATTATATACGCCACATGGATGGGGTTCCCATTAGCTCAGAAGCCGAACGAGAACGTGTGATGCAGTGCCTGGAAGCAGCCATCGAAAGGCGAGGCACTGAGGTACTGAGTTTCCAAGAATGTAATTCCTAGTTTTCTGCAATATGTGTGTCTAATTAGCAAGCCGACTGTGAATTGCAGGGACTGGAGTTGGAATTATGTGCTGAGGACAGAGTTGGACTTTTGTCCGATATCACAAGGGTGTTTAGGGAAAACAGCCTATGTATCAAAAGAGCGGAAATTTCGACAAAGTGTGGGAAAGCCCAGGATACTTTCTACGTAACGGATGTGAGTGGAACCCCGGTAGAGCGTAAGACGGTGGAGTCGATCTGCAGACAGATAGGGCAAGGCATTTTGCATGTGAAATGGAACTCGAATTCTCGCCCTAAACAGCAGCAGGAGAGCACAATTAGCTTCCTTTTGGGTACCTTATTTAGAGTTAAAACATTTTCGACATATCTAGATATGTAAAGGGAAGAAACCATAATTAATAGTGTGAATAGGTATGTTGTGGATGTAAATGGTGTACAGTTTTATTTTATAGCAGGATGTAGAATATATAGATATTGGAGTGCCGACAGATGAAGCTTGTTTCATTGTAAATAGTGTTAAAGGATAAAATGTCCTCAAATCCCCTGAACTGAAAGCAACTAAGGGCCCGCTTGGTCGGGGGTTTAGGGGTAAGGAATGAGAATGAATAAGGACTCATTCTCATTTATGGTGCTTGGTACATAATAAATAAGTTAATCATTACTCTCTTTTATTAACAATTTCCCTCATTTCATTCCATAATATGATTGATCCTTCATTCATACTCATTATCATTGTCATTGATGATTTGCAACCAAGCAGACCCTAAGTCTGAAACAACACAGTAGACAAAACATAAACCCTACAAAGAGAAATAAACACCTCCTAGGTACACATTCCAAGTTTTTATATTTCAATACTTTCTGTATTCACCATCCTCTCAAATTTACAACTTACTATTATTTGTCATCCTCTCAAATTTACGGCTTCCAGAGTCTTATGGGTGTTTAATATCTTCTACTGGGTTTCAAGCATCCAAGAGGAATTACAACAAGCAATTTAGATATCGACTCACTTTGATGTTATTCTCTTGTATTGTTTGAGATTGTAGATGCGGGCGATTTTCAGGGGATTATTTGTGTTAGGTAGATGATGTGACTAAAGTAATTCTGCAATTATCACACACAACACAAAATCAAGAGTTCGCTGGAAATATAAACACGTTGATAAAGCCGAGACGTGGTCGTCACTTATGAGACCGTTATTGTGTTAGGTCGTGGATAGACTTCTAAAGTGACCTGAGTTCACTGGTCCTACTCAACATGGTTGTCTTGCGCACTCATCTTGTATGTACCCAACGGTGTGTCTTGCTGACCAACCGGTGGTCTCTTGAGCATCAATCTCGATTGGATCATTAGCTTATCCTTGCTATGTCATTAGATAATCATGCAACCGCGATGTGTCTATCTACAATTGCCCCCAAAGCTCGTAGTTGCCGACGAGGACGACCTGTGCGCTCATATTAAACAAAATTATTTAAATTTTGAATATGAAGTAACTTGTTGACGACACTTGATAAGTGTCAGCCACGTATCGATACTTTGCCATGTATTAGCCGCGTTTCAACATCTAACAGGAGCAGTGTTTCACCTACGGAAGGATAATCAGATGTTGCCACGTGTCATTGTTTGAATGGGGCATTGGAGTGGCGGCGGCGTTTTGATTCCTGGGTTCAATTTGTGTCGTTGACGGATTTTAATCACAGTCGTCCGTCATTTTCTAAATGTTTCCCCTCTGCTTCTATAAAATACTCCCTCCACTTTTATTGTTTTTTTAGGTGTCTTATGAGAAGCTCCAAACATACCAGGACAATGAAGGCAACGTTTTAGCCAACAATGGTAATGTCTTCGCTTTTCTGGATGTTGCCAAGCAAGTCCCTGATAATCTTAATGTGAATGCCTCTTCCTTTAGGGACATATTATTTTGGTTTGTACAAGATAATGTGGACAATGTTGAGGTAGACTATTCCATCTTTGGTGGTCCACCGACCAAAGAGGTGATCGTGGCAGTTGTCGTCGTACAACAAGTCGAAAGAGGTTGGCAAGAACGAGGGCGCTGTTGAAGGTAATGCAGGGGATGGGGGAGGAACCCCTGTGATCTTGGAGGGAATTCTCTTTTTATTTTTATTTTTATCTTTGTTTTTTACGGCCTGCAAGTCGGGTATAATGTAACTCCTTGTTAGGGATTACAACTCTTTTTATCAGCTCGCCTATTACTTTATCCTTTATTCTAATAAATGGTGTACTTTATTACACTTATTGCATAGTTCTATTTTGTTACTTAGGAATAATCTTCTAAAATCACTTAAGAGTTTTACTTGTCTATTTGTCTTGCTCATTCATTTGGGAAGCCTTTCTTTTCGTCATATTGACGGGGTTCTTCGCTCGTCAAATCTATGAGCCTTTCGATTGTCATGTCGATGAGTCTTTCTGCTTGTCGAATGGACGAGTCTTTCTGCTTGTCAAATGAATGAGTCTTCACAACAACAAAAAAATCATATTATGGGCCAACTCATCTCAGTTCGCCATTCGATATACTTGGTGTTTGATCTTATCATGTTTTTCGAACTATCTTTAAGGAAGCGCAAGTTATTCATTATTAACAAGACAAGTACATAATACCTATTTACGTCGCATGTTACTTACAACATATTACATAAAAAAGTTCATCAACCTATTGCTAATACTTCTTGAGTCCAAGGGTGTGTAAGCTTCTTCCTATATAGATCATCTAGCGCATATGCTCCATTAGGCAGGCACATCAATACCGTATATGAGTTATCCCAGTTAGGGCCAAGAACAACTGACCACGGATCCTTCATTCTCGGGATGACCTCCCGCATTATTAGGTCACTTACATGAAATCTCCTTACCTTGACTTGCTTATCAAAGAATCTTTCCAACCTCTTCAAGTACACTACCTGCTTTCTTTCGGCTTCCGCCATTTTCTCTTCCACTATGTCAAGCTCACTCGCAAGGCCTGATCATTTCCCTATTCGTCATGGTGCAACATCCAAAATGTTAGAGCTCCTAACTTGACAGGGATCACATCTTCCATTCCCTAAGCTAGCCAGAAATTAGTTTCGCCAGTTGGTGTCCTCGAGATCGTTTTGTAAGACCATAGTACCCCATGTAGTTCCTCTGCACAATACCCTTTAAGCTAGGCGAGCTTTAAGTGTATGCTTTAGTACTTGTTGGCTGCTCAACTTGGTCAACTAACTGCGGGTGATAAAGCGTCAAGAAATGAGCCTTGATCTTCAGTCCTTCACAAAGTTCTTTGAACTTCCAATTGTCTAATTGCTTTCCATTATCAATAGCAAATGAATGTGGGACCCCGACAATTTTTATTTTTTTTCCAAAAGAAGCTGATGATCTTCGCTTGGGTGACCTCTGCCAGGGGCACTATTTCTGTCCATTTCTTGAAGTATTCCACCGCGACTATTGCTTGAGTATATTCTCTCTTTAATTTCGGGAAGGGACCAATCAGTTAAATTCACAACTTTATAATTAGCCACGAGCTCTTTAACTGATTTTAAATTTCCCGATTGCATTCAGATGAACGGGTCATGTCTTTTCAAATTCTTGTAGGAACTCGTGCATTGAATAGGGGAAAGCCCCCCATTATGACACGATCCTTCATGGACCTTTGCAAGGACATACCTATGTCATCCTCAGCCATGCACCTCATCAAGGAAACTGAAAAACACTTCTTATACAAGATACCACCGACAAGGATGTAGTGGGCCGACCTCTTCCGAAGTTGATGGGCCTTAAGAGAATCTCGGGCTACCTGCCCCTCCAAGTACGGAATGATAAGGGTCATCCAGTTTGCTCAGTAATGAGATTTTTTTATAGACATACCATGTTGATGATTGAGGGGGGGGTAGCTCATATCAAGGTGATGGACGTTAAATTTTAGCTCTGTCTGAGGTAGCTAATCGGGCCAAGGCTTCAACTTGAGCATTCGGTGTGTGGGGTATCTGTAAGAATTGTACCCGCGCAAAATAAACAGGAGTTGAGACCGCCCCTCTTCCCTGATGAGAATGAGCTCATCGCTTTGTTTGAGATAGCGAGGTACAAATACACCTTCTCACCCACCACCAATTTTGATAAGAGCAGTGGCGAGGCGAGGAATTCCGTAAGCATTCGAACATGGATCGACAGTCTTCATCTTTCTTGATAGCTTCAAAGAATGATTTGTAGCGATATAATGATCTGGAAATGAATTTGTTGAGGGTGGTTTTTACGCACAGCGGCCCGTTATGCGTCAGTGGACAATGACTGGAGCGATGGAGAATTCCTGCTACGACCAGGCTAACTCAACCCAATGGGGCCATATTCGCTGGCAACCGTTGAATGCTTGATTGCCCAGATAGAGCATGCAAAGGAGAAGGCCGAGAAACACATGCGAGGGAAGTATGATGGCACATTAGAGATACCATCTTTCGATATAGTACTCCACCAGAATCATTAGGTGATCGGGGTCCTCCAACTTGAAGATGGCCATATTGATGGAACGAGTTGTGCACTGTGGTTATTGTCTGCAAAAGTATCTCAGATATTACAGTTTCGGTTTTTTGTAAACTAATTTTTGGGGGGTAGTTCACTTTTGTACGTAGAACAAATTTGAAAGGTTTCTTGTCGTTTTGTTTGCAGCTCAATAAATTTGCATACTAGTAGCTTTAGTTTGTATCTGTCTCTATTTATTGGTGTTAGGTCCTAACGGCTTCGTGCCTCCGTATTTAATGTACAGTTTAGGTTTAATGTGAAGTTTCAATGTGAAGCATATTTTATTTTGAAGTCTAGTTTCAATGTATAACATGTCCAATTAATATTGTATATGTTCCAGGTGATTCGTCAATGTTACTCGCAATGTGTAATTCACCCGACTTAAATACGGCTTCCTAGTCAAGTGATGCTAAACAATGAAAATCGTGTTCACACTGCCGGGGGGGGGGGAAGGGGGATTCTGTGTGAGCAGCAATGTTTCGTGCCACTTGCATTATGGCACGAATGGCACGAAATGCTGTGAACTAACCCACATATGGTATTCAGTTTTCAGAGTGTTATGCCATGCCCAATTAAGGGTATGTAATTCAACTTTGACGTACGGTATGATTTTTGTGCCTCCAGTATGTAATCAAAGTAGTGAGCCCCCCACACTACTTCCCGTTCGCCATTGAATGCTCTAATGAGCAAAAAAACATGCTCCATTATAAATCTTAGTCAACAAACCCATTCTCGACACACCCAAATGTCTAACATCAACCAAACCTTGTCATCCTCAACCGCGTCACCCTCCACCTCCCCTTCCCCCCAACCTAAACGATGCAAGTGTTTATATATTAAAATTTCCCTTTTTTTTTTTAGATTGCCCAAATTAAATCCCGTCTAAATATTTTCGATTACCTCTAGAAAGATAATTTGGCATCTACAACCAAGCAATTTCCCTCATATACCCCACTCATGAACTCGTCCCCCCATCCCACAGCAGCTAGGTCTGGTCGACTTCGATACTTGCCGGTCAGCATCTGAGATACCCTTCGTCAAGGTGTAAACTCGCGACTCTTGCAGTGTTTCATAAAGTAGCACGAAAACTTCGTGAAATAGGTAACATCTCTGTCATTTTATTAAAAATAAGTAACGAATGCGTAGCTATTTGAACTACATTGTGGTGCCTTATGCCAAAATATATGTGGATTATGTTGCCCATGTGCCTAAGGTGTTATTGTAAGGAGCGATTTCAATTTCTGGAATTATACTGTTGGAATTTGTTGCTCGTTCTGTTTAAAGCATATTTTGTCGTAGATTAATTTTGTGCATTATTTACGCTGAAAAGGGTGTTTAATTTTATAATGGCCTTTATGTTAAATGTGTATTGTTGTAATTAGTTCATGGCTATGTGATTGTTATTGTGATTACACACTACAACCCCAAATTTGGTAAGAATCAAAGTGCGCCCAACAATTGTAATCTCGTCTTGAACCATCGTTGAGCTCATTTTAAAGTACAGAGTTTTGTTTTTCATAGGTATTTTGCTATTGGGGGGCCAAAAAATGGTTAGTCGCCACGTCACTGTGGTGTACGATGGTAGGTGGGATTGAATAAACTACCTCGGAGGGGATGAGGAGTCATTCCGTGTTCGCGGGTCTGAGCTGAAGAGAATGCAGCTTGTAGACATAGTCCACAATATAATTCATGTAAGCTAGGAAACTCACGAGTATGTATTATACGGTCTTATGATAAATGAGGAAGGACGTTAAATGAAAGTGAGACTTTTTTAGGACGATGACATAGCAGATGTGCTAAATACTTCCACAACACTGTCTATATATGTGATCATCAGGGCCCGAGATTGTCACGAAGAGCCAACCTCGGTAGTTCATACCGACCATAACATCGGTAGTACTGCTAGTGAACTTAATTTTTCAACTGCACTCTTTCAATGCCGACCATCCCCCGATGATGCGCAACGCCCGTACTTTGTATCGAGGGCACACACTTGTCAAATACATATGGGATGAGGCAGCCTGCGTTCGCACATATGGGTTCTGCTATATGTAGTGACCAGCGACAGAACCAACAAACACCACGGGTGACTCCTGAAACACTAGTGGCCCTCGAAGAGGGTCTATTCAATGGCCTAGCGAATGACGTGTTGCAGGAAGTGCACGAAAGAGAATGGTACAGTAGACTGACGGATGATCAGGCTGGTACTGACTGGGGGTACACTGAGGTAGATCACAATCTGGATCCCCCAGACGATGATGATGATGACAGAGACGAAGACGTGGAAGTTGAAAATCTAAATGCTAGGTAACAAGAGATGGATAGTACGGAATATGCGAACTTGGTCCGTGGTGATGGGTCTAGGGGTGTTGTTTATGTGGCAGATGAGAACTGCCCCGCTGTACTTGTTGTTACATATGTCCCACCAACAAAACTAGCATGTAGTAGGTGGATCATTCCGGGTGCTGAATTCCATCGTGATGATGGTACAGTCATACCATGTCATGCTGCGCCAACATTGGACTCTAAGATTTCTAAGGGCAAGATGTTCAATTTGAAAGGGGACCTTATTGTGCTGCAGGATTGTATCACATTACCTAAAAAGAAGAATTCAGAACCAAGCGATCTAGTCCTTCACGGTACTACATAGTGTGCAAGTTCAGTACATGCAAATTCTAGATGAATACTATCGGCGAAAATAGATTTTGGCGGGTTTTTGTGTTGGTCAACCATAAGTGTGCCCTGAACCACAATAACACGGGACTAAGGCGGATACCTGCGAAGACAATCGCCGTCCTGCACGCACCAAACTGATCGAGGGCCACACACTGAGTGCTAAGGCGATGTAGCCAGACATGAAATGGGACCATTCATTTGAGGTAAATTATCATATACTACTCCGATCACGACACCTTGCACATGAGATGGTGTATGGCGAGTACGAAAGTTCATTTCACAAGGTACCGTCATATCTATACATGCTTGAACAAATGAAATCCCGGAACGGTTACGGCACATTCTGAGGATACAGAAGGGCGGTTCAAAAACTATTTCATGCGCTGAAATCGTGTGTGGAAGGGTTCCTAAGGTACAATCGACTTGTTATTGTTATTGATGGCACGCACCTAAAAGGTCGATACTGAGGCATACTGTTTGTGGCCGTATCAAAGAATGGAAACGAGCAATTATGGCCAATCGCTTATGGTATCAAGCATGTTGAGAATAATCGGGCATGGGGTTGGTTCTTAGGAAAATTAAAAGCATGCGTTGGCGTGCCTAAAGACCTTCTTACTATTTCTGACAAGCACCCTGCGATATTGAGTAGTGTGAAATCTGTATTCTTGGGTGTCCCTCACGGTCTTTGTTACTACCACTTAAAGGGAGCATTGTCATCTTACAGGAACCACGTCACGACCTCATTTTACAAAGCTGCTTACACATACAACCAGCAAGAGTTCGATGCATGTTACGAATAAATTAGATCGAAAGCAGCGTTCGGTGTTTATGCTAAATTGGACGATGAAGGTATGGGTGCCTGGTCCCGTATAATGTGCCCGGTGAGGCGTTACAGCTTTATGATGTCCAACACCACAGAATCATGGAACAAACAAATTCTCTGGGGTCACAGACTACACGTGAGTTCATTACTAGAATGCATTAGGAGTGTGATCGAAGATTGGTTCAATGAGCGGCAGCATAAACACGAGGCACGCGTTAACGAACTAACCGAGGTTGTAGCTAAAAAGGTAGCCACGAACGCAACAATAGGATGACAGTTTACTGTGAGAAGACTGACGGGGTCAAAATACCAAGTGGACGACCTTCCAAAACTACACGTGCTCGACTTGACAAAATTAACGTGCACGTGCTAGGAGTTCTCAGCTTGACCAAGTGCCTTGCCCGCACGCATGTGCTTGCATAGGGTCAGTTTCATACCTGTAGTTTCCTCTTTACTTGCCTCATTGTATGTTTAAGCATATCTGTCTTAGGTGATGTTTGAAGTAATAGTTCACCAATATTCTTGTGCAGATTTGAATGGGAGGATGTTAATAATTATGTGGCCTCATACTACAAGTCAGCAACGTGTAAGAAACAATACAG
Organism: Ajuga chamaepitys; assembly: GCA_958295605.1. Taxonomy (NCBI): domain Eukaryota; kingdom Viridiplantae; phylum Streptophyta; class Magnoliopsida; order Lamiales; family Lamiaceae; genus Ajuga; species Ajuga chamaepitys. The sequence goes on from OY282499.1 coordinate 27,649,008, forward strand.
CAGCGAGATCATTCCGGTCTCGAGGCCCGATGATTGGATCATCCCAAAAAAAGTCAGTGCCAAAAAGGTCAAAGCATCAAAATGTCCTAAACAAGTGGGCAGCCCAAAGACCACACGGACCCCTCATCTTTCTGAGAAGAGGTCAACCACAACAAATCATTCTAAGTGATCATGTAGTCGTTGTAGTGAACCTGGCCACAACATACAAAAATGTACCGTTCGAATGTTAGTGATAATGTGCTAGCTGGACAGGATCCGCACAAGCTGAGCCCAATAATATGAAAAGGAAATGAAAATGCAGTGTTTGTAGGGAGGAGGGGCATCGGTCAAACAAATGCCCAGGCACTTTGGACGATGGCAGCAGTGGTGGCGCATCGCTTCAAGAGAAGGGGACAGCGAACGGAACAGAACAGCTTGCGAAAAGGGCAGTGGAGGAGCCTAACGAGGTGATTGGTAATCGGGCTAAAGGCGTGTCTATTCGTGACCAAATGGACTCAGGATGAGGAAACACAAGACTAGACAAGTCGTAATAGGTTCATGTTTAACCTGAATGAGGAGCCAACGGTGGATACCAAGTTGGTCAAGGAGAACTCCACAGGCAAACAAGGCTCGGAGGTAGCTGCACTCGACGATGTAGACGGTTTTGACGAATACGTTATTTCTCTCTGAAGGAAATGTTAAAAAGATGTATTAGTTGTATCGACTTAAGCATGAACCCCAAAACCAATGTTGTCAATGTTACGTGTGATAACACATTCATGCCACCAATCCAGTGCAAGTCAGTGCTAGAAAGGTGTGGTATAGTGCTGACGCTAGAAATCAGTGCTACAAATAAACGAGGTTGGCTGGGATCATAATACGAACCCCGAGAGCTAATATTTTTTTAGCTAGCAAGCAAATTACGACTCTTTCATTTTTCTAATAATATTCGTGCATCTTATGTATCTGTGGCACGAAAAGGATTAAGTGTTATGGTAGCTCGTTCGTACTCCATTTTCTACGTCATTAGTTAGCTATATAAACGTTACGTATCAAGTGTAAACCGCGTGCATCTAAACTGATACATTATTGTGGATCACTTATGTGGGTTCAAATAGAACAGACTATATCTTACATAGTTTAACATACTTCCAGTGAGTTGATTGGCGTTAAACGAGAACTATATCTATTTTTTATGTGATGAACCCCTCACCAGACTAAAATTAATTGGCATGATGGTGGTGGGTGGGCTAAAGTCAATTTTCATTAATTGCTGCTGCAATAAGCTACATATATTAAAGGCATTTGCAAGATAATAGTTGGCTCAATTTATGTGTGGAAACACACATATTGGTAACAATTATTGCAGTATGCCAAAAAACCTCTTAACGTTGTGAAGGCCACAACATGAATTCTTCTACACTGAAGGATGGACAAAAAGCATGAGCACGACGTTGATGGCGGGATGCTCGACGTAGTGTCGGAGACAAGGCAGGTTTGGCCATTGATCAGGATAGATATTGAGCTGGAGAAGCTGCAAGATAAATATGAAATATTCCAATGGGTGATAGAGTTTCCCAGTGTGCAATACTGCCCCAAAAACAACATGGTCTTCGCAACATATGAAACTTGGGAACGGATCCGTGAGGTAAGCGCATTGACAATGTGATTGCATGAACTCGAATACCTTCATCTTTCCTGTTATTCTCCTACACTCATTATTACCCATCGTTCATATTGGCAGGGGTGCTTGTTTGTAGCAGCATACCACCAAGAGAGTGAGCCGGCTTGGGATAAGCTGCAAGAGATCTTCGGTAGAGTGGATGGTGCTGACCAGATTGCCTCACCCGCAACTAGTGATCTTTCGATGGGTTATGAAGTGGACGTGGCTGAGGGAGAAGGTGATGAATGGTGGGTGAAATCGATCGCAACAACCTCGAGGACACAAGCCGAAACGGATACTAAATACGGTCTTCACGGAATATAACTTAAATCATGAACCAATTTTCAGAAACACATAGGTTCAAGTATCGATTAGGATCTCCCACATCGTAACTAGACCGACTTATTTACGTAGAAATGTTGACACTTATCAACATGTTGACGGTGTTTTGTAAAGGCTTATCTGCTTATCTACATTTAACGTTTAACTTGGCCAACTATGCCAACTAACTTTTGCGCATAAATCGTGATGGACATAAACCTATCTCCATTTAAAGTGTCAAATGCCCGTAACGTCCACCAAACACGAAAAGAAAATATGAATTAAAATTAAACCGTTTGAGAAATATACATATCATTTATTTAGAATATTTTAAAAAATATATTAGGCGACTACGGAGAATTAGAGGTCATTCAAACGTGCCTCGTACGCTGCGTGCACGAAAGCGACGACAGACAAAATTTTGTAGTGTCTTATTATGTGTGATGCCATACGCTTCGTTGGTATACCTAAACCAGTGAATATCAACAAAGGAAGAAAGACGCATATGTGTGATGCTTTTTCGTGCATGGCAGCCTTCGAAATCCGTTCTTGCTGGCCCTACTAACTTGATGAATAGCACAATGTTGCACCATACTAAATCCACTAAACGATACTTAATTTGGACTGTTAACACCAAATGACATCTAACACAAACATGATACAACATGATGCATCCACCAACATCGTCAATATATTATACACAAGGCACAAATTGAAATTGAGAGATGGGTAGGTGACAATAACACCAGTAGGTGATAGGAGTTGTACAACTTACTGATTGTATTAATTATATAAACAAAAGATCATAAATAATATATATTGATTCAGTAGTGAATGACCCATCTTTAATATGGCAGTAATGACGCCCAACCACCGAAAAGGCCATAGCTGGCATTGGTTGTGTGTTGTATTTAACATGGGTGACAATATACAACCTTCAATGGTAGTATGCGTATATAATCGGCAAGTTACCCATCCAACCTAAGCTATTCTCTCATATTTGATACAGGCGTGTGCTATGTTTTGAATCAAGGTACATCCGTCGATGCCGCGAATCCCATCTGATCTGTGGAGGCCTCAGAAGGAATACTTCTACACCGAAGGATAGATGATAGACATGAACGCGGCACTAATCGAGTCTCTTGCAAAAACCTACCGATCCAGAGGTTGTTTCATAAATGAATGTTACGCCGAAGCAGCTAACAATGGTGTATTCGATGTTGCGGTGGAGACCCTCCAAGTTTGGCCGAGATCAAAAGTGAAGACAGAGATAGAAAAGTTGCGGAAACAATATGATGTCTTCAAATGGGTAACAGATGATACTAGCGTCTGATATTGTCCGTGCCAGAAAAAGATCATAGCAACAAACGATACATGGGAACGTCTGGTAGAGGTATTACATTCATTCAATACGTAGATTTTTCACATGCAATATAAATATATAAGTATTTAGGATACATAAGCTTACGTCTGAGCTTTAATTGGCCACATAGAAAAATTTATTCACAGCAGCATGTTATCATGACGGACAACCAAGTTGAGACAAGTTGCAGGAAATTTTTGGGCACGTGGACGGTGTGACGCCTTCCACGTTGTCTTCTTTGAGAGATGACTTCTTGGAGCACGAGTACAACCCGTATGATGATCATCCAGGTTTCTAGATAGAAGGATTTGATAACAGTACACCGGATAGCTCGGGGGACACGGGAAGGAACGGACTCGACTATTAGACGGGAGACGCGGGCGAAATCAGTGTTGCCCAATTGTTAACATTATAATAGACGCATTTTAAATTTAATGCCATATCGTACCGTGTAATAAAGTAGCGTCGGGGATAAATGAGATTTTGGTAAACTACAGACTTTGATCCAGTTAACTACGCAAAACTATCTATGGTGTCGGCCGTACCGATGTTTGCCAAAGAAAGAACAAAAAAACTTTAAAAATTTAGAATTAAGAAAAATAAAAATAAAAATAAAAATAACCAGTTTAAGAATCGTAGTTACTTTCTTATGAAGAACTCCATTACGGGGGCAAACTATTTGTTGTGGTGTTACGAGTTGAATTTTAAAACGCAATGTTCCAAAACTGACAATACATTAACAAAATCCAATACGGCGGTGGAAGGTATTGAAATGGAGGAACGTTACACTAAACAAACCCGTGGAATGCTAAAATACATCCAAGAAGGAAAAAACAACTAAATAGATATCTTCCAGTCCTGTGTAGGGCTTCCTTTGATCGTCTCGATTAATTCAGGGAACTGTGGACTGCGATAGAAGGTGCATTAGAATTTTGGTGACCCGGATGTGTCAGGGCTCTTAACACCTGCATCCCAGGTTGAAGAGGATGTCGTATCAATGGTGTGAAAGATGGCCTAAATAGCTGTACCAGTTGCTCCATCAGAGGTTCACCGTGACTGGCGTATGAACAGACAACCTCACCATGTTTATCAACTAAGAAACTCCACATATCCGACTCCATGATTATAGTATTCGTTGGACCATTGTACAACACGCCTGATGTACGTGGGATGGCTCTCCATCTATTGTATCTTGATTCCAGCATCTTCACATAGTTGGATATGTCCAGAAAGGTAAACCAAGGTTTGCAGCCAAACCGATCGCGTAGACAACAACGAATGTACATTAGGGCCATGCCATTGTCAGCATCATTGCCTGGCAACCACTTGCCAAGGACTCGCTGACCCAACAGTAGATTAACCAGATAAGAAATCCATGCTCATGGTCCACTCAGACCCAGAATACCAATCAGTGTCAGAAGCAAGGGTGACGGAAATGTTTCGTGTTGTTGGCCCAGACATTACGCCCTAACACCACTTCCTATGTCGGATGTATAGCAAAAAAATAGGGCAAACTAAATCGGTAGGGGTAGTGTATGAATTCGAGGGTCTCAGTATGAATAAGAGTAGGAGTATTCAATTGAGGAATTTTTGTAGGGAGAGACCAGTCAAATTTAGCAATGAGAATCTTGTGTCAGCTTCAATGTATGTGAACCGACAGTAGTCGTGCCAGCTTTATCACATGTGACTGTAGGTACACGACTCCCGATTAGTCACATCTGGTTACCAGTCTAATTAGGCCAAAACTGCAAGACTAGATGATGCACGAATCTTGGACCAAATCAATAGCGTGCCTGATTAAATATCAAGTGCAAAGGATTCCATGGGCAGTGGGACCAGCCAGTGGACCCCGTCAAGCTTACTAGCTACCATATTAGCAGAAGTGTAGCAGTTTAATAGTTATATAAATGACCTAGTGCAGGAGGTGCGAACTCAATTGGGAGCCGCTGTAGATATCATTGTGAGAATGACTCGATGGGAATACAGGCCCCAACAAGAATATTTCTATACGGAAGGGTGGACAGAGCTAATGAACGACGGGCTGCTTGAGGCACTTAAGGAAACATGTAACCTAAAATGATGCCTCGTTTATTTTTATTGGGATGAGGCAATGGAAAACGGGAGGTTAACCGTTGCAATCCAATCTTACTGTGGATGGCCGTTGACTAAGATTGCCGAGGAGATGGAGAAACTAAGAAGGAGGTACAATCTATTCAGATGGATCAAGGAACAAGAGAGTGTCCATCATGACAGGCACTCTAATAAAATCGATGCATGCGAGGATGTATGGAAAATATGGGAGGTCCACGTCCATTTATGAACATCTTTACTAGCGTTTCGTTAATAGTACAGTAAACTTATAATTGATTACTTTTGCATGTATGTACAAGCCAAAAACAAATGACACATATTTGATCTAAATACTATTTTTTTTATAGGAGGACCTCCTCGCTGCGCCTACAGGCATGACGGGGAACCCGACTGGAGAAGTCTGTGGGTTATATTCGGCCAAGTTAACGGTCCCATATCCTCACTCCATCGCCCGAGCTTTATAGGGGCCCGGAGGAGGACAATGTAGGTTTATATCCATGTGGTTATTCGACCTATGAAAAATGAATAAGTTGTCGCTTAGCAGACGCCCGCACCATTTTTTAGGAATATTTGTTATTCACAAGTCAATAACGTTTAATTTTACAACTCCGTAAGCAGTATTTGTCAAGTTGGTTCCTATCATTCGTTCTTTGGGTGAATTGCCCATTGCACATGTATGTTTGTTTCAAGATATCTAATGCAATACTAAATTGCCAACGGCATTAATCAATAATAAGAGCAACAACCTCGAGTCTAACTAACACTAAAGCGTGTAGCTTGAGTATAAACACAAGTAATGCCTGTATACTTCTTTCATGCCACATCTACAGCATAAGCAAATTCATGCACTGAAATGAGGCACGAACCTCTAAATTGGTTGATCCTACATAGTACTTCTCACATTACTCAGACAAAAACCAGAATAGACCCCAACGATTAACTAATTTCGTGCTTTCGAATTATCAGGGTTACGTCGTGCCTGACGCAATCTAAAAAATCCGTTCACATAAAATGATACACAGCCAACTTCGCAAATCCTTACCTACAAAACATAACATAGGAGATGAAACCCTTCGCCGAACGAAGCCCAGTGTCAGTTAACTAAACATAATCACAGTCGGGCTCACCAATTTGCATGTGGTGTTCCCCACCAAGAGAGACCCACTATCAAACGCCTGCGGGAGGGGGGACAGGGGAAAACGATAGGATGGCATCGGCTCAAAAATCATTTGTAATGCGTCCCACATAGGGTCACCTTCGACACGATATGTGAGGACTCGAAGGTCTCGCTAAAGTATGTGCCACAATGAAAAATACAAATCATTAGTTCATATGTATGTTGGATAACTGAGATTATGTTAAAAAGAGTAAATTAATGGGTTCACCTCGAAGATGTCGGCCCAACAATCCGGACGGAATTGAATTATGTTGTTCCATACGTCGTAAACAACACCCTCATTTTCGACAATAGATTTGAAAAACCTATGTCGATGCTCAAGCTTTCCAATCCTATCAGCCAGGTAATCAATCGAGACCACATTTTCGTGCTGCTGGAACAAAAAATCCTTTGCATCTTGAAGCACCCTAGTGTGGTCTCCACGAACAAAGAAGTTCCCCTTGCGCACTTCGTCGGCAAGGAACACGATAAAGGACTGAGCTACAATTTTTTACCAGCCTATGGGGTATAGAAACATATCCTAATAATTTGTTGGGCGGTTGGCCCATTGCCGGATCTTGTGATCACCTCGGCTAATTTCATCAATTATACCACATGTTATTAAAAATATGGATAGGGCCTTGTGGCTATATTTATAGCTGCATCTCATCTCCATCGTAAACCTTGCACGAAAATTTTCTGAATTATTCTATTAATAAATAATAAGGGCGTCACCAAAAATTAGTCCTATAAATAGGCGAAATTGGTTTTCACCCCCGCACTAAACCAAACGCCTCACACCTACATTCATGCCCAAAAGTATACACAAACTACATGGCCAGCCCATCAAACAACGCACAACCACCTCTAACACTCCAATCAATATATTTTTGCGAGAATAGTGATTGGACCAAAGAAATGGATGATTGTATTCTACAGGTCATAAAAAGTGAAGTAAAACATCGATATTGGATCCTTGGCGAAAATACTCCCAACAACCTCAGCATAGTCGCCGCTCGTTCTCTGCGAGAAAAATTTCTACACTTACGCAACTTCAGCAGTGAGGATGTCGTAGCCCGACAGGAGGTGTTAAGAGAGAGGTATGAATTGTTCACGAAACTTAAGGACACAACAGGAGTCTTGTGGGATGGTTATGGAAATCGACTACTGGCAGCGGATACCCAATGAACCGAATAGTTGGAACTTTACGGAAACATTGTCTTCGCATATTCGGAGGAAAGAGAAGCAAATTATCGTACAATGGAAAAGATATTTGGCTGAGACACCGTACGTAGAGGAAGTGTGTCCCTACCTCGCCCGTGTGGGTGTCCAAAGGATCATGTCTGTTATTTACAATCTTTGTACCCATTAACACCACCTAGTATTATCTATGTTTCTAGGGTACTCCATAACTAGCCCAAGTATGTTAGCGGTTTATCTATAATCCCAACGTCATTGTGTAAATTTAATTGCGTTTTAAGTGTTATTTTCTCTTGGAACTTTTGTTTAATTCATATTTGTTTACGGCATGCATGGTAATGTTATATGGTCAGTGAAGAGGCGGTGGGTTGATGTATGATGTGTTAGCAACGTTTGATTTAAGATGGTTTGGGTACATGTGAGTGGAATGTTTTCGTGCCAGAATAATTCAAAAAGTTTGATATAACATTAGATTTATAGAGACGTGTTACCAATGTTAACTGCCTCAATGAAGGGGATGCCCGAACCGTAATTATGACTACCCGACCAAATAACAGAAACACACCACCACCAAGCGGGCCATGAATAAGTTGGTTGGACTCCGAACTTTTGCATGTTGTAGCAATTTTTTCTAGATGCCATGAAATGTGTTTGATACAGCATGGCCTTCCCAGGATGGCCTACAATTTGATTTGAACAAAAATTCAGACTAAGACAAAGATGTTTAAGCTCTCTTGTTTTGGGAAAGCCCAAAAGTGGTTGTTGCTATATGGCTAGGTAGACAGACTGGTCGACGTAGCTGGTGTTTTCTGCTCACTATTCTGGACCTGACGGCCATAAGGCTTGACCAGCTCACGTAAGTAAGCAGTGTTCATGCCAGAGAGTGGTCATTCATGCCAGCGAGATTAAATTCGTGTCAGAGTTGTAATTAGTGCTTCACCTAGAGTTTAAGTAACTGCAGTGCACCTTGGTCACTCTTATGTAAAAGGCCCGACCAAAATAGTTTTTTAAACCTAAATTTAATATTAAATGAGTGTCATATTCGACCCCATGCATGTATATATGTGTGTGGGTGTAGGTTGTTTACATTGTAAAAAATAATAGAACAGGGTCTCGGGGTCACCCTAGCATGTTTCCTACCAGTCATGCCACCTATATCACCGAGAATTTGGAAACCCCAGGACGATTATTTCTACACGGATGGTTGGATGCGGGAAATACATGTAGCACTTATTGACTCACTCGCAGGTGCATGTCTGAAGAGGAACTGCTGCCTAGATAACTGCTACGAGGAGGCTCTTGAATATGCATTGTTCGATGTGGCTGTTGAGACCGGGCTGGAGTGGCCTTACGAGAGGTTGTCCACATAGAATGCAAAGCTGAGGGCACGATGCGACGTATTCAAGTGGGTGAAGGAAGGAACATAAATTTGTTCATTACAATACCCAGACAAAGAAACTCATCGCCCTAGATAATATATGGGTGAAACTAACCGAGGTTATTACTTCTTCTTTTTTATATACAACAGTTTAATATTACACTGTGTGCATGGCACTACACGCGGAAAACTTTCTTAAATATACCCCTTCGCAGCTGCTTACTATAATAAGGGAGAGCCTAGTTGGGGTCAACTGCAAGATATCTTCGATAGAATAGACGAAACCCCACCACCGTCGGGCGTAAATATTCAGGCTGTCCAGCGTCAACGAGGCTGAAGACAACGTAGATGATGAAGACTGGATGAGTGAGTTCGGGTATGATATCGAGTAAACCTAGGAGGACGACAACGGTTTCCGTTGGGATTTCTGAACCCTAACAAGTCATAACTTAATTACTTTACAGTGTTTGAGCCTCCCCTTGTGTCTAGAACCCATTCATCTTGATGTTTGTGACCATAACGCAACTTTTCGACGTAGTTGTTAGCTACTTTTATGAAGAGATCTGGTCATAACATATTTTTCTCGATTCGTGCCTGGTTATAGCTTTGTGCCAACATACTAGGTTGTCACGATGCTTTTTTGTTAATTCCATACTTACTAAACCTAAACCTAGGAATCCAAGTCGTCATTATAAACCTCAACACTTGGTGTAACCTAACTTTTCAACGCAGTTGTTAGCTACTTTTATGAAGAGACATACCCTAATAGATTTTACTCTACTCGTGCTAGAATATATCATCGTGCCAATAAATGGGTTGGCACGATCCTGTTTTGTTAATTCAAACGTCAGTGTATTACGAGTTAGGCATCTAGGTAGACATTAGAAACCTCAAAACTTTGTGTAACGGAGCCAAACAAAAAATAACGATGCATAAATTGTGCATTATTTTGCATTTCGTTTTAATTCATAAACAATCAATCCACTGTTCGCTAAACTTTCATGAATAAGTATAATTATATTCGTGCCGTCTATAACTGCTCGCGCCTGCGACTGCCTTTCGTGCCCTCCAGTAGCACTGTGGGCTTCAATACATATTCACTGAACCCACACTTCCGTAAACCGCCATTTTTCATGTTATTATGTTGGTGCCATCTTAACTGGTACTTACGCTTCGTGCCACAAAGAGATATACTTAGCCTTTACTATACTTTTCATGAACAGTGTATCATATTTCGCCCATAGTGTTGCTTGCAGTGTCCTCGTTCCATTTACTTATTCATTACCATCTTAATATAACTATATATAATTCGCTGCAAGTGCAATATAAAAAAAAACGAAAAAAAATAATTTAAAGCTTGACTTGTGTGAAGCAGGATAACAATGGAGGAGAGAAAACTAGGTGAGAGAAGAAAATGTTAGTAAAGAGAGAGGAGAGAGGAGAGGATAGAGAAGAGAGAGGAGAGTGTGTGGTCATGTCGGTCAGATTTTGGGGAGGGGAGGGGCGGTGTCTGCGCATGGGTGGTATCTCCCAAATCAGGGTAGTTGAGCGGGGGGTGGGTACATGATAAAGTGAGATTGGGGTGGTGTTGTAGACGAGGGGTGGGTTGGGTAGCAAGAAGACAAAAAGTTATAGATTTAATATTTTTTTGCAAAGCGGATATATTTTATATGTTTGTTACATAAAATGATAGATTTGGGGGTTTTCAATACTAAATAGATAACGTCAACCTAAAAAAAATCATAAAAATGAGTGGCCCTAAATTTAATAAAAAAACTATGCATGATTAACATAATAGAAGCACAGAATAGTAAAAGTAATTAGTTATTTCTTAAAAAATTATACTCCCTCCGTCCCGGCCTAATTTGTTTCCTTAAGGTTTTTGTTTGTCCCCACTTAATTGACCTAGCTCATAAATGACAAATTTCTCTCACAATCGCCACCCTCAAAATCTCCACTCTTAATCTCCACCTTTGAAAAAGTCAAAGATTCCACAAAATCTGTTTTTCCTTAGTCTCTGTGCCCGGCCAAGGTAGGCCAATTAGGCCGGGACGGAGGGAGTATAAGTTTATTTTCTGATTTTTTTTAAATATTCGACACTATATACATGCATACTATATATTCAAGAGTCCTTATCTAACTTACTGATTATTTTCTGCCAAGTGGAGGATTTTTTGTTAAATACATGCACACTATATACATACAACACCTCATTTCTTCTTCTTTTTCATTAGACTCATTTTAGAGAGAAAAGCTGCATTTAGTAAAATATCCAACTGTTAGATGTCGTTATGAAAGGTGTATAGACGAAGATGAAATACTTGAAGACTCTTACAATCAAAGTCGAGGCTAGAGTTTGACTTTGTGTCCATAAGAAGATATTGCCACGTACACAGGTGCAATACGTTCTAAAGCAATTGCTTCCAAGATACAACGACTTTAAAAACTTCAGACCGTTGCATGATAAATCGGAAGTTATCGGCGAACGGACTCAGATATTTGGAACTTTCTTGACACAACTAATATAGAATTAGAATGCTTTTAAATCTGTATAGAACTTGTGAATTCGAAGTGAATGAAATGCAATCTGGAAAGGTCTATTTATATATATTGAAGAGTTGTGATGCCTTTTCAGAAAAGCACCTTTTGACCCTTAGTGGCACTATTTCAGCTAGGCTGGAACCGGTTCGGACCTAGACCCACCAGTTCACTGGGCAGTCGCACCCGCAGGCTGACTCGAGCCCCGTCGGGCGACGGGTCGCACCGGTTCGCAGTCCGGGCTCGTACCTGCCCGATCTACGTTGGTCGCTGGCAGGTCGGTCCGACCCAACCCGGTGCGCCTCTGTCCCAATCCGCGTTGTCGTGCCACGTCACCGCACCCAACTTGAACCATCGCAAATCCACGAGCCACCCGTCCGGACCATCTGGACAACTTTAAGGCTCCTCGCGACGATGCATATGTGCGAAGTGCAATGTGCACCTCTAAAGTGACTAAATGCGACATGTGTGACGTGCGCGTCCGTGCCCGTGATCGGGCTAGCCAAAGGCTAAAATCCCACTAGGACCCACCATAGGGGAGCACACTTGATAACTCCTTATCAAGTGCTCTACTAAATAAGGAGTATCAACATACTCCTCCTTTCCTATGTGGGACAAGGGAATCACAGTCCCCCCCCCCCCCCCCACCCGACCCCACCCCCATAATTTCTCTACAACTTTGAATCAATAAGTTGCCAACTTTGATAATTAATATCTCATTCACTCGAAATTGAGTAATACACTAAATTCATCGATATGAAACGTAGATTAAGAATTTGCAACTTATTTCCGTTTTTCACAAATGGATAAAATTAATAAAAGGAAAAATTGGTATAAATGCCCAGTATGTTTCCCCTATTTAGAAACTAGGACACTAAGTATACCACTCTTTAAAAATATCTTCTAACTTACAAAAAATTGGTGAAAATGCCCTGTGACCGGCTATAGGCTGTTGACCAGCTGGTCACCTGTGAGCTATCTTTTTACTTTCGGAAAAATTGGTATAAATGGCCAGTATGTTTCCCTTATTTAAACACTAGGACACTAAGTATGCCACTTTTTAGAAATGCCTTCTAACTTACCAAAAAATGGTGAAAATGCCCTGTGATCGTCTATAGACTGTGACACAACCGGTCATTGATGAGGTGAAGCTCTTTTTCTGACGTGACATTAATTTTTTAGTTTTTATTTTTATTTTTCTGTTGACTCACTTGTTAGGGTGGAAAAAAATATATCGTCGACTTTGGCGATGGCGGATTCGGCAGGGAGGAGGTGAATAGGCGAAGAATCGGGTGATTGGTCAGGTTCCGATTAGTTAATGGATGGGTGGGCTAGGCGAAGCATTGTTGGCTTCTTCTTCGTCTTCCATGTTGGTGTCTTTGTAAGATTTCAGGACATCCATAAATATTAGGGTTTAGTGTATTGGAATTAGAGGAACAATATAGTTTTTAATTTTTGAAATATTAATTTAGATTTTATTTATTAATATTTCGTATAATTATCCTAATTCATAATTTAAAATAAAATAATAGTAACATGAGAAAAGTAAAAAAGAAATTTGAAATTATTAATGAATTCTAGAAATTTGAGAAAAATCATATTTTTTTTTCTGATTTAAATAATTTTAGAATTTTTAAAAAATATCAAAAATAAATTTTTTGAATTTTTTAATATCAAATCAATTTTACAAATTTTAAGATAAATTTTAATTTTTTTTAATTTAAAACGAATTTTATAATTTTTGAAATAAATATCAGAAATAAATTTTCTAACTCTTTGAATTTTAAATGAATTTTATAATTTTCACAAATAATTTTTTTATTTTTTTGAATTTTAAATAATTTTTCGGAGATTATAAGTTTTTATAAATTCAAACTAATTTTATTTTATTTTTCCACCAAACAAGTGAGTCAGTAGAAAAAGAAAAAGAAAAAAATATTAATGTCACGTCAAAAAAAGAGTTCCACCTCATTAATAAACAGTTGCGTCATAGGCTATAGCCGCCCGGTAATAGGGCATTTTCACCAATTTTTTGTAAGCTAGAAGACATTTTAAAAAGTGGTATACTTAGCGTCCTAGTTTTTAAATACGGGAAACATACTGGGCATTTACACCAATTTTTTCGAAAGTAAAAAGAAAGCTAACAGCCTATAGCCGGTTAACAGCCTATAGCCGGTCACAGGGTATTTTCACCAATTTTTCGTAAGTTAGAAGACATTTTTAAAAAGTGGTATACTTATTGTCCTAGTTTCTAAATAGGGGAAACATACTGGGCATTTATACCAATTTTCCCTTAATAAAATGGATCAAATTTTGGTCGAAACCCAAAATTCCAAACTAATTTCCAATAATTCCCCCACATGAATTATATTAATGCAATGCAACCCTAAGAAAGTCTCATCCAGACGCCCCTTCATCAGGATAGGTAGTTTCAAGCTTTGAACCTATGCCATCGGATTTACCCACTACTCAGTGAACACGATGTCTTGAGCTGGTCACCTTTTGAGTAACTCTAGTACAATGACAACCACAAAATGACGACTCTAATATCCTTTTGGTTCTCACGTTATTGTCAATTTTGGCCGTGGACCTTATCCCCGATTCATAAGTGTGTACTGAAAATATTATATTTGTCAGTTTGAAGCGGCCCCACTTCATACTTACATAGGTGATCTCCTATTAAGGGTACCCTGAAATACCCCACCACGAAGGTATATGAATCATTCAAAGCTGTTAAGCTTACCCTTACCACAAGTCATCAGGTTTTGTACCAAATCGGTATAATTAGCACTTGAGTGGAATCGAGAATGAGCTTTGAAATATAATTTTTAAGTGCAATACTGAATGCTTCAAAGCTTAGTTATCTCATTGAACCAACTTCTTGGGATCCTCCAGTCATCATGGATGAGTTACCACTATGAACACCCTTTAATGTGTGGGTTTTAGCCTCATTTCCCTTACCGCACTATACATTTGATCTTGACCAATGCCTTTAGTTAGCGGATCCGCGATGTTTTCTTTTGACTTTACGTAGTCAATGGAGATTACTCCATTTTAGATCAAATGACTAATGGTATTATGTCTCCTTCGTATGTGTCGAGACTTACCATTATACATGTGACTTTGTGCCCTCCCTATAGCAGACATGCTATCACAGTGTATCATCACGGGAGGCATCGATTTTTACCAACCGGGAATATCCTCTAGGAAATTTCGAAGCCATTCTGCTTCTTCACCAGCTTTGTCTAATGCAATGAACTCCGATTCCATTGTGGAACGAGCTATGCAAGTTTGTTTAAAGGATTTCCAAGCCACAACTCCTCCGCCTATAGTGAATACATAACCACTGGTGGATTTTGAATCTTTTGTATCAGATATCCAATTTGCATCTGTGTAACCTTCCAATACGGCTGGATATCTTGTATACAAAATTCCATGACTCATAGTATATTTTAAGTACATAAAAACTCTCATCAGAGCTTTCCATTGATCCTTGTTAGGATTACTTATAAATCTACCAAGTTTGCTAACTGAATATGCTATATCAAGATGCGTACCATTTATCAAGTACATCAAGCTCCTGATAGTTCTTGTATATTTCAGTTAGAGCACTGGGTCTTCTCTATTTTTGGCTAAGTGTAGATGAGCGTCTGCAGGAGTGATAGTCGGGGGTACGTCATAAGCATCAAATTTACTCAACACATTCTCAACGTAATGAGCTTGTGATAGGAACATTCCATCAAGAGTCCTAGAGATTTTCATCCCTAGGATGACGTTAGCCAGACTCTGTCCTTCATGTCAAAAATCCGTTTGAACATGTTTTTAGTAATCATGATCGAGTCATGATTACTCCCCGTAATAAGCATGTCATCTACGTATAGATACACTATCACATAATCTTCTGGAGTGCCCTTTATATAGACACACTTGTCGAACTCATTGATCTTGAAACCATTAGAGAGCATCACATTTTCAAATTTTTCATGCCACTTAAGAGGTGTTTGTTTGAGTCCATACAATGATCTAACAAGTTTACACAACTTCTTTTCTTGGTCAGGCACAATGAACCCTTCAGGTTGTTCCATATATATCTCCTCATAAAATTCCCCATTTAGGAAAGCCATCTTCACATCCATTTGATGTATCTCAAGGTTATGCAGTGCTACAATAGCAATGAGTACTCTAATGGAAGTGATCCTCGTAACAGAGGAATATGTATCAAAGAAGTCGTAACCTTCTCTTTGTTTGAACCCTTTGGCTACCAATCTAGTCTTATACTTATCAATTTATCCATCAACTTTATACTTTCTCTTCAGGATCCACTTGCATCCAAGTGGTTTACAACCTGGTGGTAGATCTACAATCTCCCATTATGTGATTTTGCATGATGGACTCAATTTCACTGTTTATTGCTTCTTTCCAGAGGAGCATCTAGACTGGACAATGCCTCATGTACTGTCCTGGGTTCACTTTCCATCATGTACGATAAAAAATCCGGCCCATAGGACTTTTTCTTTCTGGCCCTCTTACTACGTCTAGGTTCATCATTAACCTTTGGTTCCTTATCGATCTTACCAGGTGAACCATTTGTAGTTTCATGGGATCTTTTCCGAGAACTTTCTTCTACGTTTCCCTTCTTAGGAAATATGTTCTCCAAGAACACCAAGTTCCTTGACTCAATATCCATTCCTTCGTTTATTTCAGGAACGTCTTATTTGTGCACCAAGAATCAATATGCACTACTATCATGCGCATATCCAATGAAAATGCAATCGACAGTTTCGGGTCATATTTTCACTTGTTTTAGCTTAGGTACTTCAACCTTAGCTAGGCACCCCACACTTTAAGGTAATGGTAGGAAGGTTTTCTTCCTTTCCATAACTCGTACGAAGTTTTGTCCCTCTTCTTATGTGGCAATTTGTTAAGAATGTAGTTGGCAGAACTTAACAACATGGCATTCATCGTCTCTTTTAGAGTTCGATTCTTGATTTTTGCAATGTCATTTGATTGAGGTGAGTATGGAGCTGTAGTTTGATGAATAATACCATTTTCTAGGCAAAATTCCTCAAACGGAGCTACATATTCTCCATCTCTATCACTTCAAATCATTTTGATTCTTTTGCTAAGTTGATTTTCAACTTTATTCTTATAATTTGTGAATTCCTCAATGGCTTCATCTTTGATTTTCAAAAGATATACATAACAGTATCTTGTGCAGTCATCTATAAAAGTTATGAAGTAATTCTAACCACCTCTAGTTTACACAAACTTTAAATCACATACATCAGTATGGACAAGTTCTAGAGATGAAGTACTTCTTTCCACTGAATGGAATGCGGTTTTGGCCAAATTCACTAAATGTCGATGTGTATTTTGATTTACATGTCCTAATCTACCATGCCATAAATTAGAACACTCAAGCAAGTAATTAAATTCACTTATATTAATATTGTACTTAATGTCACGCTTTATAGTCATTACATTCATCTTGAAAAGGTTGTTCTCGAGATAGCCTTTCTCAATAAATTGATCACTTTTGGTCAGTACAAAGTTATGAGCTTCAAACACAAGCCTAAATCCGGCCTTAATTAACAAAGAAACAGAGACTAAATTCTTGCAAATGTCTGAGACATGCAGCACATCCACGAGAGTTAGTTCTTTTCCCGATGTCATCTTTAGCACAACTTTCCCCAATCCTACCACCGGAGACGTTGTAGAGTTTCCCATGAAGAGCTTTCTGCCATTAATCTCTTGGTAAGTGGAGAACAGTTCCTTGTCTAAACAGATATGACGGGTAGCCCCTGTGTCGATCCACCATTCCTCGGATTATCCACTAAGTTTGCCTCGAACACGATGGCAGATAGATCCAGTTCAGACATCTCATCTGGCAAGGACTTGTGCCCGGCAAGGTTGGCTTGATTCCTGTGACCTTGATTTGCCTTATTTGGCTGTCGACATTTACTCGACTTGTTTCAGGCTTATCACAATTATAAAAGTTACCTTTGAATCTTTTGTTCGAGGTATTTTGTTGCTTAATAGAGCCAGCACCACGCTTTCTCTTCTTGCCACTTTCGGACTCAGCCAAATTTACTTGTGCCTCTCTACGATTCTTGTCGCTCTTGACTTTAGATTTTCGGTTGTCTTCCTCGATCCTTAGTCTCACGATCAAGTCCTCAAGCCCTATTTTCGTGCGTTTGTGCTTGAGATAATTCTTGAACTCCTTCCACTGAGGTGGTAGCTTCTCTATTAACACAGCTACTTGAAAGGATTCAGATAGTTGCATACCTTCGCCATGAATCTCATGGAGGATCAACAGCAACTCTCAAACTTGGTCCAAGACCGCCTTCAAGTCCACCATTTTGAAGTTGAGGAACCGTCCCACAATGAATTTCTTCATTCCGGCATCCTCCTTTTTGTACTGCTTGTCCAAAGACAACCACAACTCTTTTGCGGTTTTAAAAATGGAGTAGATATTGTAAAGTGAGTCGTCTAGCCCATTCAGAATGTAACTGTGACACAGGAAATCACTACGATTCCATGCGTACAAAGCATCCAACCCTTCTTTATCACCCACCTCAACAGTAGGAGGATCTTCCATCAAGAAACGAGCAAGACCGATTGTTGTCAAGTAGAACAGCTGTTAGTGAAGAATAACTCAGAAACACACAACTCCTAAGAATCTGGAAATGTATGAAGAAAAACAATCTGAATTCAAACACACAATTCGGCCAGAGTTGTGACCGAACTGGACTTGCGCAGAACAGGAAATAGAAATGGATCAAACACCAATTTAACGTGGTTCGTTCAAGATGAACTACATCCACGGAGTCAAGACACACCCCAATCCACTAAGAAATTCAATCAATTACAAAGAATACACTCAAGAAATGAAATGCCCAATTATGTTGACAAATTAGGGCACGAACGCTCAATTCTAAAATACTCTCTCTAATCTAAAGAACAAGGAAATTGCTCGACGTAGTGATGTTTTCCTCAATGAGAGCTTTACAATGATATAAGGATTGAAGCTCGAATGCAACTGTACAGAAATTTCTAACTGAAAGAAGTTGAGCTCAGCTACCGGACAAATGTGACGATTTTCTTCGTCACAATTCTGCAACTGCTCCGTCACAAACGACGGTTACCTTCAACTGCCTCGAAGGTTTATTCTGAACAGCTTGTCTTCTTGATGCTAAAACCCGGTTCTTCACTTCCTGATTCCGGTTCCACATTCCCAACACTCCATTTTACAAAGTATAGCTCACTTGATGATATTGAACATCACCTCACAACAGCATTTTCTGCTGCCATCTCTTAAAATCATTTCCAGCAAATTTTGCCCATTTTTCAGGGTGAGCAGCAGGAATTGTAGGAGTAGAAAACAAAGAAGACTTCTTCGAATATACAGAAATATCGTCTTTTGCTGTTAGATATCGTTATGAAAGGTGTATAGACTCTTACAAACAAAGTCAAGGCTAGAGTTTGACTCTTTGTCCATAAGACGATATTGCCACGTGCATAGGTGCAATACGTACTAAAGAAATTGCCTCCAAGATATAACGACTTTAAAAACTTCAGTCTGTTGCACTACGAATCGGAAGTTATCGGCGAATGGACTCAGATATTTGGAACTTTCTTGACACAACTAATGCAGAATTAGAATGCTTTTAAATCTGTATAGACTTGTGAACTCAAAGTGACTGAAATGCAATCTAGAGGGGTCTATTTATATATATCGAAGAGTTGTGGTGCCTTTTTCAGAAGGCACCATTTGACCCTTGGTGGCACCACTTCGGCTAGGCTGGAACCGGTTCAGACCTGGACCCACCAATTTGCTGGGCGATCGCACCCGTAGGCTGACTTGCGCCCCATCAGGTGACGGGTCACACCAGTTCGGGGTCCAGGCTCGTACTTGCCCGATCCGCGTTGGTCGCTGGTGGGTCGGTCCGACCCCACCCAGTGTGTCCCTGCCCCGATCTGCGTTGCAGTGCCACATCACCGCACCCAACTCGAACCGTCACGAACCCGCGAGCCACCCATTCGGACCATCTGGACAAAACTTTAAGGCTCCTCTACCTCTGCGTCGTCCGGGCTCGTACCCGCCTAATCCGGTTAATAGCTGGCGGGTCGGTCCAACCCGACCCGGTGCGGTCTGACCCGACCCGGTGTGCCCCTGTCCCGATCCATGTTGGCGTGCCACGTAGTGCAAAGTGCATCTCTAAAGCGACTCAATGCGACATGTGCGACGTGCGCGTGCAGGCCCGGGCTCGGATGGTGCTTCGCACCATCCTCGGGTCTATTTAGTCCAAGGCTGAAATTCCACTAGGATCCACCATAAGGTCCACCATAGGATAGCACACTTGATAACCTTTATCAAGTGCTCTACTAAATAAGGAGTATCAACATACTCCTACTTTCCTATGTGGGACAAGGGAATCACATTCCCCCACCCCTCCCCCACCCCCCCCCCCCCCCACCCCAATAATTTCTCTTCAACTTTGAATAAATAAGTTGCCAACTTTTATAATTAATATGTCATTAACCCGAAATTGGTTTTCAGCATATTAAAACATTAAATTCATCTACACGAAGCGTAGATTAAGAATTTATAACTTATTTCCATTTATCACAAATTGATTAAGTCAATAAAATTGGTCAATTTTGGATCAAAACTCTAAATTCCAAGTCAATTTCCAACACCAACTGCCTTGCTTCTATAGAAATATACATATAGATACTACTTTACAAATTTTCAATCCCGTATGGACAATATAAGTTTATCGCCATTGCATTTTAGTAAAACATCCGATTCTTCTTGAAATCCTTTAGTTTTATGTTTTTTAAATGTTCGTTTATCTTTACTCATGCTGTAAATTGAAAATGTGGTTTGTTATGGTTGTAAAAAAAAAAGGACTTTCCTTTACAGTTCAAACGAAAAAAGAAAAAAAAAAAACTGCATTTTGGTGCCCATAAGCAAAAAATAATTCCTCGTCCTACACCTATCAAAGGGTTACAAAATGCTCTGCATATACATACAGAAACACATGCATAAGCATATATATAGATATTAATGAAATGAAGGAAAATTAAAATTTATGCATATGAAGGTGTTTGTATGAAGTTGAAAACAACATTTTTACTGACTTGACTGACTATTGCGTCACCAAAAAAACAAAATAAAGCCACGGTAATAAGAAAGTGATGGACTTTGGAGTATAAGCCTGTCACCATATCCAATGTCCCTTCTTGTTTGAGGAGTTTGTAGGACACCATGCATTAGTGCTTGTAATCTGCAATGCAATTTTTCCCTTTACTGAGAACCCAATATCTGATCATTTCACTCATTTATTTAATTTTTTTTTTAGTCGGGCATACATTTTAATTCAAGTATTATAATCCTATCGCGCATCAACTACTACAAATTAGAGGGAAATTTTGACTCACATTAACGTTAACAGTAACTATAGAGATAATTGTATCAGAAAATTTTTGATTAATTACCACTGCCATAATCAAGAATGTGGATCTGGTCTGCCGCGTCCTTCCACCTCTAATGGAGCTTTTCCTCCGGCGCTGTCCACCACATCTCACGTCGACCTTGGTCAGATCTAGCCCCTCCGGTAATAGGATGCAAATGATCGCAAGGCTTTTTAAACCAACTCAAAGAAGTAGCTTAAAAATGCGTGACAACTTTTCTGATGAATTTATTGTGTTGTTTCCACTGTGCCTGAGACTCAGCAATTTCCAAGGCAGGATTAAGGAATTTTGTATAGTAAAAGTTATTGTTCACATATCAGATGTTTTTATTATTTTATTTATATATATACTACGTAAATATATTTATTCAGATGTACAGTTTTTATCCAGCAAGTTCTTTTCTATAAAGCTTGCAAGGCAAGTTGGCGGGAAAATGGTAATGCCGTAATTTTCTCCAACTATCCTGCTTTTATATAGAGAGAGATAATAATAAAATGTCCAATTCTCATTGTTGTGGTCAATGATAGGGGAAATACGTACTCCACCTCTACGGAGGAGAGTTGGTCCTCTATTAAACCAAGGTGTGACGACAATAAGCAAACAGCCCTGAGGGAGGCTTCCCGACGGCCTTGATTGGAGGAGTGATGTGATTTCAGGCCTGCCTCGGCTTACACAGGCCCTAAGCACCCCAGATCAGACACTTATTCCTGATATCACAACGACTACAGTCATGAGATAGATAAATATCGTCATCTCAAGGACTTGATCGAGAAACTCATAAAGGTTGGACACTTGGTGGAGTATGTCAAGAAAGAAAGGGACAGGGGAGGAACTATAAGCGTAGGAAGCGCAAAAATAAGGGAAAGGAGCCTGTGGAGGATCCACGCTGTAATACCCGCACCTCTCACAACTCACTGGCCAATATAATTTTTGCATTTCATGCATTCCATATTGTTATGTGCTATTTGCGTGATAGTTTTATTGTAATTAATTTATTATATTTATTACTTCATTTTATATTTTTACGACTAATATGGAGATGTTTAATTTGGTAGTCAAGAACTCCCTAGTCTAAAATATTGGGACATGCTACAAAATTTAAGACTGCGTGTGATAAGTTTAAATATGAAGCCACTAGGTAGTACGTAGAAGTGTTAGAAGTATAAAAGGTATCATGATTAATAATAATAAGATGGTATGAAAATAAATAAATAAATAAATAAATAAATAAAGGAAACTTATTAGCTAAGAAAAAAAAAATGAAGGCGGTGGATATTCATCATCTATTAGAATAATTAGGATAAAGCGGTTTTGAACAGGTAGTTTAAAACTTACAAAGAAAAAAAATAAAATAAAGAAAAGAGATGAAGAAGCTGGACGAAAGACGAAAAGGGAAAAGATAGGTAAACAAGAAAATTCTAAATTTCAATGTTATAATCATTAGTATTGATTATCAGTTCCATGTGTTAATGCCGAAATCGAATATTTAGTTGAG
Organism: Ajuga chamaepitys; assembly: GCA_958295605.1. NCBI lineage: Eukaryota > Viridiplantae > Streptophyta > Magnoliopsida > Lamiales > Lamiaceae > Ajuga > Ajuga chamaepitys. The sequence continues at coordinate 27,671,669 of OY282499.1, forward strand.
GAAAATAAATGATTGTTTAGTGTAGTAAATTAACTAGTATTCTAATTCATCTAGCTGTTATTTACTTAAGTATTCAAATTATGAAATAGATTCCATTTTCTCTTGTTTTTACACTTCAGCATATTACTTGAGAAGTATCATTATTAGTTTTGTTGTTTTTTTTATGTACAATTCATTGATAACATACACAAATGTTATACCTTGAGTAATAATGTAATAATAATAATTAGAAAAAGGGTAAGAGCTTATTAAAGTCACGCTTTTTCATCCATATTTACTTTCTTGTTTTGCTCTCAGAAGTTATACTGTTACATTGCTAGCCTTAAACATGAAAATAAATAATTTTATTATCGAAATATTTTTATAAGAAAATGTTGATAATGTTTTGGAATATGTTGGCATTAACATTGAACAAGTGAGCAGTATCACTAGCTTAATTAAACCCTATCTTGACCTGTTGTTATAGATTAACTACGGTGATGCAAGAATAGGAAATTTCGAATAATTACCGTCAAATAAGAGGTAAGTAGAAATCCATCTTCAACTACAATGCTTGAACATAGTATTTGTGCATATTATTTGTGATGACTGATTGCAATACATGCACTTGTATCTTTTTATATAAAGTGTTTATTCCATTATTAATAGTAAACTAGTGAGCATATCAATCATGAGCATTAGCATTTGCAAGAATTTGTATGTGTACATGAGAAAGGTCAAAATAGCATAATTTCATAAATTGAAAATATTTTGGGATTGGTCACCACTAGCACATTGAGAGTTATATATTATATGGTGTCTCTCGGGATGCTTTCGGTGACAGGCGTGCACGCGGAAGAGGTTCCCACTTCAGCACCTTTATGATGATGGGTACGGGAAGAGGTAGACTTTCCGGTGGACTGCGGGGGTAGGCAGGAGGCGGACCCCTGGTAGTCTCGGAAAGATAGCCACTTGGTCGTACCAACCATCAATGATGTCTCGGGTGGACTATAAGGGGGGAGAGGGACCCTTGGTAGTCACGAGTATGGCCAATGAGTGATATTTTGGGGAGGTTTGTGACAGTGACGAGAGCCAATTCCCACCAAATATAATCTCCTTTGAGAAAGAGTTGAAAGAAATGGTTTTGTGAATTGCATCTCATCATTCACGCATTTGTCATGCATGATTTCTGCTTACTGAGTTTTAGCTCACGTAGTTCTTGCATTGTAGGTGAGTTTGACTACGCATGAGCTCGTGGACTGATCTGGCATGCTGTTGGAGCTTCTGCAAGTTTTGAAGCCCCGTGTATATGAATGACGACCTGTGGGGCTAAACCTTGGACTCACTATGTTTTGCTAGTGTTCTAATAATCTTTTTGGACATGTTCAAATTAAGGAACTTTAATATGTATATCTCTGTAAATATAGTGTTGAATGGAGTGTGATACCTTTGTACTCGATCTAAATCTATGTAAATATATGTAAGTGAGATTTTGGTCCTGAAGGAGTATTCTAAATTGTTAATTTTGGAAGAAAAAAAAAAAGATATACAGGTTTTGTAAGGCTAAAAATTAGTATAAAATAAGTTTTTAAGAGGGTGGGTGTGACACACGCGGCAGGGAAGAATCTAGCCATAAGAAAGCATATATTCAAATGATCGTAGGAGGGCCAAAGGATGGTGACTCTAACCATGCAAGGAAGGCCTCAACTCGCGTTGTGACAAAGCTCTCCAGGGGAAAGGTGTCCGAGGTGACAGTGATGAGAGATGAATTCCCCCCATTAAGTTTGGCCTCGGTGCTACAGGGCTGGCCCAAAATTCCCACAATGACAAATTGGTGATCACGACAGACATTTAAGAGGCTAAGGTGGCCCGGGTCTTCATAGACACTGGGAGCTCGGCCAATGTAATCTTCCAAACTTATTTTTGGAAGATGAGTCTGAATGTAAAGTTAAAACCCTTGAATACAGCCGGGTTCGCGGGAGGATCAGGGCAGCCCTTGGGGCAGGTGACTCTGCATGTGGAGTTAGGAGAGGATCCGTTGTAGAGACTGCAGATGTTGAATTTCCTAGTGCTGGCACCAAGCTCTTACAACGTTATCTTTGGTAGGCCCATGTTGAATTGCTTCAGGGCAATCATCTTTCTGATCACATGAAATTGAATTTTCCGGTGGGAACTAAAGTAGGAGAGGTCAGCAGTGATCAACTCATTACTAGGAAGTGTTACGCCTATATTGTCAGGAAGGCTAGTCATATGGTGCAGGGGGTTCCAGACCAGCAGGGTAGAGCCCTTGAGAAGAAGATGAAGATGGCAGAGTTGGACGAGCCTGAGCCTGAGCCTGATCTGAGGATTAGGCCTGAGGAGGAGTTGTTGCAGGTAGAGCCTTCACCACCCAGATCGAGACTCAGATGAGTCACGATGTTGCCCAAACAGTGGTGTAATGTCTTAGAAGGAATGCTAACTTGTTTGCCTTTGAGCCCAAGGATATGGTCGGGATTGACCCCGATATAGCGCTCCATCGATTGAACCCCCAGGTCAAGCCAGTTAAATCGAAGTTGAGACAATTCAGTCCAGAAAAGGATAGAGCAATGAAAGAGGAAATGGCAAGAGGAGGCAGGACATATAATGGAGGTTCAATTCCCTGAGTGGTTCTCCAACACGGTGATGGTGGCTAAAGGGCCAGGGGCTTGGAGGATGAGCATTAACTTCTGAGACCTCAGTAAGGCATGCTCAAAAGGTCATTATCCACTACCCCCCATCGACCAGCTCATTGATTCCACCTCAGGGTGTGAATTACTGTCTATAATGGATGTGTACCTAGGATATCACCAGATTTAGCTTTGTCGGGAATATAATCCCAGGATCTGCTTTGTAGTGTCTAACAGGACGTATGGATAGGGGGTGAGCATGGTTCGGAGCAGTTCGGAGATATGGAAATCTCCAGAATCGAACCAAACCTCAGAGATATTCGGAGATTTCCAAAATAAAATCTCCAGAACCGCTTCGTTGATCGGTTCAGTTCCTTCCGAAGATCGGATCTTTCAGTCCAGTTTTTCGGAGCTGTTCGGAGTTTTCCCTTTAATATTTTTAGCAAAATGCACAAAAGAATTATAGTGTTGTCTTTACAATAGTATCATATTGTTAAAGAAAAAATGTAATATTAAACAACTTTTAAGTTATATATTAAGACAAATTTCAAACCCTGACTGATAAAAATGTGACTGCACGAGAAAGATGGAGAATCAAAGAAGAAGAGAACGAGCAATGAGCCACTACTTGAAATTCAGGAGTAGGATATATAGTAACTATGTGCAGTGGGTTCCGATCTAGAATTTTGACCTTTATTTATGAAAATAATTAAATATTGGATATAATAATAAATTTTAGTGGTTGGATTAAAGAAATGTATAATTGAATTGAAACATATGATAGTAATGTATTTCTTTAGATAAACTATAAACATATTAATTGTTCATATATCCATAGTTAATAGATATATGTTTTTTATGAAAATTATTTATTATAAATATTGTACTCTATTATTTATTACTAAATCTTTTATGAAATACTAAAACAATAGTTATATTATTGTTAAAATATACTAAAATTCATAATGGTTCAATATTATAGTATAAAAGAAATTAATTAAATGATATATAAAAAAATTTCGCAGTCGATTACTTAGAATCGGTTCTACTCGGTTCTATTTCGGTTTTTTGATTCGGATCGTTTTAGGGTTACAACAAAAAATTCGGATTGGTTCGGTTCAGATAAAGTCAAATAGCCAACGGATATTATTGGTTCTGAGTGCTTTCGGTCCGGGGTTAGATGCGAAGCGGATTAATACGTCAAGATGCCCTTCGGATTAAAAAATGTCGGTGCAACGTATCAGAGAATGGTTGACGCTGTGTTCAGAGAGCAGCTAGGCCATAATATGGAGGCTTACGTAGATGACATGCTGGTAAAAAGAATATCAGCGGTGACCATCCCATAGATTTGGAAGAGGTCTTTGGAATCATTCGGCGCTATGGTATGAGAGTGAATTCAGCCAAATTCTCTTTTGGAGTGTAGACAGGGAAGTTCCTAGGCTACATGGTGGCCAGGTAGGGGATTGAGGTAAATCTCTCCAAAGTCAGGGTAGTCCAGGAAATGCAATCACCAACGAACATCAAGGAGATCCAGAGGCTAAATGGACGTATTATAGCCCTTAGTCGATTTATCTCAAAGTCAGCAGAGCGCAGTTTTCCGTTCTTTAATGTCTTGAGGAAAGGGTCAAAGTTTGAATGGACGGATGAGTGCGAGAAGGCCTTCAAGGAGTTGAAGGACCATCTCACCACCCTGCCCCTGCTGACTAAGCCCGTACAAGGGGAAGTCTTTTAATTGTACTTTTCGGTGGGCGATTCTTCTCTAAGATCGGTGCTACTTAGAAAGGAGGGGTCAATGCAGCATCCTGTGTATTATATCAGCAAGATGATATAAAGATCAGAGTTGAGGTACTCGAAAATAGACAAAGAATCTCTCACAGTGATGGTGGTAGCAAGGAGGAAGAGGCCATATTTTATGTCTCACAAGGTGATCGTGAAGACGAACACTCAGCTCGGCAGACGCTTGCCATCCAGATTTGTCAGGGAGAATGGTGAAATGGGTGGTGGAGTTAGGAGAATATGACATAGAGTTTGAGCCTAGGGTGGCCATCAAAGCCCAGGCTCTGGCTGACTTTAGCCAGGAACCCACCAGAGACCCAGAGCTGGAACTGTGGAGAGTATTCATATACGGCTCTGTCTCTTAGGGGGGCTGCAGGGCGGGGATGGTAGTGGTCTGCCCCAACGGTGTGGAGCTTCAGTTCACAATCAGGTTTGAATTTCGAGCCTCCAATAATAAGGCTGAATATGATAGGGTCCGAAGACAGTTGCAAAATCGGGAGCACAAAAAGTCTTAGTATACTTGGAGTCACAGCTAGTGGCTCAGCAGCTCCTGGGGACTTATGAGAAGAGGTTCGAGAGGATGATAAGATATGCAGAGCTAGCAACGAGGTTGAGGGAGAAGTTCACAGAATTAACATTGAGCAGATCCCCAGAGAGGATAATGCCAAAGAAGATTGCCTAGCCAAGATGGTGGGGTAATGAATGAAGGCGCAGAGGGTAAAGATCACCTTAGTCATGCTGGAGAGAGGAATACTAGAAATGGATATAACCGTTGTGGAGGAGAATGACTGGAGAGCTCCCATTATACATTATCTAAAGACTAGGGAGAGTAAAGTAGGAGGGTCACAGAGCACAGTATATGTCAAGTACTGCCTTATAGGCAACCAATTGTACAAGAGATCGTTTTCTCGGCCACATGCCAGATGCTTGTCCAGATTAGAAGGGGATTACGTCCTTCGGGAGCTTCATGAGGGTTGCACTGGCACCCACACTGGGCCTCGAGACGTTGTGAGAAGGGTGATCAGGGCTGGATACTATTAGCCCACCATGGTACACGATGCAGAGGAGCTCATCCGAAGGTGCAATAAGTGCCAGAGACATGGACCCCTCATCCATATCCATGCGGAGATATGCACTGCCCCTGCCCTTTTGATAAATGGGGGAAAGACATAGTGGGAAAGTTCACAGCTGCTTCAAGGAAGAAAATCTTCCTAATAGTGGCAGTGGAATATTTCACAAATGGGTAGAAGCTGAAGCGGTAGTCATGATTGAGGAGGAGAATGTTCTTAAATTCATGTAGAAAAACATATGTTGCACATATGGCATCCCCAGGATTTTGGTTTCGGATAATGGGAACACAGTTTTGGAGGTATCGAATGTACAAAGCTGGTGTAGGGAGATGAAACTTCAGCAGCGCTTCACATCGGTAGCTTACCTTCAGGCGAATGGGTAAGTGGAGGTCACAAATCGCACATTGGTGGAGGGGATTAGGGCTCAGTTAGAGAAGACTGGAGGAAATTGGGCTGAGGAGTTGGATTTGGTCATGTGGTCTTACCAGACGGGCACTAAGAACACTACAGGGGAAACTCCTTTCAATCTAGTCTATGGAGCCTCATCAATGACACCCACAGAGGTAGGAATGGAGACGTACCGCATATCAAATTACAATGAGGCCCAGAATGAAACCTTGATGAGGGAGAACCTAGACATGTTGGAGGAGCTGCGGGAAAAAGCTAGGGTCAGAGCTGAAAGGTACAAAGGACAAATACGTGGTGTGTACAACAGGAAGGTGAAATCTAGAAAGTTTGAGGTGGGGGACCTGGTAGTAAGGAGAGTTGATGCACTCATGGCGACGGGGAAATCGGAGCCCAACTGGGAGGGTCCCTTTATTATTGTAAAAAATCTAGGAGGAGGAGCATACGAGTTGTAGAATGAGGAAGGGAAGCCATTGTCGAGGCCCTTGAATGTGAGTAATCTGAAAAAATACTATGTATAGCAGGGAGATCAGGATACTTATATGCTTTCATTTAAGGATGAGATATCCAAACTGTAAGTTCTTTTCATTTCAATGAAGAAGGAGGATCCAAGCTATAAGGGCCTCTCCAGGAGTGCAGAACCCAAAAACTTGTTGTCTGAACAATTACCCTGAGGAGCATTGGCCTATGAGCGCTCCTCAGGAACTAATTAAGGAAAAAATGATGCAAAACAAGGGTCTGAGAGGGAAACTCGCCCTTAGCCCCAGAATTGAGCATGGAGGGATGGGAAAGACCTAGTCTTAGCTAAAAAATGATGCAAGCCAAGGGTTTGAGAGGGAAACTCGCCCTCGGCCTCAGAACTGAGTGTCGAGAGCATGAGGAAGACCAAGTCTTGGCTCAAAAATGATGCACTCCAAGGGTTTAAGAGGGAGACTCGCCCCCGGCCCCAGAACTGAGGGCATTGGGAAGACCCAGCCTTAGCTCAAAAATGATGCGAGCCAAGGGTTTGAGAGGGAAACTCGCACTTGGCCCCATAACTGAGCGTCGAGGGTATAGGGGAGACCCAGCCCTAGCTCAAAAATAATGCAAGCGTAGGGTTTGAGAAGGAAACTCGCCCCTGGCCGCATAACTGAGCATCGAGGGCATGAGGGAGACCTAGCCTTAGCTCATAAACGAGGAAAATATTCTTAATATAACCTGAAGAGAACTCAAAGTGGAGAGCGTTGTGCATCCTAGCGCACAGCAATTCTGGGGAAAATTCTCTGCAAATGTCCTGAATAGAACTCAGAGTGGAGAGCAATATGCGTCCCATTGCACAGCAGTTCTGAGGAAAATTCCCTTTAGATGCCTTGAAGAGAACTCTGGGGGAGAGCGCGGGGTAAGTAAATAGGGGAAAAGCAAAACAAAAGAACAACAAACACGAGTAATTAGGAAATTGTAACTTGTCATTTATACACAAGACTATGAGGGTGGATTACAAGAATTTCTTGCCCTACGCTATTACAAAAGGGAGCCATTCCACGGTTGAGGGCTAATGCACGAAGTCAGAGTCCACTTGGACAGGATCGGCATCACTGGGGTCGTCGAGCTCCGGAGTGGTGGTGTCTTTGATGAGGGGCAGCTCTGGTGGGGCTCCATTGCTGCTACACCCGTCAAGGTCTGCAAGGTCGTAGGGAGGCACCTCCATGGCAGGCAGTTCTAGGGACAATTCCCCTTCAGGATAAGCTTCTCAGCAACTTTCTTTATCACGGGTATCCACCAAGGGTGGTTCGGAGGCATGGTTGGATCACCCTTGAAGCAGTCAGGAGTTTTCAGCGAAGGGGTGATCTTCCTTAAGTCATAGGGAAGGTCCTCAGTAAAACCTTTAGCTGCAGCGTTAACACAGGCGGCCTTGAACCCTGCCTCAACATAACCCTTGAGAAAGAGGTCCATCTCCCTGACATACTTCGTAGTATTTTTGCATTTTGCAATAAGCCCTTCCTGCAGCTCCTTGAGGAAAGACCGTCCCACCTCTATCAAGAGGATTCGGCGACGGCAGGCATCCACGCCCTCTCTAACACCTTCAGCTCTGCCCTCAGCAAACCGTTCTGCCTCCCTCAATCGGTATCGACCATAACATCCCGATAATGGGTCTTTGATGCGGACAGCCGCTTATTCAGTTCTTCATTTTGATTCTATAGCTTCTCATTCTCTGTGGTGAAAACAGTATTGTGCTGCTTCAACCCCTCATTCTCCAACCTCAGGGTTGAGAAGTCCTCAGTAAGTTTAGTTAGTTGCACTTGGGTCTTCTCAAAATTAGCCTTAAGGTCTTTCACGACTGAAGAACTGGTACCGCTCCGGTAACGGCCGTAGTGGGCCATAAACTGCAGAAAGAAGAGTAGTGAGCCACGGAAGAATGAATGAAATAAAAGAAACTAAGTTTAACGCTGCAAACCAGATTAAATGTTGGTCCACGATTTCAGCATTTTTGTCATCGCTCTCCTGACTCATGGAGGCATTATCTTCCACAATAGGAACTTCTTTCAAAAAGGTAGTACATTGAGCCTTATTTTAGAGCAAGGAAGCCCTTGGGGAGAATGATATTGAAGTAGTCGTGGGGGCTCTGCGCACATCACCTTCTTGCTGATATGTTTCTCAGAGCCTTTCTCAGAGCTGCTAGATTTGTCCAACTTTAATTTCTTCAGCAGATGGGGCAACGATGTTTCCCCCGTAATCTGCCTTTTTCCCTTGTCCCTTAGGGGAAGTTCTGAAGAGGCCAAACTTGCTCAGCACAGTTTTGTCGCAGTCTAGCAGGCTCTGACGAGCAGAGGTAGAGCTCGGTCGACCCACTATGGCGGATGGCAAGAGTGGATCAGGGTCAGCAATAGACACCGCCCCCGCTTTCTCTGGGACAGCGCTGGAAACAGAGTTGTGAGGAGGAACTGCGCTCTGCTCTGCAGCGTCGGGTACAACCAGGAAACCAAAGTCCATCTCTGCAAAAGGGCCAAAAAATAATCAGTTCATTGTAAGATAAGGTAAAACCTTGGACCCGATTTTAGAGCTGACCAATTACCAGTGTTGGGACTGCCCTCGTTTCCCAGAAGCCTATTATCGAGCCAATAAATCCGGATCTCTTAAGAAGATGTTTATGGAAAAAAGGTTGTGGTCTATCACATGGGCATTTACCTTGGTCATTACCTCCTCATCTTTCCTGGAAATGCAAACAACAGAGGGGCGAGCAAATCGGGGAAGAGAAAACAGCCACTCGCTGGGGAAGCCCCATTCTCCCTGACGAGGGACGATCACCTATTTTTTCTTCCAATCGCCAACACAACTAGGGGGTTTCCCCATGAAGTGGGCAGACTCTAAAGGTCTAGAACTGAAATAGTGAAAACTAGTGTTCCCCTTTTTAAAGTCGTGGCAGGTGCAGAAATATTCAGGGGTGCAGTTCCCATCATTGGCTTTCATGAGGATGAAAAAAACAAGATGCAGGGGGAAGAAGGGTTGATTTGGCCTACGGAGATGCCTAGATGATTGCACACAGGGCCGGCCCTGGGGTGGTCGAGGCGGTGCCGCCGCACCGGGCCCCCCACCGACCAGGGCCCCCGAATTTTTTTTAATAGTATAATATATATACACCTGTATAGAGAAGTTATATAGAAATTGCAGATGAATAATTGTATTAATAGGTGATGTAGCTTTTCTGGTTGGCCTTGGTAGGAGAATTTCTTGCATGTAGATAAGGTCTTTAGTTCGATGCCTCTCTAGCACTACTTTTTATATTTTTTTATACAATTTTACCAACCAATATTTTAAGAGGCCTCATTTTATTTCTAACACCTGCCTCTCTAGCTACTTTTATAATTTTTTTATACAATATTACCAACCAATATTTTAAGGGGCCTCATTTTCTTTTTCGCACCGGGCCCCTTGAAACATTGGCCCGGCCCTGATTGCACACTCCTGCTACGTAGGACTGAATGGGAAAACGTAGCACTGCATCGAAGTGAGCCTTCCAAACCGCTATGGAGGGCTGAGAAAGGCAATGAGGGCACTCGTCCTCGTAGGGTAAAAGAAACTGCGAGTTAATGACCTCACGAGCCATAAGGAAATCCATATCAGCATCCATGAACCTGGAGGTCTAGGTTACTTCATCCCACCGATATTCTCTACAGGAGGAATTATCCTAGTCGAGCACTGGAGCCTAATGGGAACACCCTCAGGAAGGCTAGAGCTGGACAGCTAGGTACCCCTACTGTATATTACCAACGCTTGAGATCCTTCCTCAGGTTTGGGGGAGGAAATCCTAGTCGCAGCGCTGGAACTTTGAGCACGAAGCTCAAAAGTTCCCAACTCATCCTCAGCACTAACTGACGGTGTGGCTTCACTATCAGAGGTGCTAGAAGATGAAATCTAAGACTGCCCAGTAGTATCCGGCTCTGAATGGCGATCAGGAGAAGAGCCCCAGACTGTAGACGAAGATTTGGAGATAGTTATGGGAATTACCAGGAATATAATGAAGAACAAGGAGAAATCGCCAAGGAAAACAAACAAAATCCAGAAGGAACGAAGAATACCTGAATGAATTTGAAGAAAACGAATAATGAAAGAGGAAGAATCTAATCGCCGAATAAATCCTTGAAAGTTGCTTGATCGCCAGAGAACAGTAGAAATGAAAGTAAAAGTGAAAAATAAATATGGGAAGGTATTTATAGGGGGTGAAAGCAGAGTCTTCGGCCACCAGAGCGTGACACGTGTATGGGCACAAGCCAAGGAAGTGTAAAGATCGGGGCACATGGATGGCCTGATTGACTCAATTTGAACTTGATGACTTTTGGCGGGAAATTATTTTATTGGAAACTCCCCAAACCCAAATTCACATTTGCAATGCTGACGGGATGTTTACTCTGAACGGTTCCTCTGAGACCTTTCAGAGTAAAGGGAGTAGTTCATAGGAGAAATACATACACCACCTCTGCTGCGGAGAGTTGGTCATGTATTAAACCAAGGTGGGATGGCAATAAGCAAATAGCTCTGAGGGAGCCCTCCCGACGGCCTCGATTGGAGGAGTGATATGATTTCAGCTCTGAGCAAGCAGAGTCATAGACGACAAAATCAAAGTTGGATAGTTGGGCTCGCAGGGTCTATTCTCAACCTTGCAGAGCCGAGGAGCATCAAATAGGCTAACATCCTTAATCAGCAACATCATTGTAGAGATGAAGGGATCAAAGGCAGCTCTGGCTCGGGCCAACCAGTGAAGCATGTAATATTCCTCTTAACGTTCTCCCTTGTCATCACTGAAAGAGAGCACCCTTGCAACGAATCTGTGACCATTGTGACTTTGGGACCAAGATATGTGCTCCCCAGCCCTCCAACAAAAAAGACGGACAACTGTCAATCCTCTGACAAAAGGTACTGTACCCTCGGACACCACTGCCAGGTACAGAAGGACAAATGGCACGATGTCATTGGGCGTTCAAAATAATTGTCTTATCATTTGCCCTAAGAAACAGTAAGTATAAATAGTGTTGCCGCCGAATACAAAGGACAGATGGCACAATGTCATTGGACGTTCAAAATGATGGTCTTGCCCTTTGCCCTAAGAAACAGTAAGTATAAATAGTACTTCATTTAATTGTCAAACGGTTACACACTCTCAACTCTTACTGTTGCATTGCTTGCTTGTATTCCTCTCTTCGTGAGATAGTTTCTTACTCGAGCGTCGAAGGATTTTCGCTAGGTCGACTCTTATTGTTGCATTGTTTGCTTGTATTCCATTCTTCGTGAGATAGTTTCTACCTCGAGCATCGGAGAATTTTCGTTAGGTCTGACCCCGATTTTGCAGATACGCGAACGTCCGAAAGGAAGCAATCCATCTCTCCCTGTTCGTAACAAAAAGCGGGACACTTCATAGTACATCTAAACTACCTAAATATTCAAGCACCGTTGAGGATTGTATCCAAACGGCCCCTATCATTTAGGTGATTGGCTATGTCGAATTCTGATTGTTACTTTTATACCATTAACATTAATAGACAGCCTTATCTTAGCCCATCAGTGTGGACACTTACAATTTGCCACTGCTACTTTTACCAATGTAATAATCACTGAAACCCAAAAACTCCTTAAATAAAGATGAATACCTTAAATCAAGAAAACAAGACTTGCTACCAAGTTCGATATGAAAATTCTTGCGCACAAATTACCCTAAAAAATTTCTCGTCGAAACCAACTGAATTGACCATCAAAGCAAGAGAGAGTTGCTAAAAGAGAGACGGGAGAAGTATGGTTTAGAGCAGTCAGAGTCGCTAAGAGAGAGACGGGAGAAGTATGCTTTTGAGCAGTCTGCTTAAAGGTACTCATCAAGAAAAAGCTGTAGCAAAATCATTTCATATAAGTCTATCCAAACCAGATACCACATAAAAACAAAAAAAGGCAGTTAAATTTGAAACAAAAATCATGTCGATGGAAAACTGGGTACAACAATTGCACATTAAAAGTTGTCCAAATCTATTACTAACAGGCAATATCAGCAAATGGACTCTTCTCTTTAGGTCATCCTTTGTGCAGCTTCCTTGGCAAGAAGCCTCTCCTTTGCCTTTGTCTTCGCTTGGGATTTTGAACCCATAACACCACCTCCCCACTTCTTCCTAGTCTCATCAAACTTGTCATTGAAATTGGCCTACAATAAAACCAGAATACCATGTTAGCTGTCCCCACAAACAATTCTATAAATAAAAAAAGGATTCAATTATTTTTATTATAAGAAATTTACCTTGATAGCCTCAAGGATCTTGCTGAACTCCATCTTGTCTTCATTCTTCACAGAAGTTAAGCATAGAACAGAGGCAGTTTTCTTGTGGACAATCTATGTTATGTTCACGTATGTGTAAAAATAAGAATTGTGATTGGTAACAAAATATGAAATCAATGATGCATGAAGGCAAGGATACTTACAGTCCCCAGCCTAGCTTTTCCCTTGACAATACAGTATGGGATCTCCATTTTCCTGCAGAGTGCAGGCAGCCAGACGACCAACTCAATTGGATCCACATCATGGGCAATGACAACCAACTGAGCTTTGTTCTGCAAAGGGAGACTCGGTTGGAGTTAGTGCATCCCACACTACCAGTTGACAAAATCACAAAACAAGCAATTACCTGTTCAATGAGATAGGTCACGTGGTTGAGGCCATACTTCACCACGATAGGCTTCTTAAGCTCAGGGGTTTTTCCTTCAGCCTCAGCTTGAGCTCTCTTCAAGAGACGCTCTTTCTTTTGGGCTCTGTCCTCGGGTCTATACTTGAGGAGCATCTTGAAAAGGCTGGTTGCTGTGTGACAAGATATATATTATTAAAGTTAGAATTATTGTAGAATTTTGCTACGAGCCCAATTATGAAGCATGCCACAAATTACAAGTTGATAATCAACTCAATTTATCATGTGCAAACATCAAATGCAGCAGAATTGTAAGCTTGCAAAAGCTCCTCAAACAAGATTTAGCTTTAAATCTAAATTTTAAACATATAGCTACAATTGGTGCTTGCATCATGAATCTTCTTAGATATGTGTGTCTTAAGCCCAAGAACCAGCAAGCACTTGGCATACAAGCAGGGTCAAACTTATCATAGTACCAATCAGTTACAGTATTCCATTAAACCATGCGCACCTTAACCATCAAACTTGGGGAATTTATGTAAAAACATCTCCAACGTACTATTATAATATGGGTGTAGTGAGTTGGGGCTGATATACACCAATACTCCCACAGAATATTATTAAACTCACAAAATATAGTGAACATTATTCTTCAAGACAAATTTAGCAAAAGTATTTGATACACTCGAACAATTTGATAACCACTCAAACACAGAACAGATGTTTTCTTCCACCTAAAAATTCCACCATAGCATGTAGTATAAGTAGACCATAAAAAGAGCACCCAGCAATATCATGCAGCAGCATGAATCATAACAAAGAGAGCAACGAGATAGACACTAACATGTTCAACAAAATCACAAGGTAAAAATAAGATAATCCAACAAAAAACGAGCAACACAAGATAAACGTGAACAAGCAATGAGATTAGCATTTCAAATACGTTACCTAACTGAAAAACAAAAAGATGAAAACACAGGTGCAGTTGATAGAAAAACAATTGGATACTCTCATTATCACATTATCTAGCAAGTCAATAAAAACAGATTAAACGAGAAGGTAAGAATAATACGGACCCAAGTTCTTGTCGAGGGTTTTGGAGAACTGGTGAATCGGGGGAGGAACCTTCAACCGCTGCTTCAAGATCATCTTCTTCCTCTGGATCCTGACGACTTGCGGCCATTTGACAAACCTGTGGAGATCCTTTTTCGGCGGAAGCGCACCTCCGATTCCGAACTGCTTCGGCCTTTTCTCGAAGAGGGGGTTAACAACCTTCTCCGTCTTCTTCTTGGCAGCTGCCGGAAGCTTTGCGCCCTTCTTTGGAGCCTAATGACAAATAGCGGGAGTTAGAATTTGAAAATGTACAAAATAGAGAGAAAGGAGAATCACCATTTTCGTTCTTGTGCTGCTGCTGCTGTTAGGAGTATACCTCGCCTATGGAGAAAGTGGAGGGTTGAAGCTAGGTTTATATCCTCCATGGGCTAACCCTAGCTGGGCCATCTCTGTTATAACGGGCCACGAATATGTTATTGGGCTCCAGCCCCTCATCTTAAAATTCAATAGGAACTTGGATTGAACGTGTTCATTATTATTATGTTTGTTTTTAGAGACATTATTGTTCTTTAGTAGTTCATCTTTCTATGTATAATCAATATAATTCATAATTCATATCTAATTATATTAACCTAAAATTATGGTCAACCCACTCACAAAAAATATATGATCATTATAGACGAGTAATACTCCCAAGGCCCAAATCTTTTTTGTTTATAGTACAAGTATCATTATTTTTCTTAACTAAAAGGAGGTACAACCATCTAAATTCATAAATTAATCACTTACATGCCCACACTAGATTTTTCCTGTCGTGTGTAATGCATCATTTGGATATTTACTTTATTATAAAATTTTATTTAGTTTATATTATTTACAACTCAAATTTAATATAAATAATTCAATTTACAATAAATATTCTATTTTAAGAATGTAAGAGAATATACTTTCAAAAAATTTAAAAGAGAAAGAGAGAGATAGATAGAGTTATACAAGAAATGAAATAAAACCCTAAACATTTTCATCCCTCACCCGTAAGTTCTTAGTTGTTTTGTTCTTCATAAAAAATATATTATTTCTAATGTTGAAAACTGAAAAAATAGTTAATTTTTACTATTTCTAAAGTATTTTAATAAAAATAAATTATATAATTTTATATAGAATAAAATTAACATTTTCAAAAATAAGTTAATTTGAGCAATTTTTCAAAATATATGTCATAAATACTAACAAAAATACATAATTTTGTACAATTATTTTTTATCGGCACCTCAAACTAATTAAGATAAATAACATATAATACGTATACAAATCTAACCTAAATAATTGAAAAATAATTGTAATATTTTGTGTAACTTATTTTAAAATATGCGATATAGGTGTCAAATTAAAGTAGAAAATGATTAAGTCGATATTATACATAAAAAATAAGTAACGGAGAATTAATTGTGTTTTAATTTTTGGAAAATAGTTTTTCATATGTATAATAAATCAATCTTAAGTTGTTTCCTATAATATATGTAGAAAATTGCCAATGAAAATAAAATGTAAATTTGAAACTAATTTATTTGCTAGATTTTACTAGATAAACACATACTCCCTCCGTCTCGGGCTAACTTGCCTACTTTGAAGAAGCTACTTGGGAACGTGAGGAAGAGCTGCGTGCGCGATACCCTGATTTTTATAATCATAGTATGTTATTAATTTTCGAGGGCGAAAATTTTTCCAACAGGGGTGAGATGTAACGCCCGGGAAATTATTTTTTTCGTCTAGTTATTTAAATATTTTGTGAATTTTAATTATCATTTCATTTATATTAGGTCGATTCATTTTACATGATTACTATTTTATATTTGGACTGCCTAGTCCAAATAAATTATTATAGGCCCATTTGCATATATTCATTACATCCATATTTATATCTAGCCCAATAATTTATACCCATATGACAATTGATGGACCCAATCAATTGACCTCAAACTCAATAGAGAACATATAGGATTTGTGAACAAGTTACGGGAGTTACTCTCCCAGTCTTTAGACGTGGGTGCATGAGCGGGAGAATGGGATTAATGGGGTAATGGGATGGATTGATAACTGTAAGCAGTCTATAAAAGAAAGAAGATCTTTATGGAGTCATTTTTTTACTTTCACTGCATCAATCGTAAAAGAGAAGGTAATGAAATATTTACAGTTCTCGTTTAATATATGCTCTAGTCAATCTGCCATTACCAGCCCACTCAACCTCAGCCAAGTTCTGGCCAGTCCGGTGTGTAAATTCAACACCAATTCCAAAATTCATCCAACATTTTCTTTAAAAAAAATCACAATCCCGATTCAGCAAAGGAGAAAACAATTTAGAAGGAGAAGAAAAGCAGCCTGGAGCCATTCACACCGCCGCGACGGCGGGTTAAGAAGAGATCGTTGGTCTCCATCTGACTAGGCAAGCTTCCTCTACGGTGCATCTGTTGTGTTTCAATCGTCAATCAGTCGGGGCAGTCGAGGATCCCCTATTGTTTCAGTATTCCGTTGGACATAAAAATTAAGGAGGAAGAAGAGTAGAGAAAGAGAAAGAAATTTGGGGCTGGGCATTTGACCGAATTTCGAAGGCAGAGATGGAAGGCGGTCGTGGTTCTACTGTGCAGAAGGAGAAAGAATTCTTCCTTTAATTCCAAATAACCCACTCTTTTTTTTAATGTGCCTAAACTTCCAAATAAAAGTATCAAACCCCATTAACCCAAACCAGCCCATTTTATATTTCAAATGGGCCACGAGACCATTAATTATCATAGCCAAACCATTTGAGATTTTATTTATTTCTTGTCCTTTCCATTTTATTTATGGCAAAAACTTTGGTGCATAAGATGTACCATACTGTTATTGTACACCTTGTGGGCCCCGCCGGTTCAGTCCAAAAAAAACGCGCGGTTCAGACCGATCTGAACCGGCCAATTATTATTATATTTTTTTTTTTTTTTTGCGCGCGCGCGTGTTATATACTTAATGGCCTGTTTGTTGAATACTAAAAGCAAGTGGTCTGGTGGTATTTAATGTAGTCTTAAATATCTCAACCTTGAGGTCAAGGGTTCCATTCTGTTTGCATCTTTTTTCCTTCTTCCTTCATTTTGCCCTTTAATTTTTTCCTATACTGTCATACATCATAATATACACCGTATCGAAATATTAAATCTTTTTTCCTTCTTCCTTCATTTTGCCCTTTAATTTTTTCCTATACTGTCATACATCATAATATACACCGTATCGAAATATTAAATAAACTGTGAGTATTGTAAGTTGGAAAAAATAAATATTTCGCAGTATGAAACAAAAATTAACTAAAACAACATTACTGTCAGGCATCACAACGTACACTGTATCGAAATATTAAATATACTGTGAGTATTGTAAGTTGAAAAAAAAAATCGCAGTATAAAACAAAAATTAACTAAAACAACGTATACTATCAGGAATCATAACGTATACTGTATTGAAATATTAAATATACTGTGAGTATTGTAAGTTGGAAAAAATAAATATTTCGCAGTATAAAACAAAACTTAACTAAAACAACGTATACTGTCATGCAACATAACGTATACTACATCGAAATATTAAATATACTGTCAGGCTTTATAACATATACTATGCTCGAAATTTGAATATACTGTTGGTGAAAAATAAAAATGTGGTGTTCATATACTCTCAGGCTTTATAACATATATACTGTGCTCGGAATTTGAATATACTATTGGTGAAAATAACATATACTATGCTCGGAATTTGAATATACTGTTGGTGAAACCATGCTCGGAATTTGAATATACTGTTGGTGAAAATAACATATACTATGCTCGGAATTTGAATATACTATGCTCGGAATTTGAATATACTGTTGGTGAAACTATGCTCGGAATTTGAATATACTGTTGGTAAAAAATAAAAAGGTGCTGTTAAGATTCGAACCCGCGCACTGAAGGGTACAATGTCGCGCCTTTACCAACTAAGTCAGCACCTGTTTTGTGATTCCAAACACACCTTAATATATATATATCACGTGCGCAAAAATCTTAAGTGGGTCCCACAAGGTGTACAATAACACTAATGTGCATCTTATGCACATGAGTGTCACTCTTTATTTATTTCCAATTTTCTTTCTTTATTCTCTAGTTAATATATATGTATACTATCAATTATTAAAACAATTTCCCGATTAAAATGTAGGAATCGATGAGTGCGAGTACGAGCCTATGACTTCGGACTAACACAAGCATTTGCATATCACTCATCGCACTTTTCCAGGTGGGTGTTATTTACAGTTTATTTTAATTAATTGTATTATTTAGGATTGTATAGATGCGATATGTTATCAACATGCTACTTGGCTAGCTACATGTTACATTACAATTCAATTGATATGCTACTTTGATACATATCCCATTACAATACAACTGGCATGTTACTTGGCTACATGTCTTATTCATTATAATTGTTTTACATTTTATGTTTCCTTATATGTTTTTAATTATTATAAATTGTGCCTTCATGAGCTACAAGAAGCTCACCCCAGCCCATTATTGATACTCAGGTAGAGATGGAAAGTGTGATTCAAGTGGAGATGGAGCCGGATTGCATTTGGTGTATAAATTGCAATTGATTTTTATTTGGGATTGATATTTGAATTTTGAACAATATTGTTTTGATGCAGTTTGTTTTATTTTGGTATGTTTAGACTTAAACTAGGTGTTTGACTGAAATATTTCATGAACTCTTAGCATGTTTCATGTTATGATGTCTAGTTGATTTGATTATGTAGTAGGATTTTATTAAAAATTTCACATGCTAGGTCTTTAGCTCGAAAATGAACTTAATTAGATGATTACTTGTTTAAAATTTATTTAAAATATTTGAGACTTATGCTAGATTCTTAAATAAATAGAATTATATGTCTAGGTTGTGTTAGTTCGAATATTTCAATTATTTTCCGCTGCATTTACTTGATATTATTATGAATTATTTTTAAAAGTTCTCAAATAAACGTATATTTCCAAAGTTATTTTTGTGTACCTTATTTGGTAAAATAATTTAAAAGTGGTAAAATTAAAAGTTTTGTAAAATAGAACTTTAGTGATGGCTTGATTAAGTTAAAATATAATTTTATATATATATATATATATATATATATATATATATAGTTTTAAATGAACGAATTTAATATTATTGGCACTTTATTATTCCCTAAAATAGTTTAGAAAATCCGGTTGGTACTGTGTGGTATCAGAGCTCGGTTTAGTTTTCTGTAGACTCGTCTCTTTTAATATATATTTTTTTTTGTTAAATAGATTGAATTAAAATTAAATCTTGATCACAAGTACCATATGCTTTCGGTTGTCTCTACTATATCGCTCAGTTCCAAGGTACCCATTCAATTATTCATTTCAATGCATTCAATAATTCACATCATATTACAATACAGT
The DNA here is from genome assembly GCA_958295605.1 of Ajuga chamaepitys. NCBI lineage: Eukaryota > Viridiplantae > Streptophyta > Magnoliopsida > Lamiales > Lamiaceae > Ajuga > Ajuga chamaepitys. Next base: position 27,691,207 of record OY282499.1, read on the forward strand.
CATTCAATTTATTATCAATCAATACATTATCCAGCCATTGTATTATTGTGTACATGTTTCATTATAGTTGCATTATCATAACCCAGTATATATATATATATATATATATATTATTGTTAGCATGGCATGCACATGACAGACAATACATAAGAGCACTGCCATTCATGTTCACCCTCCCCCTTTGGCACTAGCTAATTGATGGGACGATCCCAGACTTTCCGAGAACGCACCCCATTACATAGTTAATAGATTTGAGAAGTGGAATGCTTCTGGAAGAGAAGGATCTGTTGTAGAGCAGGTCAACCACCTGATAAATGTCTTACCTGAGAACTGGAACGATACCATTCTTGAATGTTGGTACCAGTCGCAAGCGAGGAGCCTAGAAGCAAAAGCAGTGATAGATGGATCTCAATACACAACGAGTGAACTTTTGACGAGGTTTGCTTGGGACATGATTCTGTACGATGATGATGATGAGACAGATAAGGATGAGAATCTTCTACATGTACCTTTACCCGTGCCTGAGCCCGAGCTTGTACTTGAGCTCGTGCCTGAGCCCGAACCATGGAGGAAGAGCCTGTAGTGGGCAACTATGATGTTGATTCGGACGATGATATCATTTCGTGGGTGGAGATCCCACCTCCCGTGCCATTCATTGAGATCCTGAGCAGTGATGACGAGGCCAAGATGTTATTTCACTTTGATTTAGATAGTATTGTATTTCCCTATTTAAGTTGCATTTTGTTATTTCCTGATTTTTTTTTTTTTTTTTTTTCAGTTGTAGACATTGACATTTTCACACATGGGTTATGATCATTAGCAATTTGAATTAATCATTTCATTTCATCTCATCTCATTACTTATTCTTATGTGTCGTTTTATTATAAATATTATTATGCGTTATCACTATTTCGTCTCATTTCTCGCATCCCTATGACTTATCAAATCGATGGTCCATTGACAAGACAATAGCTCATCGAACTAATAACCCAATGCTGCTCCACATATCCCCATTTCATGATGCTCAGAATGCAAATCACGAAGTTGCCCCTCAAGCTACGAACCCCAATCCCGAACAACTACTTACCGGGAGCCATCACTCCTACTGCAACGCCTGAACAAGTGCAATCTAGGGTGATAAACCAGTTCAATCAGTTCAAGGCCCCTACATTTCATGGCTACGAGGGCCCTGAGGTACTTGAAGAGTGGATCAAGACTTTAGAGGACGTCGTTGAGTACATGGCCTGTTCGCATGCTCAGAAGATTTCGTGTGTTGTTTTCCAACTCAAGGAAGATGTAAGAGTATGGTGGAATGACTATTGGAGATTAAGGACAGCGGAGGAGAGGAATGCCCTTACTTGGGCTATGTTTAAGAAGGTGGTGATAGAGAAGTACTATCCACGCATCTATAAGGACCGGATGCAGAAGAAGTTTATGGATCTAACTCAAAGAAGAATGATAGTAACCGAGTATGAGAGAAAGTTTAATAAGATGTGCCGTTTTGCTCCCACTCTGGTGGATACATCTGAGAAGAAATCACGAAGGTTCCGTCAGGGCTTAAGACATCAGATTCGCCATCACCTTTCTGGACATGGGAATATGACATATGCGGAGGTTGTGATAAGGGCGGAGGACATCTCTGCTAGTTTTGAGATGGAGAGGCCACGTGTGTCACCTATTGAGAATTCGAGCAAGATGAAGTGGCAGGGCCAGAGTGGTTATACTAGTGGGAAGAAAGGTAGGGCAGAGCTGCCGCCTAGGCCAAGAGGGCAAGGTAAAAACCCCACTTGTCCCAAGTGTGGAAAGAAGCACAGTGGAGTGTGTCTGCAAGGACAAAACAAATGCTTTGGATGCCATGAGGAAGGCCACATGATTTGGAACTGCCCAAAGAAGAATGTACCTGATAGAAGAAGTCAGAATCAGGGATCAGGTGGAAGAGCTAGTATGTTCGGACTGCCTGAGGTGGAAGTGAAGGGTAAAACCGGACCTATGTCAGGTATGTTAACAATTGCTGGTAATCCTGCTTTTGTACTATTTGATACCGGTCCTTCCCATAGTTTTATCTCTAAGAATATGACTGGTTATAAATGTCTTAAAGCTTCTTAACCACTTGAGATCAGCATACCTTCTGGTAAAGCGGTTACTGCTGACTCAATAGTTAATAGTATAACTGTAGAGATAAATGAACATATACTCTTAGCTGACCCTTACGTGCTAGCTATGAATGACTTTGATGTGATTTTAGGTATGGATTGGTTATGTAAGTATAAGGCCGACATAGATTGTTCGAAGAGAAGAGAAACATTACGGTAACCAAACAATGAAGAAATCACATTCCAAGGAGCAAAGCGTAATGCAAATCCACGCGTTATATCAGCTATGAAGGTGGTGAAGTTGTTAAGGAACGAGGAGTGTCAAGGATTTTTTTGAATATAATGGGAGTAGCGACCTCAGAGAAGACAGTAGCTGATGTACCCCTTCTCAAGGATTATCCCGATGTTTTTCCCGAGACAATACCAGGAATTCCATCGGATAGACAAGTGGAATTCACGATTGATTTGGTGCCAGGAGCAGCACCAATATCGAAAGCCCCTTATAAAATGGCGCCAAAGGAATTGCAGGAGTTGAAGGTGCAAATTCAAGAGTTGCTTGATTTGGTTTTTGCCCGACCGAGTATGTCGCCATGGGGTGCGCCAGTATTGTTTGTGAAGAAGAAGGATAGTTCGATGAGGATGTGTATCGATTATCGTGAACTTAACCGACTTACGATAAAAAACAAGTATCCTCTTCCAAGGATAGAAGAAGTGTTTGACTAACTTAGAGGTTCTGAGTATTCTCTAAGATCGATCTAAGATCTGGCTATCACCAGTTAAAGATCAAAGATAGTGATATACCAAAAATGGCATTTCGAACGAGGTATGGTCATTACAAATTTGTCGTAATGCCTTTTGGTTTAAGCAATGCGCCTGCGATTTCTTGGATTTGATGAACCGAGTCTTTCATCCCAATTTGGATCAGTTTGTCATTGTGTTTATAAATGACACACTAGTGTATTCGAAGGATGAAACCGAGCATGAACAACATTTGAGGATTGTCCTCGAGACACTTCGCAAGGAGAAATTGTATGCGAAGTTCAGTAAGTGTGAATTTTGGCTCAATCGAGTTGCATTTCTTGGTCATTTAATCACCGCTCGAGGGATTGAGGTTGATCAGGCGAAGGTTGAGGCTGTCAATGATTAGAAGACACCAACCAATGCTAATGAAGTGCGTAGCTTTCTAGGACTCGTCGATTATTACCGAAGGTTTATTGAAGAATTTTCGAAGATATCTACTCCAATAACTCGATTGACAAGAAAAGGAGAAAGATTCTTGTGGAACGAGAAATGCGAGAATAGTTTCCAAGAACTGAAACACAAACTCACTACTGCACCAATTTTGACCATCCTTGATCTGTGGAAGGAGTTCATTGATCTATAGTGATGCATCCAAGTAAGGTTTGGGATGTGTTTGATGCAAAATGGCAAGGTAGTTGCTTATGCCTCAAGGCAAATAAAGCCACATGAGTTTAACTATCCAACTCATGACTTGGAACTTGCTGCAGTAGTTCATGCCTTGAAGGTTTGGCGACATTACCTTTACGGAGGTAAGTGTGAAATACGAATCACAAAAGCCTAAAGTATCATTTCACATAGAAAGAGTTAAATATGAGGCAACGAAGATGGTTAGAGTTAGTGAAAGAATATGATTGTACCATTCACTACCATCCCGAGAAGGCTAACGTGGTAATAGACGCACTTAGCCGCAAAACAAGATGAGAATTGACCTATATCTTGACTAGGGAGGAGAAACTAGTCAAGGAATTCTCAAAGATGAACCTTGAGATAGTTACAACACTAAAGTCTATGAATTCAGTCTTAGCAGCTTTAATGGTACAACCGACTCTAAAGGAGAGAATTAAGGAAGGTCAAATTGAGGGGAGAACTTGTGTGCCCAATATTACGGAGTTGAAAAGAATAATCTTGGAAGAAGCGCATGATACTCCATATACCGCTCACCAGGCAGTACAAAGATGTACCAAGAGTTGAGAGGAATGTTTTGGTGGGACGGTATGAAGAGAGATGTTGCTAATTTTATCAGAAAATGTATCGTTTGTCAGCAAGTGAAAGCTAAACATCAACGTCCTTTAGGATTGTTGAAGTCTCTTGCGATTCTAGAGTGGGAGTGAGAACACATGACAATGGACTTTGTGGTGGGTTTACCACGATCGGAAAGAGGAGATCATGCAATTTGGGTTGTAGTTGACCGATTCACGAAGTTACCTCACTTTATCCTAGTAAAGATGAGTTTCAAGATGCATCAGGATGCTCAACTGTATATCCAAGAGATTGTGAAGTTACATGGAGTGCCTGTTTCCATCGTCTCAGACAAAGATACTCGTTTCACATCACGTTTTTTGGGTAGTTTGCAAGAAGCTTTGGGAACTAAGTTGAATTCCAGTAAGGCTTATCATCCACAAACTGATGGTTAGTCAGAAAGGACAATACAAACTCTCGAGGACATGTTGGGAGCCTGTGTTTTGGACATTAGAAATAATTAGGAACAACTCTTACCGTTAATGGAATTTACTTACAATAATAATTTTCATGCAACGATTGGAATGACTCCATATGAAGCACTGTACGGAAGGAAGTGTAGGTCTCCAGTTTATTGGGATGAAGTTGGTGAGAGAAGATTTGAGGCCCCAGTAATGTTGAAAGAGGCGATTATAGTGGTAGAGAAGCTTCGAGAAAGGATTAAGATAGCTCAAGATCACCAAAAGTCTTATGCGGACTCTTAAGTTCAGTTTTGGAGAGAAAGTATTTCTCAAGGTAGCGCCGACCAAGGGAGTTATTCGTTTTGGTAAGAGAGGCAAGTTGAGGCCAATGTACGTAGGCCTGTTTGAGATTCTTGACCGAGTTGGAAACCTGGCATATCGTCTAGCTCTGCCGCCAGCACTCTCAGGTGTGCACAATGTTTTTCATGTCTCTTTGCTTAGAAAGTATATACACGATCTGAGTCACATTATCAACTGCTCGACAGTGGAAGTGAACGAAGATTTGACGTATGTTAAGTACCCTCAAGCGATACTCGATAGGAAGGTTCAAAATTGGAGAAATCGAGAAACGGTTCCTGTCAAAGCTCAATGGCAAAGTCATAGTGTTGAAGAAGCTACTTGGGAACGTGAGGAAGAGTTGCATGCGGGATATCCTGATTTTTATAATCATGATATGTTATTAATTTTCGAGGACGAAATTTTTTCCAATAAGGGTGAGATGTAACGGCCGGGAAATTTTATTTTTTTCATCTAGTTATTTAAAGATTTTATGAATTTAAATTATCATTTCATTTATATTAGGCCGATTCCTTTTACGTTATTAATATTTTATATTTGGACTGCCTAGTACAAATAAATTATTATAGACCCATTTGCATATATTCATTACATCCATCTTCATATCTGGCCTAATAATTTATACCCATATGACAATTGATGGGCCCAATTAGTTGAGCCCAAACCCAATAGTGAACATATAGGATTTGTGAACCAGTTACGGGAGTTACTCTCCCAGTCTTTAGACGTGGGTGGATAAGTGGGAGAATGGGATTAATGGGGAAATGGGATGGATTGATAATTGTAAGCAGTCTATAAAAGAAAGAAGATCTTTACGCAGTCTTTTTTTTTTTTTTTTTTTTGGCTTTCACTGCATCAATCGCTAAAGAGAAGGTAATGAAATATTTACAGTTCTCATTTAATATATGCTCTAGTCAATCTTCCATTACCAACTCGCTCAACCTCAACCAAGTTCTGGTCAGTCCCGTGTGTAAATTCATCACCAATTCAAAAATTCATCCAATACTTTCTTTAAAAAAAAAAAAATTCACAATCCCGATTCAGCAAAGGAGAAAAAAATTTAGAAGGAGAAGAAAAGCAACCCGGAGCCATTCACGCCGCCGCAACGGCGGGTTAAGAAGAAGTCGCTGGTCTCCGTCTGATTGCGCAAGCTTCCTCTACGATGCATCTGTTGCATTTCGATCGTCAATCAGCCGGGGCAGTCGAGGATCCCCTATTGTTTCAGTATTCCGTTGGACATAAAAATTAAGGAGGAAGAAGAGTAGAGAAAGAGAAATTTGGGGCTGGGCATTTGACGGAACTTCGAAGGCAGAGATGGAAGGCGGTCGTGGTTCTACTGTGCAGAAGGAGAAATAATTCTTCATTTAATTCCAAATAACCCACTTTTTTTTCATGTGCCCAAACTTCCAAATAAAAGTATCAAACCCCATTAACCCAAAACCAGCCCATTTTATATTTCAAATGGGCCACAAGACCATTAATCATAATAGCCAAACCATTTAAGATTTTATTTATTTCTTGTCCTTTCCATTTTATTTATTTCTAATTTTCTTTCCTTATTCTCTAGTTAATATGTATGTATACTATCAATTATTAAAAAAAAATCCCGATTAAAATGTAGGAATCGATGAGTGCGAGTATGAGCCTAGGACTTCAGATTAATACAAGCATTTGCACTTAACTCATCGCACTTTTCCAGGTGGAGGTTAGTTACAGTTTATTTTAATTAATTGTATAGATGTGATATGTTATCAACATGCTACTTGGCTAGCTACATGTTACATTAAAATTCAATTGATATGCTACTTGGCTACATATCCCATTACAATACAAGTGGCATGCTACTTGGCTACATGTCTTATTCATTATAACTGTTTTACATTTTATGTTTCCTTATATGTTTTTAATTATTATAAATCATGCCTTCATGAGCTACAAGAAGCTCACCCCAACCCATTATTAATCCTTAGGTAGAGATGGAAAGTATGATTCAAGTGGAGATGGAGCCGGATTGCATTTGGTGTATAAATTGCAATTGATTTTTATTTGGGATTGATATTTGAATTTTGAACAATATTGTTTTGATGCAGTTTGTTTCATTTTGGTATGTTTAGACTTAAACTAGGTGTCTGATTGAAATATTTCATGAACTCTTAGCATGTTTCATGTTATGATGTCTAGTTGATTTGATTATGTAGTAGGATTTTGTTAAAAAATTCACATGCTAGGTGTTTAGCTCGAAAATGAACTTAATTAAATGATTACTTGTTTAAAATTTATTTAAAATATTTGAGACTTATGCTAGATTCCTAAATAAATAGAATTATATGTCTAGGTTGTGTTAGTTCGAATATTTCAATTATTTTCCGCTGCACTTACTTGATATTATTATAAATTATTTTTAAAAGTTTTCGAATGAACGTATATTTCCAAAGTTATTTTTGTGTATCTTATTTGGTAAAATAATTTGATCCTGGTAAAATTAAAAGTTTTGTAAAAATAGACCTTTAGTAATGGCTTGATTAAGTTAAAATATATATACATATATATATATATATATATATAGTGTTTTAAATGAATGAATTTAATATTATTGACACTTTATTATTCCCTAAAATAGTTTAGAAAATCGGATTGTTACAATATCTTATATCTTATATTGTTATATTAATAATGATAATTACAATGATTTAATTACCTATTTTAGTAAGTAAATTGCGCGGTAAAATGTCATGATTTCCTCTTATATAGGGTTTCATTTTATCATATAGTGAGATAGTAAGATTTATTTATTCATTTTATTCTTCAATCATTTTAAATTATTGTAGATTTTCTTTTTATTATTATTTTTAACTAATAAAACTATAAATTAACTTTTAAATGTGAATTTTATTTGAAACTAAAGAAAGTTTGAAAGAAGAGTCGTATTTTATGGTGTGAGAGTAAATTACAAGTAAATATTTCATATATATTAGATTTCATGGGTTTTTACAACGGAAGTAATATCCATGTGTGAATCTAATTGCACTTTATTCATTAATTTGACAATATAAGAAGTATAATTATGCATCAACCCATATTTTGTAAGTTGCATTTATTCATAATTATTTTATAAACTTTGGGTAAATTTCAAATACAATGTAAATTTAAAGAAGTTAAGAAAAATGCATCAAATTTCAATTTCAGTTGCAATATTAACCATATTTTATTTATATATTTTTGTCTATTTCACCGTTCACCTTGGCACCACTGTTAATTGATAGTGAAAGTTGTGGCACCTACAATTTTAACTTATAATAAATTATAATTGTGGCAACTATAACTTCAACTTCTAGTACACCGTAATTATAACAAGTAATAGTGAATATTTTGTGGATATAAAATAATTTTGTCAATGTCATTTTAGTGATGGTGGTGATAACACAACTAAGAAGTAAGAAAATGTAGTCAATTTTATAATTGAACTTTTTTTAAGAGTTTGTGATTTTTACTTTTTTTGTTAGTTTTAAAGTTAATATTGTATTGAATTTTTATCCAAAATTTGCAACTACCCATTTATTTTCCTATGACTAGTACTTACACTTCGTTGACATGATCTTCAGATGTAGCACCGTATGTTACAACTTATTCAACAATGTGGAATATCGATCCAAGTAGAGAGGTCTCCTGGGGGAGGGTTGAATAATTCTTTAATTTTTTTTTTCTAATTTTTCTTCAAATAATTTAACTATTCGCCGCGGGTTATATGAATAAAATTTTCATATAACAAACTTTATGTGTTTATTTTGGGTTGCCCCTAATTTATTGAGGGGACACAATTTCAATAAAATTTCAACAAAAGCACACTCATATACTCCTTCAACCAACAGTAACTCAGCACTCTTCAACCTTAAACAAACACACCCATAGTGAAAGTTTCTCTTCAATATGAAGCTTACAACTAAATATTGACTTTTAAACTAACAATTATTTAAACCTAGAGTTTACCGCGGATAAAATAATGTTTTTCAAAACAATGCACATAAGCAGTTTGAGTATTGTGCGTTTTTGGCAAATATGCAGTAAATAATAAACGGTACGCCTGACAGATACAATTACGATATCCATAAAATCTTTTTGTTATCTAACATCACTCCAGAATACCATTAAACTTGTCATGGATATCATAGTTATATCTTTCATGTTCCATGATTCAACTATGATTTATGTCATCTTTATATGTTTGTGATGGTTTCTATCCTTGTACTCTTGTCCTAAAGAAAAATCTTCATTGATGAAGGTACAACCTTTTATTTTTTGTCAATTAGATGAAAAGTGTTCGTAGAAAGGAAAGATGGTTGGCTCTCCCCCGACAGGGACGGGAACAGCCTTCGGGCTTTACCTGTTACCGATCACATCAGGTTAAGGCTACCCATTTCGGTGGATCTATAACCTAATTTTTTCGTAACAGAAGCTCAATTAGTCACCTTCCAGAAATTCTCTCTCTAATAGGGATTCTCTCTAAAAAAGCACAACCTTGTGTTCTTCCTCTTTGGCTGGCGGCTGTTGCCGCGGGTCAAATCATTGTTTAATTCTGTTTTTCTTTTCATGTTTTATCATTCCTGTTTGTTTTTTATCCAGTTTTTCATCTAGTTCATAGGTTTCATTTTTCAATATTTTCTGACGAACTACTCGTCTTTGCCCTCTGGTTGTGTTCTCGTCTAGTTGCATCTTCATAGATGCCGTGGCATCTCACTTGGGACCACCAGATTCGTAGATTACAGTCTTTTTGGTCGCTTTTTTGGGGCCATTCTCTCACTTCTGTAGAACAAATCTAGATCTATAGTTTGGGACTCGCCACTGCTATGTGACGGCGGCCGCCATCGCCGGCTGTCTGCCAGTCTACGTTTCTGTTTCAAGCTTCTTGCTTCCCCGCGTTTATGGGTTGCTCTGGTTTTGGACATCACGTCATGGTCAGAGCCTGGAGACGCAGAGCAGATTTGGGCTCACTGAGTCAGCTTTGCTGAGTCCACTCAGTGAGTCGAACCTGTTCCGGGCTGGTGCTGAGTTCTCGACGGCGGCCCGCCTCCTCCGGTTCTATGGTGGGGCAACCCTGATGCCCAGTTTTACAACATCACAGAATGGAGATGTGGTTGCTTTGGCTGAATTCGGGATTTTGATTCTGAATTCTGAACCCACATGCTTTGGAGCTTGCAGTCCGAAGCGGGTAAGTTTCTTTGCAGGCCTGTGAGCCTTTCCCCTTTGCAGGTCGTCCCTTTTTCGGCTGTTATGGGGTCGTCTCTCCAGCTTTCTAGATCGATCTGTTTGACCGAGGAATTTTGGATTTGCTGATTTCCCCTTTGATTTGGAGCTTCAGCATACTTATGTGATTTTTTCATGCTCTCCGTTGCTTGCTTCTTTATCATACTTGGAATCCTTCATCGAAGGTGCGTTTATCTGGGGACCTTGCTTGCCTACTCACCGACTTCTTTTCGAGTTCGCGGCGATGACCAGTTTATGGTTCCTGGACTGCCACGACTTATAAACCCAATTGCACTTTTTAGTGCTGTTTCGTAGATTGTTCTGATTTTGGGACCATATTTGATTCTACGACGGAAGCTAATGTTTAATATTTGATTTTGGGACGACATGACCGGGGTTGTTATGTTTTATTTGCGTGATCTTTATTGTTCACATTTGCTGAATCTTTGGTTTATGGCGAGGAATTTCAGGCAGCGTGCTTGTCCATGATCATGTCATGGCATTTATCGAATGCTTTTTAGCTGGATGCAGGATTGGCTACATGTCATGATCATGTTTTGGCATTTGACGAACTTTTTGGAATTGACTACAATTCCATCGCTTTGACTCGGCAATCCCGGGTTTTGTTTGGAGGCAATCCCTCCATTGTTTTTAGCAGGGTTTTCTACTGCTTCCTCGGGATTTTGATTTGTTTAGCTGGACTTTACTGGGTTAGTTTTGGAGATTTGTACACGTCTTGGAATTTGTTGTTGGGTCACAATTACAGATTTTACGGCTCTGAGCTAAGGCATTGAAATCCTCAGAGGGACTTTTAGACTCACACCGATGTGAGGAGCGTTGCTAATCCCCCACGCTCGGGTTTCGTGAAATAGAGCAAAATGATTGGGAGCTCGACCTCTGTAGTTTGCTCGGCAATAGTTCTATATTGGTTCTTCTCTCCAACCGAACCGGTCATTTCCAGTTTTATTTACACTAAATTGGCTTTGTCTTGTACTTGCTTAATTTTATTTAGCCATTTTTAGTTTATTCTGGATACCTTTATCTGTCGGCTTGTGGCATGGAAAGGATTCTCGTTTGACCCTTGTGAGTGACCAACTTGTGGTCTCCACATTTCTTTGTTCCCTTTGTTTTCTTTTCTTTATTTATAATACTACCTATTTAAAAAAAATTAGATGAAAGTATAACCTTCTAAAACCTATAAATTCTGCTTATAGGACTTTAACTTGTAGATTTGACTTACTCAACCATATTTACCTTATTCATGATTTTTTAACTAATAAGATGACACATTAACTATTGAAACAAACTATTTTCTTTGGGAAAATAAATAATTTTGTAACAGGAATATTTTTATGGGACGAAAATAGTATTTTTTTTATGCATATAGTTTCAATAAAAGAATATGCTTTTTCAATGATGATAATGACCACTTGTTATGGGAATTGATTTTTTAATCCAAAAGGAAATGGAAACTACAATATTACTTTTGAAAAAAAAAAAAAACAGAAGCCCTTACCCTTCCCTTTTTCCTCCTCGGTCGTCGCCTACCCACTATTTTTTGTGCCGACATCCCCCTTTCTCACACTTCATCTTGATCTTAAATTTTGGACTGCATTTTGGTTGGAGATCGTTTAGGTCGCTTCAAGATACCGATGTTGAACATCAATGGAAGAAAGGATGGTGCTCATTCTTGCATGGCTATGCCGTTGTATCTTTTAGATCCTTGTGAAGTGGATGCCAGCCTTTTGCTTTGGTTTTCTTCTAAGAGGAGGAGCCGTCGATACTGGAGGAGAACAACGAGTTTGGATGGTGGCTGCATGATAGTTAGAAGGGAAGAGGGCCCCTTTGTCTTTGTATTTTGTTGTGCCTTTTTTTTTTTTTTTCAATTTTGCTTTTCTTTTTGTATATGCTAGTATTCGTACTCCTTAATTTTCTTGGATAAAAGTGAATTCGAGAATGGAGTTAGATTCTAATATTATGGTGTTATGAGTCAATGCAAGCTAGATTGATTACGAGTTTTAAGTCGTTATGTCTTTATCTTTGAATTGGGGAGGAGTTTCTCTTTTTGGAGTATTTTGTCTCCCTCAATAGGAGTATTCCATCTCCATGTTTGGAGTATTTGAACTATGACATCCTTTCGAGAAGTTTTAACATTGTTTCTATAATTCAAATGAATTATTTGGCTAATTGATCGCGTGATTACTTTTTTGATTGAGTTTATCAAATTTCTGTCGTTTCGGAAAAAAATTATCAATTGCCCACCATAAACACATGATAATGTGACCATTGTCTAGGGTGTCAAATTCATAACAATAAACTTTAGATAACAAATAAATTTTGACACCTTAGACAATCCTACTTAATATAAAAGTGGAATCGGCTAAAAATAGAAACTATAGCATTTTCCCGCCTAAACGACCTTCTAATTTTGTCTTCAGCAATTCAAGTATATGGAAATATTTAGGATTATTTTGTATCAACTATCAAATTAGTTCCTGATTTTATGTGACTTTCTATACATTTATTATATCTATACATTTATTATAATGCATTTATTACAAAATATGTTCGTGTGTGATTTGATAAGTCAAACAAATGTACTAGAATCATTGCCACTATTAGCGTAAGTTATCCTGGAACAAATACATAACATAATCTTACTATATAATAAAGTACAACCGTGTATAAAACAAAACTAGTAGTATTCCCGTTGGATGAACGGTTTGTAAATGTGATGAATAAATAATAAGAATTTTATATGTTTATATAATTTTAATATAAGATATTACAATCAATGAATTTGAGTAAGTTATAATATTAAAAAATTATATATATATATATGAGATTGAAAAGTATATGTTAATGAAAGAATAGTCAATAAAAAGTATTAAAAATTAAAATATATAAATTTGAGTATTTTTCTTTTAAATGTATGAATATCTCAAGCATCCTTGGTATGGGGGTGGTCATGTTGATCATCTAGTACAAAGGATAAGTGTATATATGTATATTTACAATTTTATGATAAATATTTATATTTATCAAAAGTATCTATATTTATTTATTTATTCCAATATAATGTTCCAGAAATTTTGAAAATCTTTTAGTGAGTACCAATAACACTACATTCTAATTTTTTTAATTTTTATTTGTAGCACAACACACTAATAATTAACTCACATAATCAGCCAACAAAAAAGAATATTTATCTTTAATTTAATTTAATTATTTATACAATATAGAGTCAAACTAAAATTCAATAATAGATGATTAATTTAATTTATTATACAAGAAAATAACATTAGAAATGAAAAAAAAAATCTTTCAAAAATTAGATAATTTTTGAAAAAACTAAATGTTGAAATTATAAACTGAAATGATAAAATATTTGCTAAATAATTCATTTTTTATATTCTTACATGATTAAAAAAATTAATAAGAAAAATATTACCTCCATCCCCCTCTTAATTTGCCAAAATAGATTTTTTGGAATCTTTGATTTTTTCAAAGGTGGAGATTCACGGTGGAGATTTTGAGGGTAGAGATTGTGAGATAAATTTCTTTTTTTGAGCTGGCAAAGTTATTTGGTACAAATAAAAAAGGTAAGTAGGCAAATTAAGTCGGGACGGAGGGAGTAATTAATAAAAAAATAAAAGAAAATTCAAATTAACATTAAATATAAAAAAGACCATTAGGCGTTTATTTGATAAAATTGTACTAAATCTATTTTTTGGTTTTATTGTTTTCCTTTTTTAGGTATGAATATACTTGACCATAATTTTTTATACACATAATGATACTACACAAATTAAAGGACATTATTAAGTGAACACAAAATTAAATAGAAGAAGAATGGGTACAACAAACATAATACATAGGATTTTAGAAACAAAAAATAGTAATTTTGCTTTTACCGATAAAGTTACTCCCATCCCACTCCCTTTTCCACATTTTCGCCCCTTTCCCCAGTTTTAGATTTTAGATAATTTTGTTGATTTCTATCATACAATTTCGATAAGACTCTCTCTCCACTTTCTCACAATATCAGTCTCTCTCTGTTATTCTAGTGGGTGGTGATGTCGCATCCCTTCTCCCTAAGTTATATCTTTGGATCTCTTAATCTTCACAACAAATCAAATCATTTAAAGAAGACAAAATTTGAAAGTAGACACAGAATTTGGCTGAATCAACAACTTGATTAATGTCGATTTCAATGAAAAAATAAATTGATTGCGCGGAACAGATTCTGTGAGATAGGGGTTCGGATCTTTTTTGGAAGGTTGCACGAGTGTCTCCTTTTATAGACTTGGACAAAGCTGATTGTGGGGAATTTAGGTGATGTTTTCCTTTGCTTAACTTTTGAAGGAGTGACTAAAAGTAGAGATTGTGGTAAAATTACTTAAAATCAAAGTAGATAGTGTATGAGAATAAAAGTGATTTTGCTCAAATAAAAAAGGTGGTGTGTTTGATGTTTAAGCAGCTTTTAGCTTATTAGTGAGAGAAGAAACTTCTATTTATCTTAATAATAAAATGGAACCCTCTATAAATAGTAATGGTTCCATTTTCCTGCCCAAACTACAGCACCAAATAGTAATATTGTTTCTTTATTTTTAGCATTATTTGATACAGGCTTTTAAGTAATAAAGGGGATTCTGTATATCTCGACTAAATTAATCCAGAGTAATAAATATGTAAATATTAAATCTCCACAATTTGTTTCCATATATATGGGATACAACAAAATTTTTGGCTAAATTAATTCCGAGTGCTTATATTGTAAACAATAAATCCCATCAGATTCTCTTGCACAATATATATATATATATATATATATATGGGATACAACTGTCAATAAATCTCAACAAATTATGCTCCTATATATATTTGTAAGACGGAAAATACGTTGTATATGTTACTCATGTAACCATGCTGCTTCTTCTGTACTTTTGATAACTATATCAGCCAAAAATCATAATTAATTCCATAAATATGCAATCAAATCTTGATTATTGAAATTAATAATAAAGATTCAAATCAATTAGCTGTAATAGGTTAAGATTTTCCTCAATACAGCCGATTATCAAACTATTTATACGTGATTTCTGAGGTTCTTTGTGGCATCCGATACACGGTTTCACTTTTGGTGTTTTGTTTCGTGCACCCAAAATGTAATCACAACTGGATATATCTGTATTTGTGGAAGTACTCGATGCATATTTCGTGAAGTGGGATCTGTATCCGGAGTTCTGTATTGTTTATAATCCATCGAAGCATTGTATTATTTATAATCCATCGAAGCATTGTATTATTTATAATCCACTGAAGCATGTAGATAAGTGCTTCTCTTCTTTGTAGCTTCGTAATGTGTCTATTAACTAAATTTCATGCTTCTACCTAATATTTCATAATTTGGTATTTTACTGACCCTCCTCAATGATCCATACATTTTCTCTTTTCATGTCCATGCTTCAAAATTTATTTAAATCCATTCCTAATTAATGAAAAACCAAATATAGATCTGTTCAAAGCATCAACATTAGCGTAACAAAATTATTATTTTCCTCTTCATAATTGATATAAAGTACTCCAAATGTGCAGCCAAACATACCTCTGTGTATCTTTATGCGCATATCCATTCCAGAAACATGCTAGAAGCCCTGTGGAATGTGATTAAAAGCCGAGGCAATTACTTATCTGCAGACATAAAGGGATTAATCAGGACTTTATGCAAATATATAATGACAATCATGCAAGCTATTAACTGAATGAGCTTTTGTTAAACACATAAGAAGTAGCTCCAAATTATTGAAGAATGATTCATACACATAATTCAACAAATTAAGACTTCTGATCGGCATGCTTTTTCTACCACAATCGCCAAAATCTCAATGAAAGCACATTTGGCACGAACAACTATTACTACAACTTCGTTAGTGTATGAATCTTTTTAGAGGCTTTAATATCTATTATGGGGGAGGGGGTGAGCTCCTAACCAAAGATGTAGCATAGTAGATCACGATGACTTAGAGTTTCAGTATTTTGAAATTGATTTGATCTCAAACTGCATATGATTGGCAGGTTCCCTTTTCCTTACTCAAATTCATTGTACCGGTATGCAATTAGAAACTAAATTGCCCGTATTATCATAGCCATCTAAATACTCATAATTTCCCTGTCGAAAATGCTACAAAACCACATGAAAAGCACATTCACGCACTAATTTCGGACACACACACACACACGGCAACAGAAACACAAGTCAAATAATACTTTTCAAAATGCCAATCACCTATTCTCGGCCCTTACCCGGTGATGGAGAGCAATCAAGATAGAGATTGATCGATTGCGCTTCCGGACCATCTCGATTGGACGGAAGCACCGAAAAAGGAAGGACGGGAGTGGTGGTTGATTTTAGGCTGGACAAAAACGAGGGGCTCGAACACAGACGGGGTTTCGGGGTTTTCTAGGATGAAGATGTTGGGACCATCACCTTTGAGCTATACGGTGCAATTGATCAAAATCCTTTTTGCTCTTTCACTGATTCGTGCGAGGGAGGCGATTGAACGTGGGTAGGGACCGGCTTTGAGTGTTGTTCAAGATGATAATCCGTGCGGGAGAGACGATGGAATTCGGGTTCGGATTGTTCTTTAAGTGGTGAATCTGTGCGAGAGAGGGATGGCTAGGGGGCGGTGGTGGTAGTGACTTTTGAGTTCTTGAGGATAGAGAGGGACGACTTTGGTGGTTGGGGCATGATGGAGAATGGCTCTAAAGGTGATGATAAGGGCATCCACAATGGAAGCATCTCTAAAGGTGATGATAAGGGCATCCACAATGGAAGCATCATTTGTACCTGCCACATCACTGACACCTCACTGCCACCTCAAAAGTTAATACCCAATTAAATTGTACCTATTTCTCCCCTAGCCTCCTAGGTACAAATAACACTATTTACGGGCCTATGCAAACTACTATATTATTTTCATATCTACAATTTATTAAAATCTTATTTACAATTTTCACACATACAATTAATTTAATTAATATTCATAATTCCTTTTTTAATTAAAATTAAATTTTCGTTTTTTTTAAAAAAAGTACTTAATTATCTTTTCTAAATATTATAACAACAATAAAAAATTTGATCTATTTTTTTTCATATACTATTTTAAAAAATGATAAAAGATAAATAAAACACTATATATAAATAAAACAATAAAAGATTAAAACAAAAAAAAAAGGAAAAAGCAACTGGAAAAATGAAAAAAAAAGTAGAGACCCCCCCCTCTTCCAGGTACAAAGAATTGTACCAAAAAATTTCTCTCTCCTCCACATGTGTATGACCCAATAGAAATTGTACCAAATGGGAGGGTACAAATTAATATTTGTACCCCCCATTGCCCATGCTCTAATGGTGGCTTCTTTATCTTTTGTTTTTGTTTGTTTCTTTTTTTCTTTTTCCAATTCTAGAACTAGATAGTATTTAATGCTATAATAAAATACAATTTGTGATGATAAACCCCCTATGTTTGCTACTTTAGGTTCTCATGAGAACATGCAGCAAAAAATGATTCATAGTTTG
Source organism: Ajuga chamaepitys (assembly GCA_958295605.1). Taxonomy (NCBI): domain Eukaryota; kingdom Viridiplantae; phylum Streptophyta; class Magnoliopsida; order Lamiales; family Lamiaceae; genus Ajuga; species Ajuga chamaepitys. The sequence goes on from OY282499.1 coordinate 27,708,918, forward strand.
GTTGTGTTCTCTAAACAATAGACATATATAGCCAACCTTATGTTAACATTACGTGTATGTTTGGTTGGGGCTAGGGGCGACTGAGATACTGTTGGCTGGCGAAAGTGGCTGGAGTAGGTGGCTGGGAGAGTAAAAAGTGATGTTTGTTTGAGTGGTTGGGGTAGTGGTTGTAGTGTAGGATATAATTTTTAATTATAAAAGGTGATATGATGTTTGTAAGGGTAGGTTTGGTTGCTGGGTTATGATATGGGCTGTTGGGTGACTTGGTCATGTTTAAGATGTGTTGGGCCTCAAATGATTAACAGTATGTTGTTCGGCCAACAATGGCCAATTCAAAAGAAAAGGCTTGATGGAATATATTAGGTTGTTTGGTGTTATTTCCAGGTGATGGTATTAATACTTATTTCATACTATACACCCTCAGCTTTTTTAAAAACCTACCAAATTGCGGTTGAATTTATCATTCATCGAAACTTGTTTAAAACCTTTTCTTCTCCCCTGAAGATCATCAACAGTCACTGTCATTAGATATTCCTCTCTCCATCTCTTCCTCCTCACTCTCTCTACTCTGTGCAAACCCTTGAAACTGTGCATTGGAAATTTAATTTTGTTCCAGTGTTGTAGACGGCTCCAAACACACATCATAATCTCTGACCTCTGCAAGGTGCTTTCTTCTCTCTCTCTTTTTTTTTTTTTTTTCTATTTAGTTTGGATTGTCAATATATTTTTCTTGGGTAAGGCTTTAGGTAGCATATTGTGTTAATTTTTTGTTATATCTTATAATCTGGAAAATGTTATTTTTCATTACTAATAAAATTGAAGCCCTATCGTTTGTGTGCGAAATGGAAGATAAAACGTCCACTACTGTGCATGTTTTAGGGTTTTACTCTTTATGGTACTGTCGTAGTAAATGTTGTTCTTTCCTAATATTCTGATATCCCCGGAAATATTCTATCCGTGTGTGTTCCCGTTACTGTAGACCTTATCTCGGTTTGCATTGAAAGGTCGGCATATTGTCTATGTTTTCTGGGTCGTAGATTGTTTAGTATTGCTTAATGCATGTGCGGTTATTTGTCTAGAAAAAATAGCCATTTCTGGCTTTTATTTCAGGTTACCTCATCTATTCAGTTTTAGAAATTTGCAGCAACCTGCTTTTGATTGTTGTTAAGCAATGCCACTAATATTTGTTGATCACACACACATGTGCATCGGAAGTATTAAGATAAGCATTGAATTAATTAATTGATATATTCTTGGAACTTTCTTTTAGCATCGGTAGTCAATTAGTGGTGGTGTGGGGGATTTGAAGAGCGCCAATATTTTGATTTAGTTGTTGTCTGGAAATTCAGTTTAGATTATCTACTACGTCGGCTTACAAATTGTTCTTGTTACCTATGTCTAATGTTATGACACACATAATATTTTTTTTTGCATTCTCAATCAAGATTTGCCTCTCCTACGGTTATTCTGTAGTCTATGCTTATACGCAAGAGTGTTATTGCAAGGTTTTCAGCATGGTCACCACTCGCAACAAACTACTCCGGAACCTTCTCAGGAACCCCTTTTCCAGGAGAAAGGAACGGTTGCTGCTTATCAATCTGCGAAACCACTGCCAGTTTCACAATGTTGAAGATGATGGTGGGTTTAGTAGATGCATCTCTCAAATGTTTCACGGTTGCTGAGAAGAACGGAGAATGCATCGGTGTTCGAGCCTAAAGTCGTGAAACTGTACGTATTTGGCTACGGGGTATTTATAATCTTTTCAAAGAATTCACATTCAACACCCCTGGCATTTATTACAACACAAGAACCAACAAAGTGCGAATCGATCGCAACTACTGGACCCACATCCAAAGGGTAAATTCTCAAACATATCCACTATAAATTAGGCTAATTAACTCGTGGGTACAAGAACGGCGTGTTTGTCTGTTGGAGTTGTAGTTATTTCAATTTCATTTGTACTTGTAACATTGCATCTCTAATATGACCACCAATTGATTACAGGAACATTGGCTCTATCGCTACTTCAGGACTTTTGGCTTCATACAGTACCACGATTGTCGTATCATTTTCGATGTGTACAATGTGGGCAACATAATATTTGATGAGGAATGCGAAGTACCTGACCATCCGATCAACATTGACGGCGATGATAATTCCGAGGGCAATGAGACCGACACCGATTCAGAAATCAGTGATAGCATGCGAAGTGGGTGACGAGCCTCACACTTCCTGGTCCTATCAGTTGTGAGGCAGTTGGATTACAGTTTGGCTAATTAGTTATTATTCCGAACGTATCCAAAACGTAATGTGATGACGAGTCCACTAGGATGACGATTTTTTAGCATTGCCTGCAGCAATATAAATCTTTGTACTTGCAAAGTTTGTTGTTAGTTTGTGATTTTTGAAAATTTAAGTGGTTTGATGCATGTTTTATTAGCCCACCATGTCCTTATGCTTAACCCAAACTGCACAAAATTGTAATTGCCCAAGTCTGGTTAAAATTACACGCCTTTTTTCAAATGGAATGAGTAAGGTTTAGGTACTCTGCTTGATTCAAGTTTTTTAGATAACAAGATACTCATTGATAGAGGGTTTCTAATATTTCCCAATGAACTTATAAAAAATTGGACTTTTGCCATCACAAGTCTAATTAAAACAAAACTCCAAACAGCTTCGCTGACTGAAATTTTTTAGCACATCTGGGAAGATTAACTTCCAACCTCCTTCATTAATCCTTCTTCCCCCGAACACTTTCTTGAGCAAACAAAAAAACTATAACCATACATAATTGTGTTATAATTGAGTTCCAGAATTAACAGTTAAGCCCTTCGGGAAAGCATAATTTGCAAACTATGCTTTCATTTTTGTTGTGAACTGGGCCAAATCCCCCCTTCACGTCTTATCCATCAGTGTAGTCAGTATTGGGCTGCCATTATTTAAAAGCTTTATTGACCACTTCCTTGTCTTTAGTGCCTGATGCCTACAAAAATCAGGCCTCAACCTCCTCCCCTCCGTCCCCTTCTCCTCCCTCCCCCCATGCTCCTTACCACCTTCCATCGATTACGTGTACACACACAACAAAGTAATATTAAAGCCACTAGGGAGCAACTTTCCTCAGCAAAAAAAATAATAATAATAATAATTGAACACACAATCTCTTTCTTTTTGGTTTCTCACTCACGTTTTCCATTATAGTCGATTCAACACCAACTCGACTGGTGTTTCTTTTCGGTCCTAGGGTGATCAATGTCGGTAGTAGGCAGATTATGGTCAATAAATTCTACGGTCCCTCTATAACAGTTCCATTTCTCTCGTTGCCAGATATGGTGAATTTCAGAAGAGGAAGTGACTGGTTCACTCTACTCAGTCTTGGTAGCGAGACTCGGCCTGAACTAGCATCTAAGTTTTTACGGACGCTCACTCAGATTCACAATGATGTGAGTTACCTAGATGACTTTTCAATAAAATTCAAGTTGCTGGGTACTCAGTACAACCTTCCAATGTCCGATCTTAAAGAGATATATGGTGTGCGCTATGCATAAAATCGTACCAACTACCTCGAGTTCGACCACAAAGTCTTTTGGCTCCATATCACTACTGCTCAAGAGTATGACGCGGATATCGCAGAAGCAAATCAAATAAGTAATCCCACATTCCGTTACCTCCATTACGTTATTGCAAACACAATGTTCTGTAGGAAAGAAGGCGTTCAAAGAGTATCACCCTAGGATCTTTTGGCAATATGGTCTTTAACAGTTAAGAACCAAGCTAATATGGTGTACTTTATGCTAAAGCACATGGCAGAAGTGGCACGGTTCGACGACACAATTGTTGTGGGCGAGTTACATACCCCAATATTTGAATACATTGGGGTCAACTTCGATCTTCAGACTTCATCATCGGGTAAGCTCGTTTTAGATTTTGAGGAACTAGTGTAGCTAGGTATGCTCACCCCGAGATCGCAAGGAGGTTGCTATCTCACTTTTTGGGGTCGACCTTCTATCCGCTTGCCGAACTTCAAAAGAATTCGTCTGGACCACGCGATTAACTGGCTCTTGGTTGATGAAGAATAGTATGGTGACGGACACCATTGGAATTGTGTCGGGCAGATCACCCATAGAATAAGCTAGTAATCTTATAGTGTCATTATGTGTAGTTGCCACATCAATCCGTCATTATGTGTATGGTAATATGTTATATGTTATTTTGTATGTTATTTCAATATTTGTTTACGTTTGTGCCCTGCCCACAAAGAGCTAGATTAACATTTCATCTTTCCCACACCCATTGGCGGTGCTATTTTTCTATCAGTGTTGTGTTATTGTCCATTAGGGAGCCATAACAGTGTCTCAAATCGTTATAATTTAATCATTCTGATAACGATTATGGGTTCACCAACATATGTGTTGTCGAAGTCTTGATTGTTCAGTCAGTTTCAATTTTATTAAATTTAGACATCTTGGAAAACATATGTTGGTGTTAAGTGATAATAATCACCACTATGTTATCTTAATATGGACGTGTGCTTTATCTACTAGTACTTCCTCCTAGGGTGAAGTTTGCCCTCTAAGGATGCATTTATATTACGACATATCAAGTTTCATTTTTTAGTAAAAATTTCAAATATGGGTTGTCGTTTGATAAATGTGTTTAACACCGAGGCTCAGGATTGTGACGTAAATGTCCTTTTGTGGAGGATGTGCAAATAGCATTGGTTGGTACTGATTAAGAAATTATGCGGTCTTGAATCAGTTAAGGCAAACTTAATGTAATAATTGATATGAGCGTATATTTAACCATTTGTAAACTAGTAAGGGACAACCTACATCTATATTAAATTGGTTTTAGTCCTAATAAACAAAAGTAGTTTCATTAAATTATTAACCACCAACCATCTTTAATGAAATTACAACCCCCCAACCAGAAACAATAACAACTGAACACCATGCATTTAAAAGCTTCTAGACTCATTGGCCATCCAACGGCACGACACTATCACAGGCCACATATGAATGGCGTCTACACAGTCAACTCCAATACGTGGTGCTATGTCTCAAGCGAAAGTCTTCTACACTACTGAGTGGACTAGGGAGATAGATCGGGCGTTCCAGCGGGGACTTGTTCTTGCAACCATAACCGGGTCGCCACGTAACAACAACCCTAACCCGACCGATATAACGGTGTCCATGAGTTGGACAAATAAACAAATGGGTACCAACTTCACATACAACACATGTCTGGATCGTTATTGCAAGCTTCGAAAACGAAACAAAACATTTATGTGGATCAAGTTGGTCGCGAATGTAACTGAAAAAATAGTCACGTGTTCGGCGGAGACATGGGACTACATCTGTCGGGTACGTCATTTTTTACATTACTGCACATCCGTCAACTAGACTATACTCCGACTTCGGATCTAATATGCCTCTTCCAATCCATTCTTTCGGATAAAATCTTCTTCTGTAGGGCGATATAGCATTTTATGTTAGGGTTTACTGCTTTTAGGCTTTAATTAAGAAACGAATCTAACGTACATATTTTTATGTCAGTCATGTTATGTATCAACGACTAGTTTTTTATTCGTTCTGGTAGCTTATTTTTCTGTATCTACCTGAAGATCGTTAAAACATTTTAGGAGGAGCCTCTAGATCGCGCATATATGATGCAAGGGGAGGAGGACCTTGTAAGTTGGAGCTCATCTTTGAGGATTGCGAATTTGATCTCTGGGCTAACGACCCTGAGCTAGCTGACTTGTCTGGTGATTTTGATGTTGTGGTTACTCATGTGAAAATGCCTATACCAAATGAAGGGGTTAATGAGGGAGCGCAAACCAATAACTGTTTCGTGAATGAGATTGCCTGGTAACCGAGTGATAGTGAGAGTATATCCCGTGGATGTGTTCATAGCAGTGACACTCGGGTTTTTACTAACGTGGCTCAATCTGTTACCTACGTCTTTGGCCATCGTGGCTCGTTGAGCCACCCCCTGAAGAACATTCCGGTTCGGGACGTTCCTCTCAGGCTTCGTGCAGTCCATTCAAAAAGAATTAGTTGGCAATAGCTAAGGGTCGTATTTTAGTTGCATATGTTAACTTTCTTTGCTAAGCGGCGCATATATAATTTGCTTTATCTAGTAAGTGTAGGAATTACCGAATTTCCCTAGGACCTTCTTGGTTGTCATAACTCAATATACACATTGATTAATCCTAAACATGCATCTATTAATTTAAATATAACACATAGGTGTTTTAGAGTTGACCTGAAAATCGTGTGCACAACGATTCGATGTTTGACTCTAGGATTGACCTTGTGGACTGTATCCCTGCTCAATCCTCAACGTTGGATGGACGACGAACTTTGAGAAATCCCAAGTGTGGGAACCAACACTGCCGCTGCCACCCTCTCACTCTCTCTTTTCTGCTCTGTGATTTTTTACGTGTGTCTATTATATTTCACAGACTGATAGTTATGTATTTAATATAAAATAACTGAGTGTGGATCTGGCCTGGTAGTTTAATTCCCTACTGGGCTAGGAGCCTGATGGGTCAGTCCAGGGATCAAATACAAGAAATAAACATGGGCCTAACTATGAATTAATTCTTCTATGTTCAGCCCAGAACATAATTAATTCATAAATATTAATTCATTTCACTAAAGAATTTATACCGACTTACCCCTTTATTCTCGAATTGAGTCGGGGCTTGAATTAGACTTAGTTAATCCCCGTATTTAAGATATCGAATATCCATTAATTAATTAAAGCCTCTGACAGCTTAAATCAATTAATTGCTTATTAATTCCTTACGTAGTACCACTCAACTTCATTATTGTACCTGAACTTAATCAACTTGCAGGGTTTAGTATAATAAACCTTTTGAGGTCTTTAAGGGGATATCATCATTCTAAATGAATATGGTTACCTAGACACAAATTACCAGTTATCATATGTAAGCTACTGTCACTCAAGATACAGAGTATAAAGAGTTAGCACATAACTCTCACCCATAGTAAATCAAAGTGACACACAAACATGTAGACATCGCGCAATCTTATTTAGGGTTTAGATTACAATAAGTCACCGAGATCTCTTGTTCTTCACTAAGGTCAGGCAGAAGAACTTATCTCACCGTGATCCTATCAATACGTAAAGACGTACCAGTATAAGTAAATAGTCAAGATAAACTATTCTTACTTGATACTGCAACCTATACCAACAACTCGTCCTCAAGTTGTCTCAGCTGTGATGTATATTTTATATCTCATTAAGTTTAACCAATCATATGATCTTCTGTGATCTACAACACACCATATGATCTACTTATAGAGAGAGATATAGGGACATATATAGTGATTAGTGTAAACATAATCAGATAGGAGATTAATAGTGAATAACTGGAAACATTGTATATAAAAGGTCTTGCTTTCGGTATACAAATCCAATAGTAGGATGGTATGTCATGTTTAGTTCTTGTTTTCTAGGGAATCTTCATATTTTCTGAATGTGTTAGAAGATCTCATACTGCACGTTGGTTTTATTGTGTTAATCGCACCCTAACTTGTCTATTTTTTTGTTGGGGGCTAAACTTATTCTAAAAAAAAAATCATTTACACCAGCCGATCATTAACGAGGATCCTAGAATTAAAAACCCATGTTGAATATTCACCGTATATTGCTCACATGGCTATTTTTTTTTTCACGAATCAAATACCGACAAGGTGATCTGCTAATTTAGCAATGCACAACAAGCTTGTGAGATTCACACATACAAATGTATATTGGCACAACATGCAAACCATATATTGTCATTTCTTTTATTTTTTTGTTCCTCATAAACATTACCTTATGAAAGGTCTACTCAATAAAGATTACTTAATATCTTTCATAGTGTTTGGTGCAGAAAGCATGCATAAATAATAGTGCTGAGTTCAACCCGCATGCACAGGATTCTCTTTTGTTTGATGATGAGATGTCACTTGTTTTCAAAAGTAGTCATAAGTAGGCTGCCAAAGCATTTGAAGGTCACAAAAACCCTTGCAGTCGAATATAATCTGACCCAAATCTTATCAACACAATCAATTAGGTAAAGGCTTATCCCACCTCACCCCTCCCCGTCCCTGGTTGATGTAAAATCCGTGAGTTATAAGCAAGGTTTGTGGGATCGGACAGGACCAGCCAGTTTGACCAGTCGAACGGGGAACGGGGCCTAGAATTGGTCCGATAGCGACAAAAAATGGGAAATACTATAAAACAGTTGAAAATCGGTCAAAACCGACTCGACCGCCGAACCGCCGAAATCGCTATTATATTCATTTTTTTTAAATAACGTTGTGTTTGGGCTGAGTTACGTAAAAAAAAAAGGGGGGATTAGTTGCCCTTGTTTTTCCCACCTAGCATTTCTTCCTCCTCTCAACTTTATGGTTTTCTAATTCTTGTTCCCACTCGGCCACTCCAACCATCTTCTTCATCTTCAGAATTCAGATGTAATAGAGAATTACTTCTCCATCCCATTTCTCGTTTTCTCGGAGAATCTGGTAAGTTACTGACTTAATTTTATATAATTATTTTAACATCAGTTTTGTTCGATTTTCTATCTTTTTCTAGTTTATTATGTTTCATTTCTATTATTTTTATGATTTCTGTTTCTCTGTTTAATTTTTTGTTCCATTTCTGTTTCGTTTTTGGCATTTTTATTTTATTATTTGTTACTTTATATGCTTATTATGTTAATTTTCTAGTTTATTACATTTTTACCTTAATTTTATGCTCTTCCAAATCACACAGCTGTAATTAATGCTTGAATTATAACAGTGCAACATATTATGAATTGTTCTGTTACTACTGTATTGGTGAACAAGTGAATGATTAAAATAATGAATGGAACATAATGATGATAATGCTTGAAGCCTTGAATGATGGTAAATAATTTAAAATATTATTCTATTACTACTTAACATTTATATTGTATAAGAAAGAAATTATCATAATAATTTATATCTATCAACATTTGTTGTGAATTGTGGATTTGTGATATATAGCTGAATCTGAAAGTACTTGCTACTGTGTAGTTTGAGTGATTTGTTATCTTGATTTGTATTAATTAGTTAGTGGGAATGAATATGATTATTTTTTAATTTGTTGAAGTGGTAGATCAATTGTAGTCTGACTTATATTGTTATTTACTAGTTTAGCATCAAGGGTAAATGTATTCATCATCTAGTGGTCAACGATCTGATGCTACGGTTGGTTCAAGCCAATCATCTGTAAGGATGAAAACTAATCCAGCGTGGGCTCATTTTAAAGATAACATAGTCGATGGAAAGAGAAGTTGGACATGCTTGCATTGTAACATAACTTCTAGAGGTGGGGGAATTAATCAGATGAAGAAGCACTTGGCAGGTCGAAAAGGGGATATTGCAGCCTGCAAAAAAGTTCCTTATGACATTCGATATCAAATGGAGCAAGCTTTGAAGGAGAATGATGTAAAAAATCCTACAAAATCAATTAAAGATGATAATCTACATGATGATTTTGTGAGACCTATTGAGGAAGAGGTGGCTGCACAAGATACTCAGTCTCAAAAACTAAGGCGGGAGCAGAAGATGGGTAGCTATTTTGCACCTAGAACAACTCCCGGTGCACAACCTTCCAGCAAAAGTGCCTTTGTAAGTCAAGAAGCTTTACATAATGCTGATATGGTTGTTGCTATATTATTCTATCATGCTTGCATCCCTTTAAATGTGGTGAATCCTTGTTATTTTAAAAAAAATGGTTGATGCTATTGCTTCTATCGGTCCTGGTTATAAAGAACCTAATTATAACCAACTGAGAAGAAATTTACTAGTAAGTATAAAGAAAGAGGTTCATCAAGTAATCAATACATATCGAGGTTATTGGGAAGAACGTGGCTGCACGATCATGGCTGATGGTTGGCAAGATCGATCAAATAGGAAGCTCATAAATTTTATAGTGTACTGCAAGAGAGGAACAACATTTGTAAGATCTGTTGATGCTTCTGATGCCGTAAAAGATGCAAGAACGATTTGCAACTTGTTTGTTGAGTTAGTTGAATGGGTTGGATCGAAAAATATTGTTCATTTAGTAACCGATGATGGAGCGAACTATAAAGCTGCCGGTGTCTTGCTTAATGATAAGTACCCGTCTATTAAATGGTCACCTTGTGCAGCTCATTGTCTGAATTTGATTCTTGGTGACATTGGTAAGATGGAGCTTGTGAATAGACTTGCAAAGAAAGCATCTACCGTGACAAAATTTGTCTACAATCATGCATTTTTGTTGGCTTGGTTGAGGAAAAGAGAGGGATGGAAAAGAAATCATACGTCCGGGGCCAACTCGATTTGCCACCACATTCATTGCATTGAAGAGCATCCTTAAGAACCAACATGATCTGCAAGGTTTTTTTACTAGTAAGACATTCAAGGATTTGCGAAATTTTAAAGATCGAAAGGCAAATTCAGTGGTGGCTATTGTTCTTGATGTAAAATTTTAGAGTGATTGTGTTGTGGTAGTTGGTGCAGTTGCTCCACTTATACGTGTTCTACGTATGATGGATACTAATCGGAGGCCTTCTTTGGGATATGTCTATGACGGGATGTATAGGGCAAAAAATGCTATAAAGAAAATCTTTAGAGGAAAAAAGAGTCTATGCAAACCCTTCACAACCATTATCAAGGCACGGTGGGACAAGCAACTTCGACGTGACATTCATGCAGCAGCTTATCTTCTCAATCCTAGTTTTGCATACGACGGTAACAATATGTGCTAAAAAAAGGAGATAATGGATAGTTTTGTTGAGGTGGTCACTACCTTAATTTCTGATAAAAGTATCCAAAGAAAGTGCATTGATGAACTAAGCATATTCCAAGATAGATTGGAAAACTTCAATAGGCCGCTTGCTTTGGAATCATCAAAGACTATGCAACCGGGTAATATGTTTATGCATTTTAAAAATTAAATATAAATTTTAGTTGCTAATATAATTTTGCTCATACTTTAATTTTACTCCTGACTTTTTTTGTGTTCTCTTGTAGATGAATGGTGGAGAGTATTTGGATGTAGAGCTCCAAACCTACAAGAGTTGGCTATGAAGATTTTAAGCCAAACTTCTTCTTCTTCTGGATGTGAAAGAAATTGGAGTATTTTTTAAAGGATACGTACGAAGAAGAGAAATAGATTGGAGCATCAGAGATTGAACGATCTTGTGTTTGTCCACTACAACTTCGATTTAAGGCATAGGTAAATAATTTTATTCTTATAAATATTTGTTCTATTTTAAAACATACAATTTTATTAATTTTTTTTAGCTTACATCTTTAGGATTGAAAGTGGGAAGCTTTGTTTTGATCCAATCGACTATGAAAGCATTGACAAGACCGACTTTTGTGTTATGCAAGAAGAAGAAGATCATCCACCTACACTTGATATTAATGAGTTGACTAGTATGCTTGAGGATGATGACGATTGCATTCCAAGTGTTTCTATTAATGAAGTTATGTTCTTATATTTTTTGTAATACTAATAAATTAATTTGAACATAATGTGATTCTTTTATGTGATAGTTGTTGGATTTAATTTATATTGCCCTAAAAAATATTTTGTTTTGTTTTCTCTAGATGACTTGGACAAACTAGAAGAAGAAGTGCTAAACTTGTGTTCTTTGGAAGGACGTTTCTAGGAAGGTGATGAAGATGAAGAATATGCAAGACTTGTTCGACATATGAATAACCTTTTGGATGATGGAGAAGAAGCAATTTAAATGTGGTGCATTGTTTATTTCGATCTCTAAATTTAAAACTTGAGACTTGATTAGTATGATAATTTCATTTTGGCATAATTTGAACTACTTCATTGAACTTTCCTATCGTACTTTGGTGCACTTGGTTGTAAGAAAGTAAAAATTTCATTTTGAATCTTGATGCTTATGTTTACATTTTATTTTTGATATTTGACTATTATGTTGATAAATATATATTTTTTGTGTCATTATGATCTTAAATTTGGCTCTTGGATGTTATTAAAAGAATTAGAATTAGAAGTATATTTGGATTAATTGATATTGATATATGTTGACCTTTTTTTTCACAAGTTAAACTCTAATATCAAATTAGATTGTATCACACATAAGTAACTATTGAAATCCAAACGTAAACAAGTTTCCTTTGATCGGTTAAACCGGTGGTTGAACCGGTCGAACCTTGAACCGTTAGCTTGTCCAGTTTGATCACCGGTCCGGACCCACAAACACTGGTTATAAGTACTGCTCTCCTACTTCGACCAATTGCATAGCTCTAAATCTCTTTTGGCATTACTCAGCCCCACCACTCCACTTTCGAAAGTAAACGAACCAATGGCGAACAACCCCACTCCACCATCATTGGTTGGCCTCACTCAAGAAACGGTTTTCTATGGACTCAAGTCGTGGACAATTTTATCGAGTTGCTCCATCTAGAAAAGGAGCGTGGCATGTTCGACCCAAATCGGAAAAATATGGTCACCATTTGCCGGGTGATGTGGACACTAAACGCCGAGCTAAACACAGAGTTCGACTTCGAATTCTGTTCTGATAGGGTGAAGAAGCTCCAAAAGAGGTAAAAGACCTTCTACTACATCACAAAGTACCGTGGAGTCACATTTGACTTGGAAATGCAAAATATCGGGTGTGACGAAGCCCTTTGGACTGAAATCTGTAAGATAACTTGTTGCATTAGTGGTGACTCTTATTCTGGGTTAGCGTGTACTGAAAGCAAAACCTTTTATATACAATGTTTCCAGTTATTCATTGTTTATCTCCTATCTAATTATATTTGCACTTTTACTATGTATGTGTCCCCATATCTCTTGCAAATAAGTAGATCATATGGTGTGTTGTAGATCACAGAAGATCATATGATTGGTTAAACTTAATGAGATATAAAATGTAAATGACAGCGCAGACAATTTGAGGACGAGTTGTTGGTTTAGGCTGCAGTATTAAGTAGGAATAGTTTATCTTGACTATTTACTTATACTGGTACGTATTTACGTATTGATAGGATCACAATGAGATAAGTTCTTCTGCCTGACCTAAGTGAAGAACTAGAGATCTCGGTGACTTATAATAATCTAAAGCCTGAATAAGATTACAGTTATGAATGCGTGTTTGTGTGTCACTTTGATTTACCATGGGCAAGTGTTAAGTTATAACTTTTATACTATGTATTTTGGGTGACAACAACTTGCATATAATAATTGGTAATTTGTATTTAGGTAACCGTATCTATTTAGGATGATGATATCCCCTTAAGGAGCTCAAAAGGTTTATTGTACTAAATCATGCAGGTTGATTAAGTTCAGGTACAATAATAAGGTTGAGTGGTACTATTTAAGGAATAAATAAGAAATTAATTAATTTAAGCTATCAGAGGCCTTAATTAATTAATGGATATTCGATATCTTAAATACGGGGATTAATTAAGTCTAATTCAAGCCCTGACTCAACTCGGGAATAAAGGGGTAAGTCAGTATTAATTCTCTAGTGGAATGAATTAATATTTATGAATTAATTATGTTCTGAGCTGAACAAGGAGAAATTAATTCATAGCTAGGCCCATCTTTATTTCTTGTATTTGATCCCTAGACTGGCCCATATAGACTCCTAGTCCAAGTAGGAATAGAGAATTAAATTTCTAATAAGGAATTAAATTCCTAATCCTAGAAGGAAATAAACTACCAGGCTTGGCCCACACCCAACTATGTATTATAAATACATGGTCTCTCATTATGTGAAAATAGAAGAATTAACACTAAAAAAAGATCACTGAATAGAGAGAAAGCGAGAGTAGGCGGCGGCGGTTTAAGGTGTTCCTTCCCACTTGGAATTCTTCAAAGTTCGTCGTCCATCCGACATTGAGGATTGAGTAGGGGATACAGTCCAGAAGGTCAAGACGGGAGTCAGAAATCATTCAATCAGAAATCGACCTTTTGTGTAAACAACTATCAGGTCGAATCCCTTAACTCCCATGTGTTGTAGGCGCATGTTAGAGTTTATATAAATTTATAGATCCACCTCTAGGGTTAATCAATAAGGATACAAATTATGACAACCAAGAGGGGTCCTAGGGAAAGGGATTAATTATATTACTTTCTACAAGAGTATTATAAAAGATATAATTCCTACATATTTAAATGAAAATTTCAGAGTGCATAATTAATTGATAACCCGTATTGCAATGTCTTCATAAGTGTATATTTTCCACGCTTCACCCAACGGTTGGTTTTGAACCCAACTTACAGAACCGTCGACTTGCCATGCTTACGCAAAACAGGGAGAGGCGGAGTACGATAATTTGCACTACATTTTTAAGCAGGAGGATGATTCTATGGGATGGCGCAGACTCAAAGATATCGTTCAAATATCGAGTGATTTCTCGGATATGAGCTTCCCCCACGCTATCACCTACCCTCGCGAGATTTATGATGCCTTATCTGGTTCTTCATTTTGGCGTTACGTTGTAGGTAACGGTTTTGGAAATTTATCCGGTGGTCTTTCGGGTAGTGCAATGTCATTCACGAGTTCGGTTTCAAATGTTGGCGCATATGGTTCTAAGGTTGAATTGGGCCGGGAGAATTCTACAAGTGCTTTAGTGGACGAGCAAGACGGAGGGGCCAAAGTCGAATCCGTTGTGAGCGATGAAGATGACGAAGAGTAGACCATATCTGCAACACTCTTGTGGGGTTATTGTGTCCTAGTTTACACCTTATGTAGTAGCACTGTCTATGCGTGGTAATATTTTAAATTCCTGTTTCATGTTTTCGATTATGCAGTAGGGTTTAATTTTTGGGGATACCTTACACATCGGTATGTGTAAGATAACATGTAATTTTTTAAGTATTTGATTATGATTATTGGCATGTGAAAGTCGTATTTTCAAATTCCGCATTTAGTATGCTCTGAAAGTTTTCATGTTAGGACCAAACAACATGTACAATTACGCCGGATGCGCCTTATATGAATTTTTCGTAGCGTAACCTTGAACATGTAGCATTTGTTGCCATTGTACCTCAGTCTGAAGATCGATAATAGAAATGTTGATATTTCTTATTTTAATAACCAACCGCGACTTTTATTGGAGCACATGCATGGGTTCAATTAACAATTTGCCACATCATGGCCAATATAAATTTCAAGCATGTTGCATACAGAATCAATTCCCAATTAGATTTGCCATTATGTGGTCCCCCTAAAATTGTGTTGCTGGCCCCGCAATATCCAAAAAGTAAACTATGGCTAACACATGCAACTCGTTATATACATGGTGGCATAAACATTCACTCATTATAACATCAAGCTTGAGTTCGGCATTATACATTTGCAAATTAAATTCACGTAAGCTCACGTCGCGCACATAACTTTTTACTAAACAATAGAAGCGAGTAGTTATGTCCACCAGCATTTAAATAACATCCACGGGCTGCATTACAAAGGCACAAAAATATTTACGACTGATCAACTATCAGTTCAAAAAGGACCCCAACCTAAATGAGTTGACGAATACTCCAAAACGACCTTGAGCGAGCAAATTCATTCACACATCAACTTCGAACACCGAACAGACTCAGAGCTTACCATCAAGCTTCATACGGGCCCATTCTTCCTTCGCATCGTCCGGCAGACCCGAGAATATCTCCAGTTCTTCAGTATTTTGGTCGAGGAGTCTGGTAGCTCAAAGCTTATCCTGCAGTGATATACCATCAATGAGATCGACAAAAGTGTATATTTGTTTCCTCGCCTTTCCAAGATCGATCTCATAGCCGATGCAATCAGCGATGTCGGATAGCCGCTGGGAAGCCTCAACACATAATTTGGTTACATTATCAGACAGTGCATCTGGTGGGGCGAACGTCTTTCTCTTACGGCCCACAATCCTTTTATTTTTCGCGTGGCTACTCTCCGACTGTTCTTTCGGAGGTGGTGGGTAGTTTTCATCGGTGCAACCATCGAAGTTTATGGTGAAAACAGAGGGTGGGTCCTTCGTATGCTCATTTTTAGTTGGGAGTGACCCAACGGGAGTGGCGGATGCATCCCCTACGTCCTCGGCTCCAGCACCATTAGCACGATCCTTCCCGAATATCTTACAACAATCCTCGTAATAAGGCCATGACTTGTGGCGCATAAGGCGGGAGTTCGGGTCAACCTATAAAGCATCTATATTATTAGAGACACAAGTGATAGTGCTAGCAAACCCACCCTAGAGCAATTCTGTATCCACAAAGAGAACTATTCAACTAACATACAATTTACTAAGGACAAAATTCACAAACCTTCACGTGCACTTCCCAGGCTTCGTCTGTTGCTTCGATCATCTTGGTTTTGTGGTCTAGGCCTATCCCGAACTTTGATATCATTGCAAAAATGCTCCCATGATTTTTCTTCCAGGTGTGAACCCGAGAATTGATATGAGGAAGTCCCTTCAAGTCAGTATTTGGGAAAGTCCTGCACAGGATACCCTCTAGCACTTGTAGATATCCGGGCCTGAACTCGTCGGATTTCCAACCACCAAAAATTATTTCTTTCATACCAGAAATCAATGCGTCATCTTCCTTGGTACTCCGGCCCCATCGGCCCTTATTAGCACGGAGGCGCGCGGGAGGGCGCTGAAATCCATTGACGTTACTTGCCATTGAATTCCGGAGAAAACAACAAGGCAAATATAGACCTCTACAACTCAACACAAATATTATTAGCATTAATACATCAACACGAACAAACAACAATGGGTGATCATACGTGTCGATGTCATTTTCAGTTTTGTTTCCCAGAAAAATATTATGAAATTACGTAAAATAAAGCTAGTTAGTGAAGTCGTTCCCGACAGACTTCATCACTTAAGGTGGAGAAGTTGGAGTTAAACGATGATCAAGATATTTACAACTTCGATGGTATATTTGTGTAGGCAATATCTTGCTAAACTGATTATGTTAATTACGCATACATAAAATGAAACTTACCTTACTTTGCTTCACTTAAATACTTATGCATAACTGCTGTCCAAAACCAAACATGGCAATCCAAAAGAAGTTTACCAAAACCAAACTAGACAGAGCAACAATGTAATAAAATGTATAATAGGGTTATGCGAGGTTGGCACGTTAGTATTGACTCAACAAATTGCAGAAATAAGGGACAGAACAGGGATACAAACTGCAACAAACAAAAAAAGAAAAAAAATAAAAAAAAAAACCATTTGCCACAACATGAATTTTAACGAAGCAAGATTCATCTGTAGTTGTAGCTAACACATGCTCATATTATTCTTAACACCTAGGGCAGTGTAATTCTACAAATTACATATAAAACCAACACATGTGCATATAAATTAGGAGATAGTGTACATAAACAATTGAACCCCCAACACAAATCCGTAACAAAACACCGTCGTACTGTTCAAAAGATATGCATTATAGCATTTTAGTTTAAGTAGTAAGTCTGGTTAGAGCAACAATTAAAAATATTTTATAGACCAAAATAAGCAAAAAAGATGGCTAAAACAAGCGGGGGCAGCTGAAAAGGCATTCAAAGTCCTCTCCACTCATCATACATTCGGTGCGCAAGGTTGTCTTGATACCCATTCCAAGCCTGGGATGACTCAACAACGTCAATTAATTCTAGAGCTTCGAAATCATCGTGATCTAGATTGATTTCCCCCAAAGACTCATGTAATGGATCGTTAGGCATAAAAATGTAGATGAAGTTATGCAAAAGTGTGCAGGCCATGATAAGCCTATTCTGGATTTGCATGGAAAAAAAAGTTGGAGATTGAAGCATTGCCCATCTTTTTTTCAGTAGGCTGAAGGAGCGTTCAATAACATTTATAGCTCTGGAGTGGTGCATGTTATAGAACTCTTGATAATTTTGTGGTCTGGAAGAGCCAGTCGACCAATCGTCGAGGTGGCAGTGAACCGACTTGTAGGGAGTAAGGAACCCTTCACAGTTCATGTAACCATTGTCACACAAATAGAAGTTTCCTGGAAAACATGAAGTAACTATTATGAAAGGACACCTGGAAGTGATGTGAAAATATGGATACTGTCCATTTTGGAGGATAGGATTTAAGGTATTATCGCTGATTGTAGAATTTGGCAGAAACTTATGTAGGAGCATGAGGACCCCTTTTCAAATTGGTTGGTGTAAGTTTGATAATTTATTGAGGCATAGTGGTTAGTAGTATAGAAGTAGGGCATGCAAGTTTTTATCGCATCAACAACCGGATCTATTACCGTGAGGCACCTTCAAGCCATTGGTCGACTAACAGCATCGCAAAGAATTCGTGCATCAGCAGTCGAACCCTCCCACCTAGTCAAAACGTAAATGAACTTCAAGTTCATGTTGCACGCAGCCAGAACGTTAACCGACACCGTACCTTTCCGTGTCCTATATCGTGGCTTGTCGATCTTAGCGGCGGTGACTTCAACATTTGTGCCATCTAGAGCGCCAATGCAGCCCTGACACGTATTGAATATTTTATAGTAAGTAGCTATTTACCCTGGATGTAAATATAATATTATCTCTAAAAATGTTGGCTTAACAAAGATTTGGCAGGGTACCTTGAACCATTTCCAAGTTCAATGTGTACAATTTGGTGTCGATTTAATCAGGTCTCACAAGGAGTACCGGGTGGAGCTTCAGTATTGTTTTCGAGATAATGTGGAAGTGGGTGCTTAATGTGTGCATACTACATTTAAAGTCAAACCTCACACACCTTAATTTGGCGTGGTGAGCAATGACGGTTAAGAAAAGAGCGACCTTCTCATGAACACTAACATATTTGCTGTCAGTTAACCCCTCGGCATGGTGTAAAAAAAACATAGCCTAAATAAAATGTCACAATTTATCCTAAGTTTTGCGAAACAATCTGTGTCCCTACTGCTGACTAACGAGTTTAAATACAACATGCCTGTCGGGGTCATAGAGGACCTTTTGTATCTAATTAGCCTATTGGAACAAACACGGTTGCGGATTGTAGCAGTGTCTCTCACATGGTGAATCAGATGTAGCAACAATATAATTTGAAGTATTATTTCCTCCAAAACCACCACAATTTCAGATGAACGACGACGGATCGAGCCATGGCTATAAAAGGCAATAATTACAGTGTCAACAGCAGGTAAGTAACTTGCCACAAGGGCCAAAATTGCAAGAGTATATCAGAATCCGATCGAGGGTTGACATAGAGTACGTATCATAAACGTAGCCTACAAAAAAGTTGAATCTAAAAACTTCTCTTCCGGGCATCGTAGACACAATTAGAGGGATGATTTGGCATAGTTAAGGATTTTTTTTTTCAAACGGAGGTGCACAACACATTGCAATATATGGGACATTGCCCATGTAAGAAGTAATAAGTGGCTCAAATTAGTTCAAGGACCTAAGCTGACAAAGATTGATCAAAACACACGCCTGTTCAACCGCAGACTTGTTACCGAAGCGCAAGTTGCAGAACAACAAATATGTTCTCCTAAATCAATTTCACATATGAAATGATAATGATGATGTTTAGGAATGCAACTCGATAACATTTAAATTTCCTCTGCCGAAAACCGGAATGACAATGAACATGAAGCACGAGAACAGAAGATCGACCGAAATGGTCCTATGTTTGCATGTATTTATTTCAAAATGCAAGCAGGTGGTCTAACAATATTAGTAAAGATAACACGACAAACAAGTTGTGCACCCGAACTACCACAAACATTGATTGCTTCCATGGGGTTCTATCCTGTAAACAAAAGACATCAACTAAACCCAACCTAAAATGTACCAAGCAAACCCAAGTGATAAACTGATGATGATGATAATAATAATAATAATAATAATAATAATAATAATAATAATAATAATAATAATAATAATAATAATAATAATTAAAAAAAATCATAAATAATTACCAACCGAGATCGGTCACAACAATAATTTTGTGCAAACAACAATGGACAACGTTTACGGCTCATAATTTAAATGGAAACAATAAATCTATGGAAAGAGTACGAATGGGGAAACTTTCTTACCTACAATTTCGGACAAAGTGTTCCAAGCTGATAGGACATTATCGAGGGGGAGCAGCCGGAGGACAACAGCCGGTCGAAAAAATACCGATACAAAACAAAAATAAACATACATTAGAAGGAAAAAAAGCACAACTAAGTCCGATGTAAATTTAACGGCAAGGACGCTGAGAATCTACATTGTTCTATCACAACAGTAATCGGTTATTTTTAAATGCTTAGTAAACGAGTTGCAGGAGTTGACCTCTCAAATCGACTCAAGGCAATGACAGAAGAAATGGAGTTCCTCCGCAAATCATCTTCCCCCCACGGCTGTTCGCGATAATGAGCTCCAGGGTCTGAGATTTGAAATGATCTAATTAAAAATTTCCCGCTCAAATGGTTCTATTTCAATTTCGCGGAGTGGAGGAGTGTGGGCCATAGAGTTGGGTTTTAGAGTGATATTGTAATCGACCTCCACATATGGGTTGGCGAAGCCCAGGTCGATGAGATAAGGAAGTCGGGCACATGTGTTACATAAAAGTCGCTATATATCTAGCAAATAGGTTAATCGCTAGTATCACTAATAATGCATGCCTAAACGCAGCAACCAAACCCACCCTAAGAGTTTGTTATTAATGATTGGTTTAATGATTAAAGTTGTTTTGAAGTAAAATATTTGTAGGTGAATTTTAATTTGTTTATATTTGTAAAATTATGAAAAATATTTTTCAATTTTATTGTTATAATATTTATTAAACAAATTTGAAATTGATTTAATTCAAAAAATAGGAATCCCTACGTTTCATTTTTTTTATTTCCAGATATTTTCTTTTTTTTTCTCTTTCTCTCTCTCTTCTTCCTCTTTTTTTTTTTTCTTTTTTTTTAATCTTTTTGTTCTCTCTTTCTATTTTTCCATCTGTTTTCCTTTCCTGTAATTCCTGATTCTCTGTTTCCTTTTCTTTTGATTCATAATTCTTCTTTTGTTCTTGTTAAAAAAAAAAAATCAAATTCTCAGCCCACGAAAATTATTCAACTAGGATTCCTATCAATTCTCCCAATCTCATTTGCCTAAATTTGAGGCAATTGATCCAGCAAATACCAAAATATTACAGATCTAAACAGATCTACACAAACTCCTGTGAGAGAGATGAGAGGAGAGAGGAGAAAGAGGTTAATGGGGGATTTTTCACATTCGACTTCTTTTTTTTTTTTTTTTTTTTTCTCAACACTGCTGCAAAATATTTCAAAGGTTGTAGAAGAAGGCTCCTCTTTTCCGACGTGTTAGGCTCAGACAATGGGCAAAGAGGTAGAGGAGCCGCCATGGCTGCAAACCTAGGTGCTGCAGGTTTGCCCTGCCAAGATACGAGCCAAATTTGTCTCATTGCCCGACCCAACTCCGATTTCATCATCAGCGCCGCACAAAGATTCGGATCAAGAACAGGAGAGAGAAATACTCTGTAAAAAGGGGGAGAGGAAGGTGGAGGAGGGAGACGAGAGAGAAATTACAGCAGTTGAGAGAGAGGGAGATAAGACGTTGTCAGTCTCGTGATATTAAGAGAGAGAGTGCCTCGTCCCTATAGTAAAATGGTTGCTACAACCTTATAAACGAACATCAGGTTGGGTTGGCCAAACTAATTTGGGTTTGGGCCAACCCCAACCAAACATACCCTACATGTAATAGGAATTATCTTTTTAAATAATTATATTTAATTAAATTCTAATACTGCTATAAAGGAACATGTAGAACATACCTCTGTCAATATATATATTTAATGCATTAGAATTAAGAAAAAAAGAAAATTAAAGTGTAGACAATATGAGTCCTAAATCGAACTTCATAAAAGATGAATTAAATTATTCTTATTATTTATCAAATTTCTTTAAAAATATAATAGAAAACATCTTTTTTATGAATATTTTTGAAACCGGGTCTTTAGTGTAAATCTAACAGTTTTTATGTCGTTTTACTAAGTTTTCATCAAAATAAAATAATTATAAAAGTAAAAACTTATAAAAATCCAAAATTGTGAATGCCAACTAAAAATATATCTTACTTGAATAATCTCACATTTTTTATATGAATGTTTCTTAAATATATCATTATATACAATTGACCTGACAGAAAATACATTATGTTTAAATTTTAAAATTTACTACATGCAATATGGATGTCTATTTGTTAGATAGTGAATAAGAATTAATTTGATATATTTTTTTCATCAAGATTGAAATTGATACGCGAAACAAAAAAATTGTTTATAAATTTAGGTTAAACTAAAAATAATGGAGAGATACACATTAATTTTGATTGGTAGATGAGAGTAACCCCTCACAAATCACAGGTAGAATTTTTTTCAAAGATGTACCATAGAGCGACACTTGTCAATAGTAACATTATGGACATGGTTGCCTTCTCCTTTAGTATTAAGGTGGGATATATTTTATCTGTATTTTTTTGGGCAAAGGTATGTAATAAATATATAATCTGAATTAATGATGATATGAAAAAAAAAAAATTCTTACAATATTAAGGTGAGATATATTTGTATCTGCAGTTTTTTGGGCAAAGTTATGTAATACATTTATAATCTTAAGGGTTCTTCTACAATACAACCATTGCATAGATACAACTGTTATCTTGATCGTTGGATTCAATTACTTATAATATCAACCACTAGATCATTTTTTATGTGTAACTTGCTACCTGTTAAACCAGTCACATATAAAACTAATAGAAAAAATTGCAAATAAGACCCTATACTATTCTAAAGTTCAAACCAGACTTAAATTACATTTTTTCCCAATTAAACACCTGTTTCTTTTAATATTAAACTGATATACACCTCAATTTTTGTAAAACAGAGAAATTAAAATGGAAGTCGTTAAACTTTTTGCAGATTTGGAATGTGGTTGTGGTCCTATTTAATCACAACACGCAATCTCCTCTGTACACGAAAACAACCTCACACACATAATCCGGCACACAAGAGTTCAAGAGCGGCGGCGGAGTAGAGCAAGCGACGAGAGAGATTTCATGTGTAATGACATCGTGTTTTTTGTTGATTTGGCTTGGCTTTCATGGTGATGGTGTTGACCTTTTTAAAAATTATTATTATTATTATTATTATTATTATTATTATTATTATTATTATTATTATTATTATTATTATTATTATTATTATTTTTATTATTATTATTATTACTACTACTACTACTACTACTACTACTTTACTGGAATTTAGATGAATATGGTGGTGCTTGAATTGTTTCTATTTTTGTGATTGCTGAGATGATGGAGAAATTTGGCATTCTTGATGGTGTAGCAGTCATCGACCTTCATAATAGACTCTGTCTACTATTTTTGTTGACACTTTTTGTAAAAAGAAAAAACGTAATAATAATGATGATGAAAAAAAACTTATTTATAATTATATATATATATATATATATTTGAGACTTAAATTTTGGATTGTGCTGTTTGTTGAGAGTTTGAATGGGAAATGTTATCTCAGAGCAAGCATTCCGATGTTAATTAAATAATGAAAAAATACCTGTTAGTGACCTGATATAATAGGTAAAAAATAAGTTGTATTAATACACTAATTGCACCATAGAAATACCCTAATCTTAATTAATGATGATATGAAAATGTTTTTTCTAACATTGTAGAAATAGTCTAATTTAATATGACCAGATATATAAATCAACGTCCCTAAATATCGAAATTTTGTAGGTTACATCTTGCGTTTTACTTATTTATACACTTTCATATCAATTTCTTCAATTATAGTACTAACAGATAAGCTTAATTTTTAATTATACGAGGTTTACTTAATGTGTGACTAAAATTGTATAAATGATTACCAAGACTAATACATTTTAAAATTATGACGATATTTTATAACTATATATTTGTAATATATATTATAACCTGCATCTTACGGGTGATTTACTAGTTTACCAAAATACTAAAAAAGTTGGAAAAACAACTTTTTTTACTTTTACCTTTTCGCCTAAAATCACTTTTATTAAAGTTGAAGCGATTTTCCCAAATACTCCAAAACAGTTTTTCTCAAGCTATAAGCTAAAAAGTATTTAGGAAAATGAATTGCAAACCCCCCCTTACTATTGATTTGAGATAATTGCGCCTGAATATGTTGTAGAATATATGTAGATTTATTTTCAAATAAAATATTTTGTACCAAAAATAATGCTTTTCAGAAATAGCAAAGAAAATTTGGACGCGAAAATTCCTAAGGTATTATTTTGGGTGGATTTTGTTATTATATTAATATAGATATAGATATTAACCATTTTTCCGCCTATTGATCTATTCAATAGTGGTAATAGCGTTTTAAAGTGTTGTATATGGGGAAATTTTATTTCCCGGAACTTCTTGCTGATTTGTGGCTAGAAGAACCGTGATTTTTGCTTCCAATTTTAGTTTCCCTTTTATCTTTTAGCAACCTTTACCAAACCTCTCAAAAAACTAACCTTTATCAAAACATATATAAGTTTATAGTTTAGATAAGTTTATGTTACCTGTTGCAATATACCATTTTGGAACTTTGGTATAACTTTAAAATTTAGTTATCATTTTCTAATGACATTTACGACTAATAAATATCAAATTCACAGTGCAAATTGTTATAAACGTTAAGGTTATTTTGTACGAGTATTAAGTTTATTTTCTTTTAATTACCTTTTTCCTTATTGTTTGAACTTATTCTAACTTATTATATTATAAGTATTACACCCTCCGTCCCACAAGAACTTGCACACTTTCCTTATTGGTACGTCTGATAGGGATAACCCGGTTACTCCGGGTCGGGTTAATACCTGAGCCCGCTGATCAGCCCAGCAAGCGCGTAAAGGCCCACTATGCGTAGGCCCAGCAGGCCCAGGAACGCGCGCCAGCCCAGTGAGTGGTTTGTTCCGTGAATCAAGGCCCATGATCTTTTCCCAACTGCCATGCAGATTTGGTGGGCAAGATTATAGGAATTTAGTTAGGGTTGTGATTTAGTAGTATAAATATGTGAAAAGAACTCTGAATTAGGGTTCGCACTTTGTATTCTGTAATACTATCCGTAAACTCTAAATTCTAGAGAAAGGAACACCTCGGCAAGAGGGATTTTCTGCCCGTGGACGTAGATCTCCGGATCGAACCACGTAAATCCTGTGTTTTTACATTCTGTTTGCGTAGATTATTGTTTAATTGTGTGGTTACCGGATTGCGCTTTATCAATTGGCGCCGTCTGTGGGAACTGTAGGGTAGTTTTTTGCAATACCAGTGCCTTCGGAAGTCATGGTGACAACACGTCAGAATCAATCCCGCCACAGTGCTCAATCTAACCAGGATCCACCCGTGGATCAAATCTTGCCGCCGAGGCAATTGCCGGCAGAGAGTACATCCAATCATCAGGGTAATCAAAACCCTCCACCCCCTCAAAACCAGCAAAACCCTAATATTGCTGCTGCTCAACCACCGGTAAACATTCAAATTACCCCAGAAATGCTCCAAGATTTCTTACAAGAGCATGCACATGTCCTTCAAGATTGGGCAGTTAATCGCCTACGTCCCGCGGGGCCTGCCGCGGGGCCTGCTAGCCATAATGCTAATCCCGTGGTGCCTCCACCACGCTCGCGTGATCAACAGGATCCGGGACACCGCAGGCGTCATGAGCGACGACAGGAACGACCTGGTTCTTCCGAGGACCATGGGAGTTCTAATGAATCGCGACCTCGCAATGAGGAACCTACTGATGCGGATCGTCGTCGTCCACTTAATGCAGCTAAGAGAGTTCGCTATACAAATCCTCATGCTCTGGATCTTCAAGAGTATGAGCGAGTTCAACGCAACGTTGAAGTGGATAGAATCCTGGGCCTTGATGCCAATGGAGAGATCATCACACCGTTCTCCCAGGAAATCATTGCCACTTCCCTTCCCGAAGGGTTTAAACGGCCAGCCATACCACCTTACAATGGCACAGGAGATCCGGCCAATTTTCTTGGAGCTTTTAGGCACAGCATGCTTAGCCATGATAGCATCACTTCCCTCCAGTATTGCAAGATTTTCCCCGAGTACTTACAGGACGAAGCTCGGGTTTGGTTTGATTCCCTCCCACGTGACAGCGTATCCTCCTTCAGAGAACTCGCCGAACACTTTTGGGCACGGTTCGAAGCACGGGCGAAGCCCATGGCCACCCTGGCCGACGTCATGAATATGGAACAGCGGGACGGTGAAACCGTTACCCAATTTCTGGACCGTTTCACAGCGGTAAGCCTCAAGGTGGGAAATTGCCCCGACGATGTGGCCATCAACGCTTTTATGAATGGACTCCGCCCCGGAGCACTCCACACCGAGTTAGCTCGGAACACTCCGGTCACAACTCGAGCACTGTTTAAAACAGTGTGCAAATTTGCCAAGGCCGAGGAGCAGACTCGCCAGAAGCGAGAGAAACACGCTAGCAAGCGGCAATCTGACAAGGCTCAAGCTGGGCCTAGTGCTCGACCTAGTGCATTTTCTCGCCTGACACCGGGGCGTTCAGAATCCCGAAGTGAAATTCCACAATTGACTCCGTTGACGAAGTCACGAGCTGAAATCCTTTCAATCCACAAGAATGATCTGCGACCTTGTCCGCGGATGACCGCGCCTCCTGAAAAGAGAAATCGTGGTAAGTGGTGTGCGTACCACCGAGATCATGGGCATGAGACAGAGGAGTGCCGGGAACTTAGCAAAGAGATTGAGGAATGCCTCAAGAAAGGCCTCTTGCGGCAATACGTTGTTCGAACTAATGACCAACCTCGGGCGAACCACAATGGGGGTTCGTCTTACAACCGCGGAGGTTATCACGACCGAGGCGCTCAACAATATCGGCCGCCGTGGCAGAATAATCGGCCAGGGCCAAATAACTACGCGCGGCAAGACTCTGGCAATCGCCAGCAACCACGTCTCCCACCACCACCTCCTCCTCCGGGAGGACCCGAAGACAACGCACCTCCTCACGTGATAAACGTGATATACGGAGCCCTACCCATCGGGGCTTCACGACATGCCTTAAAGGCAGAAGCTCGACGTCCTCCTCCCGAGGAGCCACGTCATAAACGCCTCCATCAGTCCGAGACCGTCAGCTTCACAGATAGGGACCCCGTTCCGGAGATAACACCTCACACGGACGCTATTGTCATCAACATGACTGTAGCTAACATAACGGTAAGGCGGGTCTTCGTGGATAATGGGGCCGCGGTGAGTGTTATATTTGCAGACTGTTTCGAAAGGATGGGGATTTCCCGAGACCAACTTCGACCGGCCCCCGGGCCACTACAGACTTTCACTCAGGGTGAGGTCCGGCTAGAAGGTATCATCACTCTCCCAGCGTCTTTGGGGACTTATCCGAAGATAAAAACCATCTTTGTGGATTTCTATGTGGTGAACTCCCCGTCACCATATAACATGATATTGGGCCGGGACTGGCTTACCCCTGCCAAAGCCGTATGCTCCACATATCACCTCGCGCTAAAGTTTCCCACCTCGCATGGTGAAGTGGCCATCCGCGGGAGTCAGCGGGTTTCAAAAGAGTGCATGTATGTGGCACTCAAAAAGACTGCCAAGGTTCCGCCTAAACAGCAGCTTCAAGTGGCATCATCGATTCTGGAACCTCAGGAATGTATTTCGTTAGGAGATGCCACTGCACAAATCCCGCTAGATCCGTCTAAGCCGGAGCAGACAGTAACAGTAGGGGCCGTGGATGTGCCATGGCTACATCAGGCCATTATTCAGATCCTGCGAGAATATTCCGATGTTTTTGCATGGTCTCCTCTGGATATGCCCGGGGTCTCTCCCGAGGTGATTACTCATAAGCTGAACATAGATCCTAGCGTAAAGCCAATCCAACAGAAGCAGAGGAAATTCGCTCCGGAGCGAAATGAAGCCATTCGAGTTGAGGTGAAACAACTCCTGGATGCGGACATCTTGTTTGAGGTATTCTACCCCTCTTGGTTATCCAATTCGGTAATGGTAACAAAAACCAGTGGGGCATGGCGGATGTGTGTTGATTTTTCCGATCTCAATAAACACTGTCCGAAAGACTGCTATCCTCTGCCCTCCATCGACCAAAAGGCCGAAGCCATTACGGGGTACGTGGCACTTTGTTTTTTAGATCTGTACAAGGGCTACCATCAGATTTTTATGGATCCACAGGATGCCCTCAAAACGGCGTTTATCACTGCCTTTGGGTGCTTCGCTTTTAAGAAACTGCCCTTCGGGCTTAAGAATGCTGGAGCCACCTATCAGCGTCTAATGGACTTCGTCTTCCACGACCAGATAGGTCGTAATGTTGAGGTTTACGTCGATGACTTGGTCATCAAAAGCTCCTCCCATCCTTCATGTGTGCAGGACATTACCGAAACATTGCGCACCCTGCGGCGCTATAACTTGCGACTCAATCCAGCAAAATGCACCTTCGGTGTTGGCTCCGGGAAGTTTCTCGGGTACATGGTTTCACAAAACGGCCTGCAGGCCAATCCGGCTAAACTCCGTGATGTATTAGATCTGCAGCCACCAAAAACGTACAGGGATGTTCAACGCCTCACAGGTGGTTTGGCAGCCTTAAACAGATTCTTATCGAAAGCAGCAGAGCGCCAGCTCCCATTTTTTAGAATCCTGAGACAAGCGAAGTCCTTTGAGTGGACTCCGGAGTGCACCGAGGCCTTCGAGGCCTTGAAACGTCATATACAGCAGCTGCCGACCTTGTCAGTTCCTCTCCCCGGAGAGCCGCTGTACTTATATCTGGCTTCCGCCGAGGAGGCTGTTAGCACCGCTCTTGTGCGAGAAGTGGAGGGGGTTCAACATCCCGTGTATTTTGCAAGCCGGGTGCTTCATGGACCTGAGACGCGATATTCCGTACTAGAAAAAACCGCCTTGGCCCTTGTTATGGCAGCTCGGCGTCTTCGGCCATACTTCCAAGGACGTGAAATACGCGTCTTGACTAATCACCCTATACGCCAGATCCTTGTAAAACCCGAGGTGTCTGGGCGCCTCGCCAAATGGGCCATTGAGTTGGGCGAATATGACCTCCAGTTCCTCCCCCGCCGAGCAATTAAGGGTCAAGCACTCGCCGATTTCCTGGCCGAAGCCCCGGGAGACAATTCCGAGTCCCCCGGGGACGATGTTACACATCACCATGCTAACCTCGCCCCTTCACCCCGGAAGTGGCAACTTTTCGTGGATGGAGCATCCGCGGTCCGAGGAAGTGGTGCCGGACTGCTTCTCATCGACCCCGAGGGGGTGGAAGTTAAATATGTCATCCGGTTCAAGTTCAAGGTAACTAACAATGAAGCAGAATACGAGGCAGTTCTCGCCGGGCTCCGGCTCGCTCAATCCTTGGGCGTTCGTCATCTTGAGCTCTTCACTGACTCCGAGGTCGTGTCTAGACAGATCCAGGGGACTTATGTCGCCAAGGATGAAACAATGGTCAGGTATCGTGCTTTAACACTAAAGCTTATCTCCACTTTTGATGCAGTTGTAGTACAGAAAATACCCCGAGCTCAAAACACAAGAGCAGATGCGCTCAGCAAATTGGCCTCCGCGGTCCAAATTAATATATCTCCGGATATTATGGTTGAAGATTTGTTTCATCCAGCAATTCATGAGGCCACAGTTTCGGTACTGAGCGACAGCGATCCGAACTGGATGACACCTGTCATCCAGTATCTCCGAGATGGAGTTCTGCCTACTGATAAGCTACAAGCTCAGCGAGTTGTCCTCAAAGCTCCCAAGTATTCCTTTCAGGGTGGAATTTTATATCGACGGTCGTACCTACAACCGAACCTCCGGTGTCTTGCTCCTGCCGAAGCTACCCAAGTTCTGCGGGAGGTTCATGAGGGGGCCTGTGCTAGTCATATCGGTTCCCGGACATTAGCCAAGAAAGTTCTCCGCTGGGGATACTATTGGCCAACCCTGTTCAACGATGCTCACGAC
Organism: Ajuga chamaepitys; assembly: GCA_958295605.1. Lineage (NCBI taxonomy): Eukaryota > Viridiplantae > Streptophyta > Magnoliopsida > Lamiales > Lamiaceae > Ajuga > Ajuga chamaepitys. The sequence continues at coordinate 27,738,940 of OY282499.1, forward strand.
CTAGTGACTAGATGTAGCAAGTGTCAGCTACACTCCCGGGTAAAGCATTTGCCACAGACCGAGCTCACCGGAATCCAAGGTGCTTGGCCGTTTATTCAATGGGGCATCGACATTGTCGGCCCATTCCCCGTTGCTCCGGGAGGGTTGAAGTTCCTGGTTGTTGCCGTGGACTATTTCACCAAGTGGGTCGAAGCCGAACCACTTACAGCCATTACTGGACAAAATATCTTGAAATTCGTGTGGCGCAATATTGTTTGTCGCTTCGGCATCCCGAGCACTATCATCTCGGACAACGGTAAACAGTTTGCCAACGATCCATTCCGATCATGGTGTGAAGAACTGCACATCAAACAAATTTTCACTTCGGTGGCTCACCCTCAAGCCAACGGGCAGGTTGAGGTCACCAATCGGACACTTATCACAGGAATAAAGAAGCGCCTGGATAACGCCAAAGGTCTCTGGGTTGAAAACCTTCCACAAGTCCTATGGGCTTATCGCACAACACCGCACACATCTACCGGGGAGACTCCTTACAGTCTTACTTACGGTTCTGAAGCCGTTATACCCGCTGAAATCAGTGTGCAGAGTCCTCGCCTCCTAACCTTAGTGTCCGAGGATAATGACGAGGCTATCCGGGCAAATTTGGATGAGCTTGAAAGTCGTCGTGAACAATCGTTCATTCAGCAGGCTAGATGCAAACAACGGGCAGCCCGGTATCATAACCTCCGGGTCCGAGGCACCCAGTTCAGTATTGGGGACTTAGTTCTTCGGCTCAACTCGGCCAGCAAAGCTGCTCCCGAGGGAAAATTACACGCTTCTTGGGAAGGTCCCTACCGGGTTGTTGCTGCGCATGACTCCGGATCTTATCAACTTGAACATCTCAACGGGACCCCGATTCCCCGAAGCTGGCACGTCACCAATTTGAGGCGTTTCTATCTGTGATAGCCACATCTCAAGTACTATCTTATCTTTCATTTCTTTTATAGTTGTTTACCATCTTTGTACTTTTGAATTTGCTCCGGCACTTATTATTGAATAAAAATTCTTTGCTTATATAACCTGTTGTGTTATTCTTTACGTTACGGGGACGCCCTAACACATTCATATTATCATTATTAGTCTCCGGACAATTAAACCTCTCTCTCTCGGTCTGTCCAAGGAGGTTTGCATATTAGTCCCCGGACTCATATCACTTTCTCGTCTGTTTAACCGGAGAAGTGTCTACTCCCGCCTGTTCGTCCGGGGAGGTATATTACTCCCGCCTGATCCGTCCGGGGAGATTGACTAATACATACCGTGTTCCCGTACACCTAATTAAAATGATTCGTAACAAGTTACATTCATTACACCAGTTGTACACATTACAACAGTCTTATTATCTTCTGAAAATTATACATCAAACAGTTTTTTACATAGGACTTCGCAAAAAAAAAAAAAAAAAAACAAAACAAAAACAAAAAACACAAAATCACTATCTACGGCCCCCGAGCCAATATTCAGCGTTCCGGCGTTGGGACCCGCTTCTCGGTCTGCGTTGGGTCCTCCGGGATCTTGCAGATCCCCGACCTCGGGCTCCGGCTCTGTTATCCCCTCGGGCTCCGGCTCGGTTACCTCTTCGAGTTTCCTCACGCCGAGGACTTGCTCTAGGCGCTTGCCTGGGGGTTTCATCTCTGGTCCGCGCCTGGTTACTTTGTTGTGGCACATACCTTGGAGTTTGGGCCCATTGCTCAGGGTCCCACTCCTCCGGGACCATCACCTTGATCTCCCTGGCCAGCTCCTCGACTACCTCTTCGGCAATCGCCGCGGGTTCTTCTTCGACTGTGATCATTGGAGCTGGCTCTTGGATAACTATGCCCTTGGTCTTTCCGGATGGTTTTTTCTTATCCTTCCGGGGAGCTCTCTGCGTACTTCGGTCCCGACTGGAGCTCGCAATGAATTCTTCCGCAGTAGGCCTCCACCTGCCTCGGCTTTTCAGCCCTTCATACATACTGAGTAGCAGCTCCAGGACTTCTCGTTTCCTCACGAGCTCCGCGGACTCGACAGAGCTCCTCGACATCAATGCCGCGATGTCACCCTGGATTTCAACAACCCGCTCCTCTACTTCTTCAAAAGTCAGCAGACCGAACTCTGAAAGAATTCGTTCATACTCCTTCTGATGAACACGGACGCGGCTCATCTCGGCAGCTGTAGTCCGGTACTTCATCTCGAAGTCTTTGGCTCTTTCATTGGCGTCAACTACCTTCTTCTCTGCCACGGCAATCTGCTTTTCCAGCTTTGGCACTACGTGCGTCTACAGATGATTCTTCTCTCCGCGGAACCACTCAAGTGATCGCATGAGCTTCTTTATTGTTTCGTGTAGCTCCGCGGTGTTCTAAACAGACAACGAAGACAACCAGATCGATTACTCTCAAGTATGTAAAGAGTTACATTCAGTTCGACAACGGACATAAAATTGCTCATGCAAGTAAAACAAGAAGTTCAAGAGACAGAGGAACATAATTGTATTTCACAAGGCAGATTACAATTGTTCAAAGCAGTACATCATCCCTAACATTTCTAAAAGCGTACAATTTTAAATCTGCGGGGATCGACTGACCTCCCGCTCGATTGCCTCGGTCTCTTCGGGCAATCCTTCTCGCTGGCCCTCAGATACTCCGGCTTCTTCTCCTTCGGCTGCTACGATGGCCTCGGTCACAGCTGGGGCTTCGCCCTCCATCCTTGGGGGGGACTCGGTGCTCTGGGGAGCAGTGATTAGATCACCACGGCAGAATGCCAGGTACTCTTCGTCCTGGTCCAGTTCGCAGCTTGCAACTTCCGCAGCAGTCAGAAGCTGCTTCTTCTCCCCGAGCACCTTCACCAGGGGCCACTCCGGCAGCTTCGCTAGGGCAGCGTAATAAGCCTTTTCCACCTCGGCCGCCGCTTCAGGGTCATACCCGAATTCTGGACGATTGATGTCCACGTTCGGGTATGCCTCCTTCACCTCTTCCAACACCAGGGCTCGAGTGGCTTTATCCCCTATTGCTACAAACTTCGTCTGGAAGTCAAGGAACGTGCTGGAGTGTAATAGTTTCTCGGCGAACACTTTCAGCAATGTTCCCTGACCCTCGACTATGGCAGCCTCCTTAAGCTCCATCTCTGCCCGTTGCTGAAACAGCTCACCTCGGAGAGCATGGTTCTCCGCTTCCACTCCGCGCAGACGCGCGACCTCGCTTTCGACCATAGACGCCCTCTTCCGCGCCTCGACCAAGTCATGCGCCAGCTTGTCGTTTCGCGCACGAAGATCCCACGCTGCCACAACTAGCTCTTCTCTGGCCTCCACCTCGCCCTTCAGGCCAACATCTATTATTCCTCTGGCCAGTCGCAGAATCTTCTCGGCGTCCGCGCCGTCAAACCCCAGCCTACTGAGGGTCGCCTGTCCTACCTGGATAAGTTGAATATAAAACGACACCGAGCTCAGACCTCACACTATGCACCTCGCGTACGTATAGTTATGGTTAGTGTTTTGAGTATTACCTCCGAACTCTCCCCTACTCGGGGTCTTTTAGACGGTGCCAACGGAGTGCCGGTTGGCTCTGGCCTCCTTTTCATCACGGGAGATGGCTCCGCCGACATCACCCGCTCGTCAGACCCCGCCGCTGGTCGCGCACTAGGTGGCATCTCCCCCCGGGGAGACACCTCAACGGCTTTCCCTTTCTTCTTCGCCGCTGCAGTCTTAGCGGGGCTTCCTGCTGCTGGTTGCTTTCCGAAGCGTCCCACTGCATATAAGGTCTATGGTTAGTTCTGCACATAATGACAAGTTTCAAATATCAAGGAAGTAAAAACTCCTACCCTCTTCGGCGCTCCCATTGCCCGAATAGTACAAGCTCAATCCTGCCTTCTCCAACTCCTCCTCGGAGCAGAGGGTTTGGAAAGTCCCTACTGTCCGGAACGTATGCTCCACTTCGGCCCCCGGGCTTTCCACGGGGGCGGTATCAACGTCAACCCTCCACTTCGGGAGAGCTATTTTATTCCTAGCGAAAATGAACTTCTCCTTCCACCCCTCTACTTTGCTCGGGTTCTGAACCTTGAACCCTCCTCGGGCTCGGGGACTAAAGGAATACCACCCCTTGGACTTCCCGAAGTTTTTAAGTTGGAAGAAGAACCTAAAAAGATCTACAGACGGCTCTAATCCGGCCTGTTTACATACTACGGTGAATCCAACCACCTGCCTCACCGCGTTCGGCGCTAATTGACAGAGGGCAATACCGTAGTATTTCAGAAGTTGGACGACAACGTCCCACAGCGGCAATCTTAATCCTACTCTAAGGGGATCTATATACATGGTAATAAACCCCTGCGGTGGGCAACAGGCCCTATCCTCGGGGGTAGGGATTATGTACTCAAGGTCGAAGGGAAGGTAAAAAGATGGGAGCTCCCTCAAAATTTGTTCTCGCGACATCCTTAGCGCTACAGAGGACACCTCAAGATCCTCCACCGTGCATTCATAAAACGAAACCAACATGACATTGGACTCTAAGCCATCAACTCTGTCTACAGTTCTAACCTCATTCCTCTCCGGAATGAGATATGATAGGGGGGGGACGTCTAACGGGGTACTCGAAGTCCCTAATTCTTCAATCGAGCCTGAAGATGAGGCAGAAGATGAAGAAGATGAAGAGGAAGACATACTTACTTGGTTTGAATTTGAAAGGGTTGATTCAAGAAATTTTTTGATCGGAGATGAATCACGAATGCAGATTTCCTTTTTTTCCCGCTTTCTAACTGATGAATCGCAATGAAGAAGATGAAAGGTTACTGTGCAATTACTCCAATTATATACGCAAAAATCAACGGCGTTGATGCAAACAATTCAAATTCAATAGTGGGGATTTAAACGTGCGATACACGCGCTTTACAGTTCCCAAGGCGCGTGGGGAACAGGTTTCTTGGAAGTTGCAGAGCGTGTCACTTCACATCCCTCTCTCTCATGATGGCGCCGCCAATCACATCAGCCTCACCCTTCTTCAGGAAGATTCAATTTACACTCCGGTGTATCTTCCACCTCCGTCATGCTACCACACTCCGGTGTTCCCTTCATGTTGGCCAGGCAACTCACTCCGGTGAACCTCCCACCTCAGCCAGGTTGTTACATATTTACACCGCGTTTCTTGCTTCTGGGAAGTTTGGCATCCCGATAGAGGTCTTCGACACTCCGGCCTAGCTCGACTTCGTGTTCACAAACTGCTCCACCAAGTCCTCCGAGGACTCGGACCGACTTTTTTCGACCGTAAACACCTCGGCCGGTCAGTGACCACGACCCTTCCTGCTTACCGTACCACTCCGGAGACAACCGAAGCTCCCTCCTCGCTTCGGCTGGGGGGGGGGGGGCATCTGATAGGGATAACCCGGTTACTCCGGGTCGGGTTAATACCTGAGCCCGCTGATCAGCCCAGCAAGCGCGTAAAGGCCCACTATGCGTAGGCCCAGCAGGCCCAGGAACGCGCGCCAGCCCAGTGAGTGGTTTGTTCCGTGAATCAAGGCCCATGATCTTTTCCCAACTGCCATGCAGATTTGGTGGGCAAGATTATAGGAATTTAGTTAGGGTTGTGATTTAGTAGTATAAATAGGTGAAAAGAACTCTGAATTAGGGTTCGCACTTTGTATTCTGTAATACTATCCGTAAACTCTAAGTTCTAGAGAAAGGAACACCTCGGCAAGAGGGATTTTCTGCCCGTGGACGTAGATCTCCGGATCGAACCACGTAAATCCTGTGTTTTTACATTCTGTTTGCGTAGATTATTGTTTAATTGTGTGGTTACCGGATTGCGCTTTATCAACGTCCCAAATGAATTTGCACATCTAAAAAATAATTTTTTTCTCACAATCTTCATCCTTGAAATATAGGGGTGTAAATCTCCACATTTGAAAAGTCAACAATAAAGCAAAAAATGGATTTTTCTTAAATATATATGCACATTTATGGGTGCAAATTTCTCTGGGACGAAGGAAGTATATTTTATATAATTTTACAATGTTAGATTCTTTGAAAAGTTCAGTCACATATGTACTTTTATTATAATCCAAATCTATTTATTCTAATATTTATATCTATCTATATTTATTAGTCTCACTCACCTATACACCGTAGACATATGTTAGTGTACTCACTAGCTGATGTAATATGGATAAGATCTTTACATAATATTAATAGGTATCCATGATGGGTGGGGAACATTTACGTATATCTACACTAGCATATAAGCAATCTTACTATCTTACGGTATAATAAAATTAAACCCTCTATAAGAAGAAGTTTTCCGCCTATTTTTAGTTTCATCAAGGCCTCGTTTACCTCAAACAGAGATATATTAATTATCTAGGCCACTGAGATAACTCCACAGGATAATATATAAGTTGCTATCAACTTCAAATGTTTATTGTAATATATAATATCAGGATAAAGATACTAACTATCTTTATCCACCTTTTTTTAATACATCTGAATCCACCTTTTAATATGATATATGCAGGTATGGATAATGATGATATTACCTAAAGATCATTTTAATAATTAAGTTTGCAAAAGAGAGGAGTTGTAAGGGATAGAAATGTAATTGTGCCTAATTTTGTCCAAGTATTGATCTACTAGCCAAGGGGAGAGGAGGGGGCTAGATTATTATCTAAGGTATTGTCCGGTTTTTAGCATTTATCCTAGGTCAAAAAAAGATAACCCATTTTTTATTTCTACCAAAGTAAACACTAGATAAAGCTAAATCAAATGTCACTATCCTAGGTTATCTATCAAGTAAACGGAGCTCAAGTGGAAAAAATTATGGAAAACTAGGGGAAAAAGCACAGTTTGGTGCATGTGAGCCAAATCTACCTGAAAAAAGAAAAAATAACTATGAGCATATAATTTGGTAAGAAAAGTTATAGTAATATTTTGATGTAAAAATTATCTTTTTGGGTTAATTTTGATATTTTGATATTTAACATATGTTATATAAAAAAAAAAAAAATGTAAGGATATCTTCAAGCATTAGTATGAGAAACCCTTTAGGAAAAATGAGCCATACAAAAGATCAGAATATTCCTTTATGCAAAGATAGCAAATGTATCTAGACCTCGGACCCGTGAAAATAAACATTTTATAACTTATTCGTATGTGTGTATTGAAAAGTACTTTTTAGAGACCTTTTCTTTTATATAAAAAAATAAACATATAATTTTACATATTTTATTATAATTTGATTTAGTATTTTACTACATTATAAACCAAATAGTTATATTAATATTGTTATATAATTATAAATCGTGTATCGATCGATGGGGGCAATTCTAATGAGTTTAATAACATATGCTTATGGTAAGAGGTGACTTTACCGCAACTCTAGATACCTAAAAATTCAATTGCAATTATTTTCGAAAAAATGAAACTCAAATATCTTAAGTTGAAGGATGTTGAAGAGCAACACATAAGGGTACGAATATGCTAGGCCACCTGATACAAGATTATAATCTAGCCTACATTGGATCTAGTTCAACCTATTTAGTAAACGAGTCGGACCTTTACTTTTTATCGGACATATTTATTCAAATGGTCATTATATTCACAACCATAACGTATCTTCATATAGCCTTGTATCCATAAATTCTCCATATATATTAACCATGAAACTAGTGAACTCTTCATTTGCTTTTTCAGCCACACATGTCATGTTTCTTCTTCTTGTTCGCAACCACTCTTGAAAAAATGAAACCCGGCAACCACTAGAGTCGCAGAAAGAACCAAGAATCATATATAAGGAAAAAATGAAGAATAGCATTACCACCCTATTATATGATATAAGATATATGAAGGTAGAGTTTGTGAGCTTCTGTGTTTGAAGGGTACAACTTCCCCACGAGTTTTGATGTTGAAAAGGGAATTGGTTATGGAAATGAATGAATGTCGAGGGCTTATTGTAGCTACATTGTTTTGTTTAATTTTCAGTTGTTATGATGAGTTTTTTTTTTTTCTTCGTGGGGGAAGAAATGGATAATCAATGAACACTATTGACAACCAAAGCATTAATTATAATAATTTGTCGATATATCACTTAAACCAAGAATCAAACAAGATATCGGCCCAATGGTCAATAAAAGTAACTGAAATAAAATGTTTAAAATATAAAAAAATAGAGCCAGAAGTGTATCTTGGTTTAGGTCATTCTCAAATTATATCCATGACGAGTTTATTTCCCTTTGAATTGAAGTGGTACTTTAGTACAACATTAGCCCTTAATAAACTTTTATTACATTTATAGTGTTTAAGTCGATCCAATCAGACATTATAACTTACACAACTTGATACCTATCTATTATCTAGACTATCCACTTGGCAGGTGCTTGAACACTGATGGCTGTTATTTTTACATGTTATTTGGGTTCAATTATGTATTAAAATCATATAAAACATGTAGCAATAAGCTAGTATGGCCATATTTTAACATGTTATGTGGATTTCATGTATGTGTTCATTTTTTAGTGTTTTTATACATCTTAGATGAAAACGTGCAAATGTGGAGTCCCGGAGAAGAGACGAGCAAGAAACATGGCAAAATAAAGTTTCATTGTATAGTTGTAGGAGAATAAGTACAACATTTGATGTAGAAGTGAGAATTATATGATTTTTAGTTTGTTGGAAAGCTAAGAAAGGGATCAACAACTTCGATGTTGACAACATTTTCTAATTCTTTTTCCAAAATAGCAGAAATTTCAAGAGTCGGTAACATTCCAATTGAAGACATGATAAACCTCTAGGATTTTACTTATATCTTGAGTCATACATATCCAATAGAGGTGCATCTAGTGGCATAGGGAACTTGACTCACATAGCTACACACTTGTCGGAAATAACCTACATAAAATTCTAACGTAATTACCTTCAGAATAGCCTTAAAGTTGGATCGGTTGTGCAAATTGAGCCACAATGCATGATTTTTTAGCCCAAGCTTGTTTTAACCTAATTTTTAGTACATAACTCCCTATATATGCAGACACCCTAGGCCATGGAAATATATATTAAAATAGATTACTAGGTGATGCAGATAAGTTAGGATATTTGAAAAAATCCGGCACCGTACCGAACTTCGGATATTTTTATATTTGAATATTAGTACCATATCAAAAATAAAATATCCACTACTATCGGTGCGGTTCAATAAAGCTATTCAGTCTAACGGAGCTAAGGATTTTATTATCTTTTACACGTATAAAATGCCCAACTAATTGAAATAAAAATAAATATTATTTTCAAAATGCTACAAGAAAGTGTGAGACACACAATATCCATATATACAATTATAAAATAAAACTAGTGCACAAGAAACGTCGTAGTAATCCTTAATCATCAAATAAAATATTGCATTTTAACACCAGTCATCAACTTGTTCAACATTAACATCAACCATCTTGTTAATGCGCAACAATTTTGAATTTTATGATGGACCGAGAAATAAACGCGCTCAACAATTTTATATTTTTTTATGAATAAATAATATGTGGTGTGAGCGTGAGTGACTGCTTCCTACTCCAATAATTTCTTCTAGCCGTACTTTTGTTTTTTTAACTAATTAAATCATATCTGGTGGGCAGATTCAAGAAATTAGAATTTAACTTATAAAGGAAGGCCCAATTTCATGTTAACACTATATTATAGAATATGTTCAATTTAATTTTTTTTTTTTTTTTTTTGTAATTTTTATTTGGTTCGGTACAGTTCAATAGGATTTTCAGTTTAGACAATTGGAAAATATTCAGATCCGTACCAAAAAATTATCAGAAAAACTCAAAAAGTCAATGGATTTTTTGGGATCGCAACTTTTTTTGTTTGAGTTTCTTTTTTATTTAGTAAATTTCAGGCTCCCTGAACAACCCTGTAGATCACAATAGATATAATATATTGGAACAAACTAGAAAATACACTAAAAGTTCATCAAGAGGGCAGAGAGAGTATATAAAGGCACAAAGCAGCGCGGTGCATTGAAAATGATGAATAGTAGCAAGAAAACTTCACCATTTTAGAGTAGTCTCATAGCTCCTTATCTCGAGCTCGTAGTCTATCGAACACATTACCTATCATTTGTGTCAAGGGATGAATTTTTTTTTTCTTTTCCTACCTAGAGGATCTCTAATTGCCATGGAACCGTCAAGAGGTACTGACCTGCCAACGTATGCATCATAATCAGGATGACCTCCTCGAGTATTTCAGTTAGAATCTTGTTGAGGTTGTCCAGGTGTTGCATCAGGTGTTACAACTGATTCTTCAACACTCTCTTTTTCAGTTTACCAAATTTGACTATCTGATTTCTCAATCAAGTCCAGAACAAGTCTTCTTCCCCTTTTCCTGCAATATCAGAAAAAGCATAAAAAATTATGGGTTTTGGTGACAAAAGTTAAAGAAGTTTGATGTCCCACATTGCTTTGAGGGATGATTGTTGGGGATATCTTATGAGTATTTAAGAGATAGTTGTCCCACATTGGTTTTGGGATCAAGGTTGGAAGCTTCTTATGGCTATTTAAGAGACGCATTGGTTTTTGTGTCATTTGCACCTATCAAATGTACTCTAATCTTGTATTTGATTCTTCTTAAATTGTTTTCTTGTATACTCCAGTATGGAGAGTTGGGAGTAGGGTGTCAGTCATAAAGATTTGTTATAGTGTGGTTGGATTGGGTTCGGGAGAGGGAGAGAGAGAGTATGTGTAGATGTAAGGTTTCACATGGTAGTATTTTCTCTTATGGGCCGTAGTGTTCTCCAATTTTGGAGTTTCTACGTTAAATTTCTTGTATTGTGAATTATGTTTATTTTTCGTCTTATTTCTGGGTTATTTCCTACTTGCCCCTATGGATGAATGTGGGTCTATGGGTCCCAATAAAAATAACATTCACTTTCTCCTGAATAGTTCAGGATCTCAAGTTAAAGATTCTAAAGAGATGACTATTCAATGAATAACCTAGAAAAGTCCTTTGTCAATCAAATTTTCCTAGTTGATCTCTATCATTCAAAATGTAACATATGCACCCAAACACATGAAAATACTTAAGGTTAGGTTTTCGCCCATTAAATATCTCATAAGGTGTCATAGTTCTTCCTGATCTCAAAAACACTCTATTGGAGATGTGACAAGTTTATTCACGACGTCTACCCAAAAACATTTTGAAAGTTTTTTAGCAAGTAACATGACATGGGCCATCTCTTGAAGAGATCTATTCTTTGTTTCAGCAACTCCATTTTTCTGTGGAGTTTATGGAGCAGAAAATTCTTATTTGATTCCCTTTTTTCAGGAAAAATCTAGAGAACAAGTTGCTTTCAAATTCTCTTCCATGATCAGTTCGTATTCTAACAATCCAAATGTCATGTGTATTATGAATTTGAATTGTAAGAGATTTGAAATAGTCAGATGCATCCAATTTTTCTTTAAGGAAAAAGACCCAAGCATAATGAGAAATCATCAACACAAAGAAGAACATACCGTTTACCACCTACGTTATCTACTTCTGTAGGACCCATCAAATCCATGTGAATAAGTTCAAAACAGTATGAAGTTCCAAAGTGTTGCAACACTTTACCTTTTGTTCGCGTACCATTTGCACATGAACTACAAATTGTTTCAAGGTTACTCGTCAATTTTGGTAGTCCTTTCACAGCTTATAGTTTGAGAGTTTCTTCAATTACTTGTAGTTTATATGTCCCAATTTCTGATGTCAAAGGCTAATCTCATCGATTTGAGCTTTGTGGCATACAACACCTTTCTAAATCGAGTAACAATTGTTAGAAGCACGAGATCCTTTCATAATGCACTCATTTCCACCATAAATACACTACATATATCTTTTTCAAATTTCAAATGAAGATTATCATTACAAAGTTGACTAATGCTAATCAAAATTAGCTGTTAATCCTTTTACATGAAACACATTTCTTAAACTAGGAAGCCTAATAACATTCAAATTAAGTTCCTTTCCCAACTGTTTTTCCTTTCGCACCACTCCCAAAAGTGACTTTTCCCTCATCATATTTTTTCCATCTTTCAAAAATGACTTTGTTCCTGTCATATGTTGCGAACAACCACTATCAAAATACCAAATGCCTGAAACATCAGCACTCAAAGATGTATAGATCATATTACAACACTCATCTGCCCAAGTTTTGTCTTCAGGAGGAGAATCAATTTTGGATTTTGAGTAGAATGGTGTAGAGTATTGCAACACTTTCTTAGACATCTTTGGGATTTTTTTTTGCAAAAAAAAACTTATTTTTCTCCTATAACATTAAGGTCTTATGTGACAGTAATGAACAAAATTCACAAACAAAAATTTTCTCCACTGAATCTACGTCAGACCTGAGTCTTTTAAATCCACTAGAATTTTAAGGCTTTCATTGGTTCTGTTTGAACTTCCATAATCAATATAAGAGAATATTGAATTAGAATCTGCAATATTTAACCTTCATGTGTGTTCAGTAAGGTTGAACATTCCAGTGTTGAAATTCAACACATCATGAATTGTTTGATAAAGAGACATTTGTTAAAACCTGTGTATTTCTTTAGTAAGCACGTGGGTTTTGTATTCATCACTTTGATAGTCATATGCATTCAAATTTGAACCAGAATAACCAAGTCCAGTCTTATCATGTTGTTGGATTGACAAGATGTCATTAAGTTTGGATGTACCTGTATTGAAGCGATTAAGAGACGGAGTTTTCAATTTAAGTTCAGTAGTTACCTCATCGAGTTCCTTATCCTTTTGAGACAAACTCTAAATGAACCAATTTTACCTTCTGTGTTTCATTTTCGAATATTACTTATTTGAGTAATTCCAAAGTCACCACCAGTTCTCCATGCATCTCTCTAGAAGCCCTCAATAGCAGTTCATATTCAGTCTCTTCCGAATCATCATTCTCAAGGTGTCATAGTCTAGTGTTTCAATACCTTGATCGACACCTAGTTCATCAAATTTGACCATAAAGGCCGAAGCGTCTTGTGATTCATGTGGATCTTCCTCATCACCAGATCATCTTCACTTAGAGTAACCACTAGATTGGTTCCCTTTTTCACAAATTATTAGCACATTGGTTTGCATAGTGCTCATATCACGAGCTTGCTCCGCAATAAATTATTCTGAGGTCCTTCCTTTGAAATTTGACGACTCATGTTTGCATTATTGAATCCAAAAACTTTGATTTTCGTTACCTCTAATAATCGTTCTAGAGAATTGCTCCCGGTATGAACCTTGTCCTTCAAATCCTTTAGTGGCAGGATTAAAGACACCTTTCTTTTTATTGAATCCCAAAGCATGTGCTTCATTGGCTAATTCACACAATCTAGCATTGTACGAAATGGTTTCAATTTCTTCCATTTTCAGATTCTGGAACCTTATGGCAATCATCCTCAATTTAGACTTTCTGGCGCTTTTAGATCATTCACACTTCGTTTGGAGTGTTTCTCAAGCATCTTTTTGCATATACACAATTCTGGATCATGCGAAATTGTAACAAATCAACCAAGCCAAAAATTATGTTGATGGCATTCGAATCGTAACAAGAGAGAACAAATTCATCATTTATCCACTCGGCTTCAGATTTTGGTACGAAATCTCAATCTTCATCTTCCATGCAAGAGAGTGTCCATCCAACAAGAATCGGTCTCAAAGCACGTTCATCGAGCAATTTGATACATGCTCTCATTTTGTTCTTCCAAATTGAGTAATTTGAAACATCCAAAATAGGAGGTCTCATTACAGCGGCTCTTGGGACATCCATAATTCTTTCTTAACTGCAGGATCTCACGTAGTATCATTAAGTGAAGGCTCTTGATGCCAATTGAAATAATTTGTGACCCAGAAACAAACAGTGGTGCACAGGGTGTAACAACACTTCAAACAATAACTTTGGTAAAACGAGGTAAACACAAAAATTGTACAATAACTATTAAACTAACAGAGTGGGAATTTGATAAAAAAAAACACAGACCAATAAAATCCGAGTCACCATTCCATTTAGCACAATGGTCATTGAAGCTTTGTACAATGAAAAACTAAAAATTGTATCGAAGGACAAATACAATATTTCAAGCCAAAGATCTCTAAACTAAACTCACACATCTAAAAGGAAAACCAATGACTTGATATCTCCATAATCTCATAGAAGACAAGTGAGTGTGTGTGAAAGAAAAGTTTAAACTTGTGTGAAAAGATGTTTTTGACACTCCTATATGACTTTGATTGTTTTTTGCTTTTTCCACCCCCTTTTCCAATGACTATCTTCCCCTTTTATATATTTTCATCCTGGTATTGATGGCTATTTGCAAGAGAGAGAGAGAGAGAGAGAGGCAAAATGGGTACCGTTGGTGCTTCGAGATGAATCCCCCAATGTATAGGTACGAGTGTGGTTGGTTCCTGAAGCTGACTTTGAATTATGTTGCAATCAGTGGCTCACTCATATATATAAATCCAGTGACACAAAAAAACTTAAGAAGATATAAACTAAGTGATCCTCGCACAATGTTGTAACACCTTGTGACATATTGGTTTTATCACATATCAAATAACTATATTTATATTGATTTATTACCATATATGAATCAAATCAATAATTCTTTAATTGTGTTATCTCAATTATGGAGATACTTCTAACTTCTTCCACTTGGTCCATATGTTTCTATATCAATGACCATCAGAAACAAAATACGTGAATCATGGGGACAAGTCCTCTAAAACGAGTATTGTCTTCCATGCATTACAATGAATCTTGATCCCTAAATATCAACCTACACAATTTTATAAATAAATCATATGTCTATTCGAGGTCCAAACATAAATGATATTTTCTCAAAATAAAATTTTGCACAAAATCATAAGAGAAATATCAATTACATAAGAGTTTCATCACAAATACTTAACGTACGCATAAGAAAATTAAATAATGGAACCAAGTCTCGTTCGTACTACATGATCCTTGAAGTTCTTAGGTGGCATGCCTTTAGTTAATGGGTCAACAATCATCAATGCAGTGCTAACATGTTCAATGACCACTTTCTGCTCTTTAATACATTCTCTTATGGCTAAGTATTTGATGTCGATGTGCTTGCTTAGACTACCACTCTCATTATTCTTAGCCATAACGTAGCAGGTGAATTATCACGGTACAATTGCAATGTCCTAGAAACTAAATCCACAACTATAAGGCCATATATAAAACTCTTCAACCAAACACCATGAGAGGTGACTTCAAAATAAGATACGAACTATGTTTCCATAGTAGAGGTAGCAGTCAATGTCTGCTTTGCACTTCTCCATGATATAACTCCACTAGCTAGCATAAAAATGTTCCAAGATGTTGATTTTCTAGAATCAATGCATCCAGCAAAGTCCGAATTGAAGTATTCGATCACCTCTAAATTGTTGGTCCAGTTGTACATGAGCATGTAGTCTTTCATTCCTTGAAGATGCAAGGAAGATTATTTTTAGTTTTGATGATGACAAAAACTCAATGTAAGGTAGGAACCAGTCCCCCATAATTTTTGTAATCTTTATAATAAATAAGGGCTAATACTACTTAGACAAGGTTAAAATAAGCATACAACCAAAGACATCAAGGTTACAAGGAAGCAGTAAGGAACCAGAGACTGCAGTGAGAATATATTAAGGTTGCTTGTGCTATTCGTAACATATAGCATTGCTTGCAGCAAGGAAGATCCAACCATCAAGCAAGCAACAACAATGTCAATAGTATGAAAGTCAGAGGTTCGATATTAAAAAATATAGCCAGTAGAGATATGATTCAAATCTTGTACTGACTATCTAATTACGTGGGGACACATAACCTGACAAAAAGCAAAAGCAACACTGAATACTGACATCAAGTCGCAACCACTCTGACCTAATCTCTGCAGGAAGAACAAACGGCTTTATAGTTGTACGAGGAGCATTAAATGTCAATGGGAATAATTTTTCTCACTCTTCAACCAGAAGAAATCCCAACAACTATAAAAAGAATGAGATGGAGGACGAGCTAAGGTTACTCGTATTATTGAGCATCTGAAATTACTTCGCATCAAGCACTTAAGCATTCTAATTCAAAGCTTCAAAGCATGCATTACTCTGATAATCTTACAAGTGGTTGTGCCAAGTATACAAGAGAAAATAACAAGCAAACAACAAATCATTCAAGTGAAGACTCAAGCAGAATCAAGATTCTCAAGTCAAGCTAGATCCTTCTCATTTAAGGAAGCTTGTACACATCTCAACTGATATTCAAGTTTAGAGGCAACTACCAAAGTTGAAGAAAAACTTTTAGCAAACCAATCTAACGAGTGGTTTTTGAACGAGGAGTCTTCGTTTGAATCTGGAATATGTTCAAAGCAGACTAGGTGTTCTGAGGAATGCGTACATAGTAGAGAAGTAACCTTCCAAGGATAGGCAACAACTACTGTAAGGAGCTAAATTGGACTTAGACTTCAGCGCAGCTAAGTTTGTATTGTGTGAACACTTAATGGATTTTCCCTGTGTGAGGAAAGAATGGACGTAGAAGGATTATCCCCACCTTTGAACCATTATAATCGTTGTGTCTATTTTCTTACTGCTTTTAATTACTGTTGCTGGCATTAGGGGTGACCACGGGTCTCGAAGATTACCCGGTCCGCATCGAAACCCGAACCGAAAGCACTCCGGACCGAAAAGAACCGTTGACTTTTTTACTTTATCGGAACCGAACCAATCCGACATTTTTTTTGACAAAACCAAACCGTTCCGAACCGAGGAACCGAAATCAGAACCAAGTAGAACCGAAATCTGTATATAAAAATAAATGACCACTCTATTGGGTGCAGTCAAATTAGATTTATTTTTGTCTATTACCTAACTCTCCTAACAGTAGCTAGAGCAAGTTAGGGTCGATCCCACAGAGAACATGAATTAATTGAATAATTGTATTAACCAATTTTATATAAGTACTTATAATAATATAACTATAATGAGGGGGGGTTGTTTTGATGCAAATTGACTAAACACTTAATAATTAAACTAGTAATCTCAGAACATAATTAAGTCAAATAATTACCGAATTAATTACATATATAATAGTCTAGGGTTCAACATAGTTAAAGACGGGAAAGTAAAAGCTTAGCCGATCATAGCGATCGCTAAGAACAAACTAATAAAAGAAAACATAAAACTAAAAAACCCGAGTCGCCGAATCATGAGTCTTCGTGCTCTCCAAATTGATGTCCAAAGTCCTCTCTTGATGTCTAGAGCCTTGAGATATTTATAGGAGTGTCTCTCTAGGATAAAGAAGGAGAAAACCTCATGGCAAAAACTCGTATGTGACCGTCACACGGTGTGACGGGAAAAAGTATCATTTTTTGTGGTAAAAGCATCACATTTATCTGTAAAAGTATCACTTTTTTTGAACAAAAAAAGTATCAGTTTTTGTAGCAAAAGTATCATTTTTATCTGTAAAAGTATCAAATAGTAAAAATATCACTTTTTCCTGTAAAACTATCACTTTTTCCTGTAAAAGTATCAATGTTTTTTGTAAAAGTGCATTCCGTCACACGTGTGACCGTTCACACACAAGACTCACTCATTGGAATAGGAAAATAAGTCCAAAACTCGTTTTTGAGCTTGTGGCCCAAGTAATGGGCCGACACTGCATTCCTTTTCCAACTTCAAAGCTGTTTTTGAGGGTCTTATTTTCATTTTTTGTTTTTTCTTATTTCATGCAAAGTTGTAGGTCTTCGAATCATCTTTCCAACGCCACCAATTTCACCTCAATCGGAGTTGTAGATCTCAAGATATAGCCAAAATACTAGAGGTGTGTCAATCTATCTCGGCCAAGACTCTTCTATGGCCAGATATCCGAATTCTCTGACCTTCTAGCTCGGCTGAGACTTACTAGCTCGGCCGAGCTTAGTTTCCTGCAGCTTTTGGGGCCATTTTTCTTGGTTTTTGACTTGTGGGGACTTGTTCTCAACATCCATTCTTAGTCGAGTTCGATTTTTTTTTTGTCTAAATTCACCCAAATAACTTCAAAACAAGTCACAAATATCAAATTGCCCAATAATGTAAATACGAGCAATACACGGTCAATTACGCATGCAAATATCATTAAATGAACACTTAACTCGACCTATTATGCATGCATAAACACTACTAATAAACATATTTAATATTTTTTCATTATAATTATATAATTGAATTTTATAAAATATATTATATATATATATACACATATATTTATAATTTTTCTTTTAATAACTTCAAGAAACCCTAATCGACTAATCCCGCATCAATCTCTTGCCCCGCTCACTCTCTCGCTCTATCACTCACACTCGCGCCTCACTATCTCGCCCCACCACCGCGACCACCGCCGCCACCACCGCTACCGCAGCCACAAGGCCAACCACCAGCCCCTACTGCCTACCGCCACCCTATTTTTTGTCGCTATTACTAGTTACCACCGCCACTGCCTACAGCCGCCCTGCTCTGTCCGCCACCGCCACCATCACCGCCGACACCTCTGCCCCCGCGGATGCCTCTGCTACCGCCGACGTTTCTTTGGTAAAGTTTAAATTGGTTATTAAAGTTTACTAGCAAGTTTTCTGTTTTTTTTTTCTTGAAATGTAGTTTAAATTATATAAATAAGCAATAGAATTGAATAGATTATGAAATAAGAATTAAGCTTAGGATAAGTTAAAATAGGTTATTTGTAAAATAAGCTGTTAATAGAATGTAACTTGTTGAATCAGTTATGATTTTTGTTGATTAAGAGTTTATCCAGAAATGTGAAGTTGTCTGATTGAGGTTAGATAAATAGCTTCTCTTAGGCTTAACTACTTTGTAAGAATATTTAGCATGGATAATAGGATAAGCTGATGATGCATTGTAATTTGCTGAATAAGTTTCAATTTTGACTTTTTAATGATTAAAGATTACACTTTTGAAAGACGTAAAAAATTTCCCCAAGAATCAAGAGGGAAAAAACTAAGAATCTATACTAAGAAATTGCTAGAGATTAAAGAAAAAAAAAATACAAACTTAATTACAGAAGAAGCAGTAAAAATCTTGTTTGTGAGGAACTCAAGATTGAGTACTTTTTCTTTTTTATCTTGAATTGTAAAATGAGTGTTTGTTAATCATTTTCTTATTTTTTGGTGAAGTTCGGTTTGCGTGCTTGCTCATATTCGTTGGTATGGATTCAAGCAAAGATTCGTCTTCTCGAAAGAGTGGTAAGAACAATCTTCTATTTATTATGCTTAAAATAAATTTTATTAGTCTATCAAATATTTTGAATTTTAATTTGAATGGTTTTACAGTGGCAAGTAAGAGAAAAGAGCCCGAGTCCAAAAAACGTCGAATTTCTAAAGAAGCTAGTGCAAGTAATCCATCTCCATTGCTAGAAGCATCAAACGTTCGCAGTCCAACTACAATGGCTGATTCGGACTCAATTGCAACGGAAGGTACCAATACTTCTTTTGAAGCATCGATTAAGACTAGGTCTGGGGTGTGGGATTATTTTGAGAAAATGAAAGATTCAAATGGAATTGAAACGGGGAGATGTAAGTGCATATATTGTGGTAAAGATTATGGGTGCAAGAGTGAGTCAGGCACCTCTGCTTTATGGAAACATCTTAGGATAACATGCAAAAAGTGTCCACCTGAAATTAGAGTAAAAATCATTGAGGCATATATTGGGAAAGATAAAAAGCAAAAAATGTTGAGTTTTCAATGTGGGGGAGGTGATTCTGGGGATCCCAAATTGACTTGTTGGGAGTTTGACCAAGATCGAGTCCGAGCTTCAGTGGTTAGGCTAGTCATTAAAGCTGAGCTTCCATTTAAGTTTGTTGAATCATAAGGGTTTGAGGATTTCATTGAAGATAGTCTTCCCTGGTTTAAAATTCCATCGAGGTTTAGCATTGCTAGAGATTGTTTTAAGTTGTTTGTCACTAAAGAGAAAAAAATTGAAAGTGTTACTCCAGTCTGAGTGTCAGCGTGTGTCATTGACAACTGATACTTGGACGAGTATTCAGAACATCAATTACATGTGTTTGACCGCCATTTCATTGATTCTAATTGGAAGTTACAAAAAATAATTTTGAATTTTTGCATAATTAAATGTCATAAGGGGTCAATATTGGAAATGCTATTGATGTTTGCATGGAGGAATGGGGGATAAATAAAGTTATGTGCATAACAATTGATAATCATCGTCAAATGACACTGCAATTCAACAGTTAAAGAAAAAATTGGCAAAGAAAAATGCATTTGTTTTGGGTGGGGAGGCCTTTCACATGAGATGTTTTGCTCATATTTTGCAATTAATTGTGAAAGAAGGTATAGAGATTGCTAACGAGTCGGTAAAAAAAATTCGTAATGTTGTTAAGTATGTTAGGGGCAGCCCCCAGAGGTTGAGTCTGTTCAAAAAATGTTGTGAGATTGCAAACATTCAGTCTAAGGCTTCTTTGCAATATGACTGTCCCACTAGATGGAACTCGACCTACTTGATGCTTGAAAGTGCGTTAGTTTATCAAAAGGCTTTTGATAAGTTTGAGGATATGGATGAGAAGTATGTGGATGAATTTGGAGACGAGTTGCCCAATGAGACAGATTGGGCCCATGCTGCTCACTTTACCAAAGTATTAAAATGTTTCTTTGATGTCACCACCAAGCTGTCTGGTACGTCCTATTGCACTGCGAATATATGTTTTCCGGAAATAATTCGCATCTTAAGGGATTTAGAATTTTTTGTGAAAGCGATGATCTTTGGTTGAGGGAAATGGGGACACAGATGAGAATGAAGTTTGACAAGTATTGGGGGTCTATTAGTAAGATGAATGTTATGCTTTTTTGTGCTGTTGTGTTAGACCCTAGGTATAAGATGAGATTCTTGTTTGCTAAGTACAAGATGCATTATTCTGAAAATGATGCAATTGAGGTTCGAGATAGGGTGACTTCCGCTTTGAAAGCATTAATGGGGGATTATAAGAAAGTTAAAGAAGAAAAGGGTGTGGGTGAGGGTAGTTCCCAAGTTGATATTCTAATGGAAGATGTTGATGAGTTCTTCTTAGATGGTGAGAGTGAACAAGGGGCTGTAGATAAAGATGAACTGGATATGTATTTGGAGGAGTTGAACGAAAAATATGTTCCCGAATTTGATGTATTAGGGTGGTGGAAGACACATTCGGTCCGGTTTCCATCTTTAAGTTGTGTTGCTAGGGATGTCTTGGCAACTCAATCTTCGACGTTAGCATCTGAATCGGCCTTTAGCACCAGCGGTCGAACTTTGGACCGTTTTAGGAGTTCTTTAACTCCTACTACAGCTGAAGTTATTATTTGCCTCCAAGATTGGATGAGGAATTCCAACCGTTCCATTGATGTTGAAGAATTAATAGCTGATATGGAGAAAATTGAATTAGGTAATCATATTTTGTATGTATAATTAATATTTGATGGTTTGTAGTTCTTGGAAAAAGCTAATGTTTTTCTTCTTTTTTTTCGCTTGCATTTTCAGGTGCAATTGAAGATCCTGAAATCAAAGATAATTTCTTGCCAAAAACTGGATTGGATTGATGAGGTAGACTACTAGTCTGTGATAATATTTTTCTATGTTGCTACACGTTTGCTTTATTTCTATATATTGGAGAGTGAAACTAATCAACTAGAGGTAATTGTGGTTTAATTGCTTTGTTATTTAATAGTTTAAATATAAGTTTACATGATTGCTTTGTTTCTATTGTCATACTAGCTAGTTGTAAATGTAACTTATTAAACTTATTTACTAGTTTGGGTTGATTGCTAGTTCTATGTTGATACAGTTGGATTTATTGCTTTGCTGCAAATGATTAAACTTATTTTATAGTTTTTTGAATTTCTGTAAATGTAAGTTTGACTTTGAAAAGTGTGCATTGGGTTTGTCTCAATAATAGTTGATATAAATTTAGAGAGGTATATGAAACAATATTTGTGTATTTTGTTGTCATACTAGCATTATTTATGGGATCATGTAATTTATGTGCATATTTATTTCCATAGCATAATGACTTAAATAATTATTCCTCTTGCTTTTGTTAGGTGTCAATGGGATCACGGACCGGAAGGATAAGTTGAGGATGAAAGTTGAAGACGAAAGTTGAAGATGAAAGTTAATGTAAAGCTTTGATTAAGAAGTGGAAATATTGATAATTTTAGACGTTAATGGTTATTGTTTTTTAGCTCTTATGTAATATGTGAAGTTTATTTTGCTTAATTTGACTCCTAGACTAGTATTCACATATGAACTATGTTATGTTGGTCAATTTTAGTGTCTTTTATTGAACTATATGTTGTTTTATCATTTGATATGATATAGTCATGTTTTAGGGAAATACTATTATTTTGAGTGAAAAACTCCGAATCTCCAAAATCTCCGAACCGAACTGATCCGCTTCATTAGACCCGAATCTCCGAACCAAACCGACCCGATTTTCGGTTCGGTTCGGTCCCAGATATTTATTTTTTCGGTTAGATTTCGGAGCCAAAAATTCGGAGATCTCCGAATTTTCGGATTGGTTTCGGAGCAACCCAGATCCCCGGCCCGCTCCGACCCGTGCTCACCCTTAGCTGGCATACTACTTACGTACTACATTTATTTATAAGAAATCGAATTTGATTTATTCCGCTGCATAAAACTCTACATGAGCATTGCTTACTATAAGTAGATTAAGACTAGTATGATGTGTGCCTACTACCTTAAGATTGCTTACTATACAAGCTCTGCTGTAAGAACTAGCTTCTTACTGTAAGTAACAATTATTTGCTCTGAGTATTTGAAAAATAAAAATTGAGTTAGAGGTTATTAACCCCCATTCTTTGCAACTTTCCAGTAGTCAAGACCTGGATTACTCCGATATCTTCATAATATTCCAACAGAAAATGCCATATCGAGTATAGTACAGACCTGAGCATACATAAGGCTCCTACTGATGAAGCATATAGAACGATTTTCATCTGTTCCTGCTCAAGCTCATTTTGGGGGAACTGATTCAAATTGAAATTGTTACATTCACTATTGGTGCTATACTTGGTGAAAAATCATTCATACAGAACTTATCGAAAACTTTGTTGATATAGGCCTCTTGGGACAAGCCCAAAATGCCTAATGATCTATCTCTATAGATCTTAATGCCAATGACATAAGATGCATCACCCATATCCTTCATGTCAAAGTTCCTAGAAAGAAATTGTTTCACCTCATACATCAAACCCACATCATTAGTAGTAAGCAATATATGATCCACATATAGAACTAGAACACAAATTCTGCTCCTACTGACCTTCTATTGTATGAATTGATCCATAACGTTCTCTTCAAATTCAAATGAAGTAATGATTTCATGGAACTTCAAATACCACTGACGTGAGGCTTGTTTCAACCCATACATGGATTTATTGAGTTTGCAAACTAAGCGCTCACCTTTACTAGAGGAAAATCGTTCTAGTTATTTCATGTAAACTTTTTTCACTAGATCACCAAAAGGTCGTGGTCACATCCATTTGATGTCAATCAAAATTAAAATGGGCCATTAATTCCATAAAAAATCGAAGTGAATCTTTCTTGGATACGGGAAAAAAGGTCTATGTGTAGTCGATTCTTTCTCTTTGAGTGAATCCTTTGGCGACCAGTCTAGCCTCGTATCTCTCGATGTTGCCCTAAGTCCTTCTTTGTTTAAAGATCACTTACATCCGACGATTTTTACACCATTGAGCAACTCGATGAGATATCTGACCTTATTGGATGGTATAAGAGATAAGAAATATATATAGGATGACACAATTTTATAGGTTAAAAAAATAACTACATTGATTTAAATTAGAGATGGATAATTGTGAACGTGTAATAAACATTGCTACAATATAAAAATCAATAAAAAGAAAAACAGGTAAGATATGAGGTAGTGGGGCCTCGAAAGTTAAGAAACTATTGTGGGAAACAGTTCTTAGAATGTTGTTTGAGATTACGTTTTAACAGTGTTTCATGCAATAATAGCGTAGCAAGATTTGTGGAAGTGAATAAATCGAAAAGTTTAAACACAAAAGTAAAAAAATGTATTATTTGTAAATGGAGTTATAGAAAGACAATTAATTACTTCAAGAAATGTGGGTGAGGAAGAAACTGACACATAACTATTTTAAAACAGACAGGCCATTTTATATGAAAATTAATATCATTATCCATATGAGTCAAACCGGTTGAGAGACACGTGTTTTATTGGGTAGATCGATTCCAAGAATGACAAGTGACAGCTTCTTGAAACTAATCGAGGAGACAACACATGTAAAGAAAAATTCTGAGCCTCTCCTGCTTTAATAATAAAGGGGGATATGTATGTATATATATATATATATATGTATTTGTGTTTATATTTTTTGGGCTCCAACACAATATATTTAAGAACCATGACATACTTATTAAAAGAGATACTATATAATATATTTAAGAACACCAATATTTTTATTAAAAGAGATGGCAACAAAAATTAAGGGCTGACAACACTAGCAGAGAATGTGAATGCAATATTATAGAAACGAATGTAAACTTCAGAGGAGAGGAATCCAAAGTGTAAAGGAAACGTGAAAGTGTTTGTTGAATGAAATTCTAAATTTATTTATGTGACGTTATATGTATTATACTCCCTCCGTCCCAAGGAAGTTTGCACATATGAGCTTGCACATATATTAAGAAAAAGTTATTTTTTACTTTTTGATTGACTTTTCAAAGGGTGTATAATCTGAAATTTTGGTGAGGGATTAGTGTACTAATCTTTCTCTCCTTTTTCCCTTAATAAAAACCTATTCTAACAAATAGAAACAACAACAAACTTTCCCTGAATAAACTTGGAAATTCAAATGAAAATTTCGAATTTCACATCCAAAAGAATTAGGGAAAAATTTCCCTCCAATAATCCTTACATACAATTTGTTTTAACAGTATATAAACACCAAATTACAAATCAAATTTCCCTCCTAAATTTGGGAAATCTATTCCTAAATACCATAAATACTCAAACCTACCATCCAAACCACATTCAATGCTAATTCTGAAATTTTCAGAAACATTACAAAGACAAAAATGACAAACACTAGGAAGTGTCCTAATTTATCTCCATCAGATCGAAACCTGATCGCCTAATTTCTCATAGCCAACAACACAAACAGAGTTGTGCACTTTGGCAAGACCAAGGAAGTGGCAACATCATTCGGAGTGAGTCAGCGGACTATTCAGTACATCTGAGATTTTGCAGAACAACATATTTTAGAAGGCTTCCCTGTTTCATTTCAGCAAAGAAAAATGAAGGGTGGATCGGTAAGTATAGAAATAGATACAGATTTAATGAAGAGCATACCCTTTTCAAAATGAGGCACCATTAGACAGCTAGCCAAGGAGTTAAATGTTAGCAAGAGCAAAATTGGCAAATAAGTGAAATTTAGTGTGATTAAGCCTCATATAAATGCAATTAAACCTGCTCTTACAGAGGCAAACATGCGCAGAGGCTGAAATATAGCCTAATTTCTTTACATTTGGACAGGCACCATAACAAAATAAGGTACGAAACCATGCATAATGTTGTTCATATAGATGAAAAGTGGTCATACATGCAAAGAACAACTGAGAGAGCTTATAAACTGGTAGAAGAGGAAGACCCTTACAGGTCCTGTAAGAGCAAACGAGACATTCCCAAAGTCATGTTTATGTACACAGTTGCCCGGCCTTAATACACATTCGAGGGTGAACTATTGTTTGATGGAAAAATTGAAAAAAATTCATTCACAACTAGGGAACCGACCATTAGAAACAGTTGAAACAGAATCAGGGGCACCTTTGTTACTAAACCAATTGAGTCAATAATCAAGCAAGTCATCCAAGAGTGTTTACTGCATAACGAGAGACCCTTAAACTATTAGAACATATGTCATCATTTAGCTTAAGGGCATATTAAGTCTCCTAAATGCATCCTAACAGTTTACTTAGACTATTAGACACATTGATGACATTATTAACACCTCCTATTTTTTTACTGTGTACTGTTTAATCATGCATGAAATTAGATTAATCCAGCCATTAACGTAAAATGGTCGCCAAATGCAAGTAAACACATAATTGTCCATCAGGATAATGCAAAGCCACACATCAGCAATTATGACCAAGAATTCAGATTGACTGCATCATCAGATGGCTTTGACATTCAACTGATATGTCAGCCCCAAACTCACCTGACATAAATGTTCTAGATTTGGGGTATTTTCGAGCAATACAATCACTACAAGTTGAGAATGCATCATACAATGTGGAAGATATGGTGAACAATGTTTTCAAATCTTTTGAAGAACTAGAGATTAATAAGCTTAACAATTTGTTTTTAAGCTTACAGGCTTGATTGATTGAGGTTATGAAGCTCAAAAGTAACAATAACTACAAACTGCCACACATTGGAAAATCAACACTAAATAGAGAAGGTAGACTCCCAACAGCTCTAGAAGTGGATGAAGAGGTTGTTAGACAAATGATTGAGCACTTGATTACTTATGAACAAACTGGAGGAACATATGATATTGGAGGACTCATGATGAATTGGGTTACGTTTAAGTTAACTTGATGCATCCTTTTGAAAAAATCTTATGTTTACAGCATAAACACAACATATGTGTACATTTTGCTTAAGTTGTAAACATTGTGATTAATGTTGTGTACTTGATGTAAATCAAGTTTAGTTTCAGAATCTTGACTTTTTATTTTTATTTTTTATAATTTAGTAATTTTCAGAAAGATTTCACCATTGGATTCATTTTATTAATTGCAAAAAAGAGCATCGCAGACTTTAAACTGATACAATCAGTACACAAGTGATCAACATGCACCACACATGTTGAGGGCAACATTAGACCAACAAACAAACAAATAGTTTAAGCAACCAGCAAACAACATTTAACATAGTCCAATTTTTTAAGGGGCAACAACAAACTAACATAAACATTCATCAAACACAGGGAGTGTCAAAGGCAACATTAAACCATCAAGCATCCTGCTTCATTTAATTTAAGCTACCATCAAGCAAACACTCAAAATAATCCAATCAATTTCTTGGGCAACATTAAACTATCAGTAATCAATATATCATCTAGTTTAAATTACCAAACAACAAACCTTCAATATAACCAATATGTTTCTTATCAACAAAACCCAATCAACATCATATGAATCATTTAACCCAATCAACCAGCACAGATACTGAGTAAACCAGCACAGACTTTAATCAACCAACAAATACTTGAACCAACCAACAAATAATAAAATCGGCATAAAAAATCAAGAGGATAATTAAAAACCTCAGCACAAAATGGAATCAACCAGCATAGACTGGAATAGTCATCAAATGTAAAAAACCCTTAAATGATTTCATCATTAGGATTTCTGATTACCAGATCGAAAAGGACAACAACTTAAGCCTTAAAATTGCCGGAAACCAAACAACAAGGCACACCGTGAAGTGCCTCCTCATCTCCTTTATGCCGAACCATTCACTTTTCAGAGGGGGAAGATCAGCAGGGAGAATGCTTCTGCACTTACTAAGGCGGAGCCCAAATCTTGCTTTAAATCTGGCTCAATCTCCTCGAAAGGAAGATGAGCCTCCTCCAGAAGCTGGGTTTCGAGGACAAAGAAGTCCTCCGAATTGAAAAACACAAGCTCTAATTCTGGAGATTCTTCCATGAAAAATGAACCGCGAAAATGTGCGAAACAGAAGAGAGAGAGAGAGAGAGAGAGAGAGAGAGAGAGAGAGAGAGATCTAAGATAGATCGTGAAAGAGGGAGGTAGCTCGACGATCTTAGATTGAAGATCTGAGAGAGAGAGAGAATGAAGAGCGGTAGAGTGTTCTAGAGACAACCAAATGAATTATGGTCTCGTGGTGGGTGGGGAATAATCGAGTGAGAGTGGATAAGTTTTAGGAAATGGGTTGGGGGTGGGTTAGATTAGGTGAATTAATTAGGGGCACCATTAACTTAATCAAAATGTGTAACCTAAATAAGTTAATTAAGTTTCTTAAAAAACAGAATTAGGAATGACATTTGTGTAAATATGTGTAATTTGTAAGGGTGAGTTAGTGTTATAAGTTGTCTTTTTAAAAGTGTGGCAGTGTGCAAATTTGAGCGAGACGTACTATTAAGGAAAGTGTGCAAACTCGGGTGGGACGGAGGGAGTATATATTATATATAATATATACAACCCTGAGCCCTTGTAGGTTCGATGTCGAAAAGGGCCGGATTAAAAGCTCTTAAGCTATAAGGGCCTATTCCGGTCTTGACATTTTAGAGGCCCGGGGCAACAAAGAAAAAAAGGTCCCCCAAATACAAAGGAAGGCAAATTTTATAAACTTTTTTTTGTATGTAAGTGAATATTCTTTTGTTTGTATCTATGTGTAAATTATATATATATATATATATATATATCTATATATCTATATATGTATATTAGAAAGTAAGGATATAATTATTGCATCATACAAGTTCACACAAAATTTGTATCGAATTTAAACAATAGTAGAGTACTTTATCAAAATTAAATTCTATTAAATATTCATGGTTATACAGACAAACTAAAGCAACCACAAAAAAGGCAAAACCAATTATAGTAAAACATTTATAAATAATAAAGAAAATATTTATCATCCAAATTTATTAAAACCCTAGTCACAAAAAATATAAATAAGATCATATATATGTTGTTTTGAAGATGGTGGACTTTCGTGGTGGACGAGTCATGGGAAACGGGCTGAGCAGCGGCAATAAGTGAGCATTATTAGTATTTCACCTAGTCCCCAAATAAAACATAATTGAACAAATATACAAGACCGAGGATAAAGAGAATCTCTTAGAATCTAATATTAATCACTTAGAGATCATAATGACTAACCAATTAATGGTGAAGGTTATGGGTTTGAACTCATTTCCCTTCCCCACTCAAAAAAAAAAAAAAAAAAAAAAAAAAAAAAACTTAGCCCTTGAAGTAATAAGGCAGACTTAATTTTGAAATAATATTGAGAAAATAAATTCTAACACAAAACTCTTCGACTTTACTTTCTTTTCTGTTTTTTTTCTTCCTAAACCTATTTTTCTAATTTCGAATCTAAATAACTTAAACTTAATATTTGAGTCCTTGTATTTCTCAAATGATAAAGATAAACTCATACTACCTCCGTCTAACTCTAACTTTCCTACTTTCCTTTTCGGTTTGTCCCAACTTAACTTTCCAGTTCATAAATGACAAATTTCTCTCACAATCTCCACCCTCAATCTCCACCTTTAAAAAAGTCAAATATTGTACAAAATTTATTTTTTCTTAATCTCCGTACCCGGTAAAAGTAAAAAAGTTAAGCCGGGATGGAGGGAATATTTAATTTAAGTATTCTTACCTAACAATCCAAAAGAATTGAAATATATATACATATATAATGGATACATATAATGTGGTGCTCCTTAAATTTGAGGACCTGGACGGTCGCCCCTCCTACTTTTGTTCAGGACCAGGTCTGGGCCTATCAAACTAAGACTTGGTTCATTGGTGGCCCTGAGGGTAGGGTCACCTGAATTTGTGCATTAAAGAAAAAACTAAATGTAAAAGTCTGACAACCTCTCCACAACCCAATCCTATTCCACAACCAAATCTTATTTCACAACCTGCCACATGTTACTACTCTATTGATCGTATTAAATTATTTATTAGATATAATTTTCATAATAAATAAAAAAATAATTTTTATTTTACAATTTTTTTTTTTTTTTTTTTTTTTTTTTTTTAAGAAAGGCTTTTTTTTTTTCCTCTACAAGTAGAGCGTAATATTGATATTATGGTTGTGCATGGAGCTTGGAGATTACCGAAATTGGATTGAAACGCGGACTGAATTAGTTCCGAATCGAAAATATCCATCGACTATTTGACATTTTTGAACCGAACTGAGCCGATTATTTACTTGTTACATAATATGATATTTCTTAATTTTCCGAATCGAAAACTGTACCGAACAATACCCAACAAGTTATAAATTTAAATATATATTATCCCTGAAAGATTAATTTAAATAAGAATTGAAGATTACATTATTCATAATATTTTTAGTTAGTTATATTTAATTATTATAAAATTTTCAAAACACATTTAGTGAGTTGGAAACAATTTGATGTAGTGAATTTTTTTATACTAGTTGGAAACAAATTGATATTTAATTCATTTATTTCTTTTTCAGTTTCGTAATACAACTTTTGCAATTTTAATTTAGTCATTATGTTAGCATGTTATTAGAGGTGGCAAAATCGGGCCGGACCGACCCAGTAAGCTTGATATTTTAGATGGGTCGGCCATAGAAATATAAGCCCGAAGTACTATTTGGCCCGATCAGGCGGGCCCGATGGGCCAAAAGTCCGACGGCCCCGGGCTGGCCCGAAAATCTAAATATATTATAGAGAAATACTTTGGGCCCGACCGACTAATTTTAGGCGCGACCTAATTTTGTGCCGGCCGACCCGACCCGAAATATGACGTTAGCAAAAATATTAATTTTATTGAGAAATAGTTTATCTATTTGGATAAAAGAAATTAATATTTATTAAAATGTTGGGCTGTTAATAAAGTATAAAAATGTATTTTTTGAATTGTGAAATAGATTTTGTATATGAATAAGAGATAAATAAATATTTTATTGATATATTAAATTGTGCATGTTGTGAATAAACCTAATCTATGGTCCAATCCTTTACTTATAAGATCTGGTAAAGGCTTACATTAGGCTCCGGCCTATTTTGACATCTCTAATAAGTAACTCACCACTGAAGTGAAAGGAACAGCGACTGGTACAAGACGGCGTCGTACCTACTGCAGGCCAGCAGTCATTATAACTAGTTAATTAATTAATTATTAATAAACTCAAAAGTGGAAGTGAGTTGATTTGTTGAAGTTGCTCCGATTCAAAGAAACGTTGATCACTTATTTTGGTGCCGTCACATGAAAGATCTTCCGGTGAAGTAGACCTCCTCTCCTCTCCATGGACAACCGAAATGTAGTCGTCTGTGACAACGGAACCGGCGTAATTACCTTCATCCTCCACCTGCACATTTGTTTAACCATCAATCACTTGTCTGATTAGCATATTTTACTTTTGTTTTCTCTGCTTTCTCCGATTCATACTATATTTCTACTTCATTTTCCAATTGAGGTTTTGCTTGAGTCATGAAGTTTGCCAATTGGATATCCGGTTTCATCAGTTGATCTTGCATGTTAAGGTTGATTAGTAGAACTTACTAGGTTTTTATGGTATAATGCAGTATTTTGAGTATGAATCAATGCGTTTATTCAGCTAACCTTTTTTTTTTTTTTTTTTTTTTTTTATTACTTTGGGCATATGGGATTTTTTTTTTATTTTTTATAAATTGTGGTTAATACTGTATTTATACTGCGAAACATTTGCTTTTCCATTTGATGTTTCTTGCTCAGGTTAACTAGTGCAACATTTCTTTTGATTGTAATGGATGCAGTATGTAAAGTGTGGTTTTGCGGGTGAGAACTTCCCCACATCAGTCTTCCCTTGTGTCGTTGGAAGGCCAATGCTTCGTTATGAAGAATCTTTAATGGAACAAGAGATCACGGTCAGTTTATTGTTCTCTGCATTATTAACGTAGTTACTTATTTTTATTTTTCAAATTGCACACATGAAATGTTTGTGAAAATGAATTCTGCAGAACGAGTAAACACATCTTATGTAATGCTTCACCATATTAAGAGAGCAACTTCTAGCATAGGAAAAGCTCAATTCGATGCATTTAGACGTTGAGAAAATCACTGTCCGCACAACCCAATTGAACAAAGTAGTGAAAGTACAATGATGTGCAAAAAAGAAAAGAAAAAAAGAAAAGGAAGGAATATTTTATTTGTCAGTTTGATGAATGCCAGGAGCTCTGTTTGCAACCGCTCTTTGGGAATTGTCAAATGTCCTGAGGTCCATTGGCATCTAGGATCTGGAATTTGAAATAAATAAATTTCTTTGTATTTGTCCTGATCTCCATCAACTCCAATTCCATGGTCTTGAACATATGGATCCGAAACACATAATTGAAGAATCTTAATTTTGTCTGTATTTTTATGTTTTGCCCTTCACCAACATGTTTGTGATGTTACTGGATTTCCTTATGTTTCCTTCATAGGATACCCTTGTGGGGGATGCTTGTTTAAAGTGGCGGCATCAATTGGACGTATCTTATCCTGTCAATAATGGTATCGTGCAAAATTGGGATGATATGGGGCATGTATGGGATCATGCATTTTTTAGTGAACTAAAGGTTTTTTCTTCTATACCTCATGTTTGCGGTAGAGTTATTTTTGAGTATCAATCTTAATTCCAAGTGTATTTTTAATTTTCACTTCATCTTATCCTTTATGAAGGTAGATCCTACGGAATGTAAAATTTTGCTCACTGACCCCCCCTTGAATCCATCTAAGAACCGTGAAAAGATGGTGAGGTGACTTCTCAGAATGATTTATTATATCTTTCTACATGTAGTTCATCATTGACAAATCTAATGGTCTAATCTTCAGTTCTATCTTTATTTCAGGTTGAGATTATGTTTGAAAAATACAACTTTGCAGGTGTCTTCATCCAAATACAAGCTGTGTTGACTTTGTATGCTCAAGGTGCTTATAGGGTTGATTGTAATCAAATGTTTGAAGTTTAGTTTTAAGTTGCATCTACTGACATTTAGCTGCTATACCTGGTTTTGAAGGAGATTAAACAAATGTTCTTCGTGCTGAATGCTAATAGATAACAGTTTTGATATATAAAATTTTATTACAGTTTTAATATTCCTGTTGAATAGGGTGCTGATATGCTTTCTTGGAATACCTCAGGGTTGCTTACCGGACTAGTCATTGACGCTGGCGATGGAGTCACCCATGTGGTATGAGTTCTGTAATGCTGTATCTGTGATGTACTTTGGTAGTGTAGGATCGTTAACTAGCTAAATTTGTCTTAGCCTGATCTCATGTAGTATTTGTTTGCTTGCTGAATGATCTTTAATTAGGAATTCATGTACAGAGCTAGGAGTTATATACTTAAGAGAAATGGGATAGAGATTATTGCATTATGAACTTACAACTACTCGTCTATAATTGGTTAATGCACATACTGGGATTCATCTAGGTTTGTCTGCATTTAACTGGGAAAGCTGCTGATGAATGCTGCATTACTTCGTGAAAATGATGTGATGCATGCGCGGGATTTATTTTCAGGTACCAGTGGTTGATGGATACTCGTTCCCTCATCTTACAAAGCGGATGAATGTAGCCGGGCGCCATATAACTTCATATCTTGTTGATCTGCTTACGAGGAGGGGGTAAGTGTTTTTGAAACTTTAGAAGTTAGTTGATGAATTATGTTGGCGTGGGATATTGACTGTGTCACACTTTCTTGATAATGGGACCTTTCTCTCCGAAGGTATGCCATGAATAGAACTGCTGATTTTGAGACTGTGAGGAATATCAAAGAAAAGCTCTGTTACATAAGGTGGCCCTGACCTTCACATATTGCTGACCTGTGGCTTTACATACAGTTTCTGACATTTGCCTTGTTTGCTGCAGTTATGATTATAAAAGGGAATATCAGTTGGGACTTGAGACTACCATCCTCGTTAAAAATTATACTGTAAGTGGAACTATTCAAGTTCTTATCATTTATTGAACAACTAAAATTATATGCAAGTCTTTATTCATATTAATGAACTTTAATACATAGCTTCCAGATGGAAGGGTCATAAAAGTTGGCAATGAGCGGTTTCAAGCACCTGAGGCTCTTTTCACGCCAGTAAGTATGTTTTATTACAAGAAATAAAATAAACCGGTTATTGTAAGTCAATAAAGATCATTTAAAGTACTTCTTTTATCAGATGTTTTGGATCAAAGCTATCCAATGTGAATCCTTTGCCATTCTTAACCACTTCATGACAGCTTAAATAGTTTAGTCCATTCATGTTATTTGACCTTTCCTGTCAATTGAGGCGGGATGATAAGATGATATCAGAAACTTCTTTTGTCATGACAATTATGGGCTATGTTTTTTTTTAAAAAAAAATGAGATTGACTAATTATTCCTCTCCAGATATGTCTTGCTTTTCCTCTAACAAATCTTTTCTTTAGGGTCCCTGTATTGTACATGATTTCTGTTTTGCATTTTTCTTCAGTTACTGCATCATTATGCTGTATAATTGCTAGTTTGCTGCAATTTATGCAGGAGCTCATAGATGTTGAAGGAGATGGAATGGCTGATATGGTGTTTCGTTGCATTCAAGAGATGGACATTGACAATAGGATGATGGTAATCACGATTTTTCAAGTGCAAGATGTTATTTAAATCATTCTGCAGTCTGTGCAATCATAATCTTTCTTTTGCAGCTCTACCAACATATTGTCTTGAGTGGCGGGAGTACAATGTATCCTGGATTGCCCAGTCGGTAATATGTTGTATTTATTTGAACTTTAATGAAAAACATGAGCTTTCCTTTATGTAGTATTTTTTTTTTATCCAGAATACCTCATTAATAAATGATTTCGAGGACTTCTTATTTGCTGTAGATTCGTTTGTAGAATACGTCCCCTGCGCTTGAAGAGAATTGCACTTTTTTCAGTAATTGGGTGAAGAACTAAATGACTTTTTTTTTTTTTTTTTCTCTAAGATGGTTATAGCTTTGAAAGGCACCATGCAAGGCTGTTGCTTGCGGCCTCTGCTGCAGGCATTTGTCATGGCCAATTCTATAAAAAATTATACATGATGAGTAATGTTGGCGTTTTCATTACTAGATTTGTACTTTTTGGTGAATCTTCAGACACATTCTGAATGATACGTATAGCTATATTTTATGTGCATATTCTTGCTGGTTTCTTGTGGACCCGTCAGAAGCTGTTCTTGGCTTGCTTAATGAGTTAATGTTACCATTGTTCCTCAGCTTGGAGAAAGAAATATTGGACCGTTACCTTGAAGTTGTTCTGAAGGGAAATAAGGATGGATTGAAGGTATAATTAAATACTTCAATAAAAATGATATCCTTGTGAACTGGTACTATATAACATTTTATCTCCCACTCCTCTCGCACTCCCTTCTATCTCTTGTTTTCTGTATTCATGATTCTGTTCTGAGACCTTCAGGTATTTGATATTTAAGTTAACAGCATAACCATTGCACACATAATTAGTCAAATTCTTAATTTTTGAGAGTATGAAGAGCACAGTAGATATTAGAATGCCCTTTCCCTTTGTATGTGGATGGAGGACACTTTGTCGCAGGTTCAAAGAATCATGGTCATTAAATGTAACTTGCTACCAGATATCTCACTGGAACTATATTGGCCATTAATCGTAACTGGGCTGCAACTAGCTCAAGTTATGTTTCAGCATGATTTATAGGTTAGAATTCAACGAGGTTGTTAACTTGGTATCTGAGCTACCAATAAGACGAGCTTTAGTTATACTTATTGTGAACAGCTTGCTAAAATTCACATCATATTTTTCTACCTTTGGTGAAGTAATGCCTTTATATAAACCATTTTGCCAGCACAGACATAAGGTCCACAGTCACTATGCTAGCTTGAATCTCCTATGGTTGACTTGGCAATGCTTGATATATACCTGTCATTATATTTTATATTTCCAGTTAACTTCAAATAAATTGCTCTCTTATGTTTTCTGTATTCTGACGGAGTTTATTTTCTATTTAAAAATTATCCTCTTTTAGCAGTCGAGGATGTCCTGTTTCTACAATAATGTAATGACAGAAGGGATATTTATGTTTTGATTCATCTATAGTTCATATGGATCTGTACTAAAAACCTGCTAGTTTGGTTTTCACCACATAATATCCTAGGCTAAACTTGTGGTAACATAATTATTGCTGCTCCATCGTGGAGAGGCTAGTGAAGTATCTGGAGGTCGATGAGAAATTTGAATTGAGAAACTT
The DNA here is from genome assembly GCA_958295605.1 of Ajuga chamaepitys. NCBI lineage: Eukaryota > Viridiplantae > Streptophyta > Magnoliopsida > Lamiales > Lamiaceae > Ajuga > Ajuga chamaepitys. Next base: position 27,774,979 of record OY282499.1, read on the forward strand.
CATCCTTCTTATGATGGACCACCAGCCCTTTACCGTAACCAGTCAAGGCACTGATTATTGTATCTGTTGGTCATTCTTTTTTATTTTGTCTGAGGGATCGTCTTTGTTTTGTTCAACTTAGAAACTACGGCTGCGCATCGAGGATCCACCACGAAGAAAACATATGGTATATCTTGGAGGGGCTGTTCTTGCTGGAATTATGAAGGTGCACATTTTAAACTCCTTTTTAGTAAGGAATGCGAATCATTTATTCTTTACCAATGTAATTTTTTTAAAATTCTTTTGTTTCTTTAGCTGTATTGCATTTCTATGTTAGCTATGCATCAAATGATATTCATACGATGTGGTCATAAAAGTTGTTAGATGTTCTATCTCCTCAGTATTTTCATGTTGGCTTTTCGCTGGTTGTCTGTGCATCGTTTTTTTGTAGAGTTTGTAAATCCAGAAGATTCATGTATTGCAGGTGTTCTGATCATATAGTGACTTGTGCAGGATGCTCCCGAGTTTTGGATTAGCAAGCAAGATTATTTGGAAGAAGGAGTTGCTTGTTTGAGCAAGTGTGGCCAGGCGTAGGTGAAGAATTCACGTGTTCACATGTTAAGAAGAACCTTAACACATATAAAATGTCAAATAAAAATGAAAACTGTCGGACAATACTTTTTTTACCATTTTTAGCTTTTATTTATCTGAGCAGTTCTAAGTAATGGTATTGTGACTTGTCGAACTCTGATCTAGTTCATCTTCCTTGTAGTTTGCAAAATGTAAACATTGCAATTTTGGTGGTGTTATGATTTTTGTCACAAAATAATAATTTAGTGCCAATATCTCTCAAATCTGGCAAATTTCACCGACATCCAAATCTGCTAAAACCCAGAAAGCATGGGATGATTCACGTGTGCTTCTTTTTTTTTTTTTTTGACAAAAACAGAATGACACAAGATAAAGAGTTGCCGATAGCAAATTATCAACTCGTGTAATGATAAAGTTCGTCAGGTTGTGCACCAAGAGGGGAATTGAACCTCTTGAGCTCCCATCCCAGCACCGCGTGCTTGTCGACTAAAAATGTTCATCCTCTTAATGCAGAGATGATCTATCGAATGTTAAGCAGGAAATCAAAACATTGAACAAATGTATATATCAGAATCTTCGCAGAATTTTAATATAGTAGGTAGATTGCACCAAGCTTCAAGAAAGTCAAAAATCACCACTCTTATAACAATTAATACTTATCGATTCATTTCCCACACAAAGCCATATCTCTCTTGGATGGCCTAAAAGTCAATGCACTCAAGCTGTAAATGCACACATTTGCTCGTTTTGATTTCACCGAAAACTCGTCCGATGTTGTCCGTAAGCTGGGTACATCGCACGAGGAAGAAGAACTCAAGATCAAGCTGGCTCTGCAAGAATTCCCAACAGCTTTATCTCTTGCACATTGAACCCCATCAACAGAGGGTACTTCCAGCTTATAAATCCCATACTTATTTGTTGTTCTGTTGACGGAAAACGAAATCTGCTCGGTTGTTCTTGGAGAAATTGCTTTGAAAATGCAATCTATTCTGACTTCAACACCTGTTCAAACAAAAAAAGACAATCTTGTGAGAAATTAAAGGAAGCACAGCCTTTAAGCTATGTGGGGGTGGGGCCGACCTGGCAAGAAGTAGCTGTGTGTGGAGAAGGAGTTGTTGGAGCAGATATCACAGTATACCATTCCCATGACAGTGATCTGGGGATTGGAGACGGGTTTTGATGCTTGAATTTGGAGAGAGAATGGCAGAGTCAAGAGGACAAGGAGAAGTGATGCTGAGCCCATTGTAGATGGCTACGTTGTAATCTCTCATGGATAATGAATGCCAGCAGCAAGTAGCTGAGTTTCAAGCACCTTTTTCCCTATGCATGTAAAACAAATGCATGTGAACTTCTTTTGGCATATTGTGCATCAGATGTGTGTGGGTGGGGGAGAGAGACAGCTCTCACTTGATGACATTTCTACTCTTTAAAAAAATTATCATATTAATAATAAATCAACCACCTCCAAAAATGACATTTTTCTCAAGATTTCTAGGAGATATGGTTTTCTCAAGGCTATGTTTGGATTAGGATTAAGTGGTTCCGGGAAATTCGGTACGTAAAAAACTACAACTCAAAGATCTAATCAATAGTGAATTTTACAATAGTCTTGATTGTATTGTAAATATCACATCAATACTGTTAAATTTGGATGATTGTCAGATAGATGAGTTAGTATTGTTTGGTGATTGTTAAAATGATTTGTTAGGGTTGGTGGGAAGTGAAAATATGAAGAGTAAATTAGTGGGCAATTTTAACAAAATAACGTACTGTTCATGATTTGCTTAAAATTTTACGTGCGCTTTTATGATAATTAGTAAAGTAAGTGAATTCGCCTGTGTCACAGGCGAGTTCACTTCAAACTGTTAAGTATAAATATTAATATATTTTTATTATAATATATTTATTTAAAATATATAATACATTTAAACATAAGTACTACTCCCTCCGTCCCGGCTTATTTTGCACAGGTGACTGGGCACGGATGTTAAGAAAAAGCAGCTTTACTTTTTCTTTGACTTTTTTAAAGGTGGAGATTGAATGTTGAAGTTTTGAGGGTGGAGATTGTGGAAGAAGTTTCCTTTCTTGGAGTGTGCAAAATAAGGTGGGACGACCGAAAAGGGAAAGTGTGCAAAATAAGTCGGGACGGAGGTAGTAATATCTTTTTGTCTAGGGTTTAGGGTTTAGGGTTTTGGAGTTTAGGGTTTAGGGTTTAGGGTTCAGGGGCGAGATCTAAATATATATATATATATATATATATATATATATATATTTTTTTTTTTTTTTATTTGTTAAACTCGCCTGTGGCACAGGCGTTATACCGTATGAATGTATAACAATACGTAATGTCGCCCCTGGTAGGGGCGACTTCTGGTATTTATTTATTTATTTATTTTTATGGCCTACGTAAACTCGCCCATGGCAGGGGCGAGTTCAGTGAAATTAAAGTTACAACATGCATGCAGAGGGGTGCAGTAGAGGGTGCAGGGGTGCAGCGGCGTTTAGTGGTGGTGGGTGGGGTGGGGTGGTGCCAGTGTGTTGTCTCAATCAAATTGAATAAATTGGGGGAAATTTTGACCGATGAAGTTTATATATCAGCTCCCCACTTCTCTTCTTACTTCATTTCTCATTCCAATTTTTTTTTTTTTTTTTTTTTTTTTTTACAAAATGCAGATTCCTACAAAAAATTTCTCTTCAAATTTTTTCTTCTTTATCCCTCACCAAGCATCACAGTTTTTGTGCATATGACTCAAAAGAAATTGAAGATTATTTGTTAAGGTACAAATTTTTATATTTAAACGCTTTCCATAATGTATATTTTTAATTTCCTTTGGTATATCGGTGGTTTATTTTTTGTAATTATTGTATAATAATTTTGAAGGTCGTCAAAATTTGTTAACAAAAAATCAGTGCTCACGGTGCTCCCTCTCGTTTGACCAAAAAGAAGGCTTATTAATACAACTAGTACCAAGATTTATTAAGGTATCAAAATTCCATATGTAATTCTATTTATTTTTTCCGATGAATATTCAGTATAAAGAATCACGTTCAACATTTATGTATGTGCAGTGGACGAAACATATATTTTATTGTTGCTATTAGTAACGTTACTACAATTTATCTTGTCATGGTTACCTCAACTGTGCATATTTAGTTACACATGTTTATTGTGTATGTTAGTGACATTTTTTATTATTATTATGATGATTACTGATATTTATATATATATATATAAATCTTTTTTGGTTCCGTAATTTTACTACCTTTATTATTATTATTTTTATTATGTGGATTATTAGCATTATTATTATTATCAACGTTATTATTATAGCATTATTATTATTATTATTATTATTATTATTATTATTATTATTATTATTATTATTATTATTATTATTATTATTATTATTATTATTATTATTATTATTATTATTATTATTATTATTATTATTATTATTATTATTATTATTATTATTATTATTATTATTATTATTATTATTATGTCATTATTTTTTCTAGAAATATTATACTTATTATTATTTTTATTATGATTATCAATATTATTATTACTATTATTATTATTATTATTGGTATTTTTATTTTTATACTTTAATTACGTTGTTTATTATTATTATTATTATTATTATTATTATTATTATTATTATTATTATTATTATTATTATTATTATTATTATTATTATTATTATTATTATTATTATTATTATTATTATTATTATTATTATTATTATTATTAATCTCCTATTGCTATTTTTGTGTTGAAATGTTATATTTATTATTATTACTAATTCTTTAATCAATTTTATTATTAACTTTAGCATAAATATTATTATCAAGCAACATTATTATTACCGGAAATTTTTATTCCACATCAACTGACTATATTTTTTTTTCTTAGTTTTACATTCTTTATTATGGTTATTATGATTACTATTACTATTATTTTTTTTTTAAAAAAAATATCATTATTTTCTGCTGGAAAATCGTATATTAATTTGTATTTGTTATTTTGATTTCGATCATCATTTTTTTCCCTTAATTTTACATTCTTTATTATCTTTGTGTATTTGTTTTTTTTTTTTCGGTTTTTTTTTTTTATTACTGTTACACGTTTCAAACTAAAGTAACTCAATGTACGCTAAAATGCTTAAATTTGAAGAAAATGGCGCCGTTAGAAAAAGGTGGGAATAATCGTGCACCGCGTAAGTGGTATCGAAGGACCACCTATTGGTGGTCTCAGGGTGTATCGTTCAATTGGCTACCCTGGATTGATTTCGCTATTATACCAAATGTTGGAAATTGATGCTGAACGACATATATTGAAAGTATGTGCAGCCTTTTGTGAGGATAATATTTTACAATTAATACCGATCAATAGTGACGAAGATCTATGGTTCTTCTTTGATCCGGATGTTGGAAATCGTTTCGTTCACTTTCACGTCGAAAATGTTGTTCTCCAGACGATCACCGAACAAAATGTACCATTAACGGATGACTACTACCAATACGCGGCATATCTAAGTGGTGACGGTCCAACTAGTCTTCTTTTCGATACACAAGGCACCTCTACTACAATTCCCATTAACCTTGAAACTCAAGTGGATGCTACCAGTGACACTGTGGCGGAGTTATCCGGGGATGATGCGATTGATCCGTTGGTTGACAGCTTTGGTCCTAATGAAATTGAAGATTCTGAGTCGAGTGATAGTGAATTAGAGAGTGAAGATGAAACAGATGACGTGAATATTGAGGACCTCAATGGTCTATATAATCAAACGGTCGATGACGCATCAATTAGGGGGCATACTTTGGAAGCGGCCGACGAAACACGCAATGTAATGCAACATGTCATTCCATTTTTCAACTCATCCTGTCCAGAGATATTGGTAGATTCGTATGACAGGCCAAAGAAGAGTAGACTGTATGACGCTAATGAGGGAATACTGACCAAGGGCATGGTATTCATTGATAAGAAGAATCTTCAATCGGCTGTGAAGGATTTTTCCGTCCGCATTGCACGTCGAGAATATGTAGTGGTCGAAAGTACGCCAGAGTTATGGAAGGTCAGGTGCAAGAGAAGCGGGCAGAACAGTAGCTGTGAGTGGGGTTTGCGAGCAGTCTCGAAGAACAAGATCAATATGTGGCAGATTACCAAGATGTCGGGCCCTCATTCATGTTTTATGAATGCTGTGTCCGTTGACCATCATAAATAGTGTTAAAACATGATCGCTATGTTGCTCACAGGGATGGTACAGATAGACCCAGGCTACGAGGTGAAGTTGGTACAACAGCAAGTCAGAGATAGGTATCAATACGAAATCTCGTACCATAAAGCTTGGCACAGTTTGAAATGGGCAAGAGAGAATGTGTACAGCACATGGGAGAGCTCTGTAGTTAAATTATCGAAAATTTTGAGGGCAATACAAAAATGGAACCCTGGCACATTAGTTAAGTGGCGTCACGTGGACAAGAGAGCTCCTGGAGTTAAGATGCTGAAGTACGATTTCTGGGCGTTTAAACCGTGCATTGATGGGTTCCAACGATGTCGGAAGGTCATCAGTGTTGATGGAACACATTTGTACACTAAGTACAAGCACAAAATGCTGATTGTTGTCGGAGTGGATGCCAACCAATAAGTTCTACCTTTAGCGTATGCTATAGTCGATGAAGAAACGTTTGCCGCTTGGAAATGGTTCCTGAAGAAGTTAACGAAACACGTTGTCAATGGAGTAGATGGGCTATGTCTCGTATCAGATTGATGCGCTGGGTTAATCACAGCTGCTAAGTAATTCGCGCAATTTTCGCCCCCTGGTGGGGTTCACCATTTCTGTCTAAGGCATGTTTGCTCCAATTTTAACACCCAAGTGAAGAATGTTAAACTGAAGGATTTGTGCTGGGAGGCTGGTTCAGCATTTACAGTTCGCCAGTTTGAGAATGCGATGTCAAAGATTAGGGCCATAAGTGAAAGTGGCTACGCTTACTTGAATGAGATTGAGGCATATCAGTGGACTATTTCCCACGATGGTGGATGGAGATGTGGAATACTAACAACCAACCTATCAGAATGCATTAATGGAGTGCTGAAAGGTGCACGTAGACTACCAATATGTGCAATTGTTCAGATCACATTCTATCGGTCGACGAAATACTTCTTTGATCGCTTATCAATGGGTCGTCAAATGCAATCAAGGTGTCAGCCATGGCCTGATGAGATATTCAAGCAATATGATCAGAGACAGAGAAAAGCACTTCATCACGCGGTCTTCCAAGTTGATCTGTCAGAACAATCAGCCTCTGTTAAGACTTTTTCGCCGGGATCGAACAATACATTCACACATGTTGTGAAATTGTCTTCTAGAGAATGTACGTGCGGAAAGTGGAAACAAAATGGGATCCCCTGTTCACACGCAATGCAAACATGTCGTTATTACGGCGTGGACCCAAGGATCTACATGAGATCATACTACAACACCAGCTTCTACGTCGAGACATATACCGGCAGGTTTAATCCCCTACCGGACGAATACTATTGGGATGAACCGTTGTTTGAGTTATGCCATAACCCGAAGTTGCGGAAATCAAGACGTCGTGGAAGACCTAAGACCTCAAGATACCAGAATGAAATGGATTAGCCCCAAGTTCAGGCAAGACAACAATATCAGTCAACAGCGGCTGCTAGTGATCAAGCGGGACCTTCTATAGCCCGAAGATGACGATGAACACGAGAGAGTTTGCAGAGTTAGTTACGGTTACGTGATATATTTCTTCTGTATTTTTTAAGGCATAATGTAATTTTGAATCATTTGTTCCGCATTCCTTTAACGCTCTTTTGAGTACATTAAATTTTGTCAGCATGATTTTAGTAATATTATGCGTTACATTTAGATTTATTTATTAGCTTGCCTTGTACGCTTTGAATTGATCAAATCGTTGTTTCTAATCCCCTATTTCGTTTGAACTCTATTTTCATAGCATGGTCCCATTGATAATAGGGTATTAACGGAGCAAGAAACACACCGTTCTGCAGAGGTATTCGAGGGAGAGATTAGTAAGACTTTGAAATGTCGCCATGGTAGTGGAATTTTTTGGAGGATCGATGACTACGCTGACGAGTACGATGATGATGAGAGTAATGGGAAACTGAAGCGTAATCAAAGGTTGCATTACCGAGTTATAGCGATGTTACATGAGATGGGATTCTATGGAGTTTATCGATGTGGTGATTACGTCATCAATACAGCTATCATCACTGCCTTGGTGGAACGATGGAGGCCGGAGACACATACATTTCACTTTAGAGTTGGAGAGGCCACCGTCACACTACAGGATGTAGCTTTTATTTGGGGACTGAGGGTAGATGGAAGGCTGGTGATTAATGAAGTTACAGAATCCACGTCTGACTATTGGAGAGGTAGATGCGAGACTCTATTAGGTTGGAGTCCAGACACTAATGAAATTATTGGCTCTAGATTCTCATTGACAGCCCTTGGACGACATTTATAGGATAACCCAGTTGATGATGAAACTGAAGACATCGAAGTTGAGCAGTACTCGTGTGGGATTGCATTGATTCTGTTGGGATCCATTATGTGCCCCGACACGTCGGGAAATATGGGATCATTACTGTACTTGATAGAATTGGAAGATGTCTCAGAATGCTATGAATATAGTTGGGGAAGTGCCGTACTTGGATTTCTGTACCACCAATTATGTTGTGCAGCACGAAGAGATAGAAAGTCTATTGGCGGGGCAATGCAGTTACTTTAGGTACATCGTAAACCTCTTTTTATATTTGCCTTGTTTGATCCTATTTATTGCATTATATACTTAAAATTATGTTATGAAATTTCGTTCAGATTTGGGCATGGACGCGTATAACATTTCTGAGTCCCAGAAATGTGGGGAGACGATTCGATTTAGGCCCTATCGATGGTGTGGACGGTGAGCTCCCTATTGCACCATATGGAGCTGAATGGTTCCAATATCACACTTTCACGCACAACCTTAACAGCAACGTGAAGACTATCCGGGAGTACTTGAATAGACAAACCCCGGAGGAGGTATAATCTGCGATTTCTTCTATATATTCCTAAAATAAAATTAATGCACTAATTTAACTTTAAATTTACATTAATTTACAGTTTATTTGGAGACCCTATGAGCCAATCCCACAAACAGTCCAATCATATCTTGATGAAAATCTCATTACTGTGACGTACACATGGATATCGAAATGTCCACTTATCCATCACTATATCGTTGCGCTGTATTATCCTGACCGAGTATTTCGGCAATTCGGTATGCGACAATCAATCCCTCCGTCGATTTTAGCTGAACACATAAATTTGCATGGTAGAACAGATCGACGTGGACGTTCAAGTCAAAATTGGCTTGAGACACATGCACAATATGTGGAGCGTTGGAACACCAGAGCTCAGTCTATTGTGACCGCTCCCCAGATCGGGGCACACGGTGACGAAGTGGACGTTGGCTACATGGGTTGGTATCAAGAGATCACACGTCGGTTGATAACTCCTGGAATAGGTGTGCAAGAGGGATCTCAACCGTCAACTAGTGCATATATCGAAAATTTGGTGGGTGATAGGTATGGCCCAGCAACTTCGGGTCGGGCTGACACTCCGGGCCAGATCAACCCGACCCGGAGTAGCTGGGCCAAGGAAAGTAAGCCTAACAACTGGCCCAGAAGCGCGCATGAGTTTGGAGCAGCCCAATCGCGGCATATTTGGAAAGAAAGATCCCCACGATCTTCTTCCAACTTCCATGCAGAGATTATAGGCGCAATTGTAGGGAGTTAGTTAGGGTTTGAGTTGAGCAGTATAAATAGGAGAATTGTACTCAGAATTAGGGTTCGCATTTTGTACTATGAAACTATAACGTGTAAGCTAAAAAAGAATAGTGAAGAAACACCTCGGCAGGTGATATTTTCAACCCGTGGACGTAGATCTTCGGATCGAACCACGTACATCCTGTGTTCTTTAAGTTTCTTGCATTGATTTACGTTGCCAAGGGGTTTTACGTTCGGAGTTTATTTGATAACCGGATTACGCTTTATCAATTGGCGCCGTCTGTGGGAACGTTTGGCAAGAAAACCCTAGTTTTTCATCGCAATCGCTATGGTGAATACTCGTAGGTCCGCTCATCCAACTCGGTCCCGTCGTGATCCTCCTGTGGACCAGGTTCTGCCCCCCCGTCGACAGAACCAAGATCCGCCCGCGGAGCATGCTAACATGCCAAATCATCCCCCTGCTGATGATTCGGCGCAAAGTTATCCCCCGCCAGCTCCCGAGCTGTCGCAGGTGCAGCAGGCCTTCCTTCGGGAACACGCCGCTTTGTTCCAAGAATGGAACAACCGGCGCGCCACTCTGGTGAGCATGCCAACAATGGCGCTGAACATGTGAGAAATCCACCACGTGACTTATCACGTGACTTGGACGAGGATCCCCCTCATCGAGCGAGACTTGAGCGTCGGCGACGGAGGACCGTTTCTCCGGTGGATAACCGCAGCTCTAATGGGTCGAGGCCCCGAGACGTCCACGAAGGCGCACATCGCCGACGACCTGCTGACATCCCGAAGCATCCTCGCCTTGACCAATCCCGTATGCTAGATCCCATGGAACAAGAACAAGCCCAATTTTCCGCGGAGCTCGACAAGGTTTTGGGTCTTGATGCCGACGGGGAGATCATCACCCAATTCTCGGACGAGATTCTTGCGGTCCTGCTCCCTGATGGTTTCAAACTCCCCCCAGTGGCCGTATACAACGGCACTGGGGATCCAAGTAATTTCCTGAATGCCTATAAGTACGCTATGTTTAACCACAACTGCACTCCTCACCACCTGTGCAAGGTGTTTCCTGAGTATCTCCAGGACGAGGCTAGACTTTGGTTCGATTCTCTACCACGTGGTAGCATTACTTCTTTTTACGATCTGGCCGAACAGTTTTGGGCGCGTTTTCATACGCGGGCAAAGCCTATGGCCACCTTGGCCGGTCTCATGAATATGGAACAGCGGGATGGAGAAACCGTTACCCAATTTCTTGATCGCTTTACAGCGGAGAGTCTTAAAGTGGGGAGCCGGTCGGATGATGTTATCATCAATGCTTTCATGAATGGCCTTCGTCCCGGACCGCTCTACACCGAGCTAGTCCGGAACCCTCCAGTCACAACCCGGGCTTTGTTTAACATTGTGTGCAGATATGCTAAAGCTGAGGAGCAGACTCGCCGTAAGCGTGAGAAGCATGCTAGCAAACGGCAGTCCGATAGAGCACAAGCCGGACCTAGTACTCGACCTAGTGCCTTCTCTCGTCTAAACCGAGGACGCCCATAATCTCGCGGAGACATCCCACAACTCACTCCGCTTACAAAATCACGGGCCGAAATTCTTTCAGTTCACAAGAATGATTTACATCCGTGTCCGCGGATGACTGCTCCGGCAGAAAAGCGCAACCGCGAGAAATGGTGCACGTACCACCATGATCGTGGACATGAAACAGAGGAGTGTAGGGAGCTTGGCAAAGAAATCGAAGATTGTCTAAAGAAAGGTTTCCTACGGCAGTATGTTGCTCGGACCGACGATAGGTCTAGGTCAGGCCAGAATGGAAGTTCATATCAAAACCGCGGAGGCTATAATGACCGTGGCTCACGTCAAAACAGGCCGCAATGGCAGAATAACAGGCCTGGGCACAACAACTACGCGCGGCAGGACCAAGGAAATCGTCAACAACATCACTTTTTGCCGCCACCACCTCCTCAGGGAGGTCCCGGAGACAATCCGCCTACTCATGTCATAAACACGATTTACGAAGCCATGCCTACCGGGGTTTTCCGGAGTGCCTTGAAGGCGGAAGCACGCCGGCCTCCTCCCGAGGAGCCGCGTCACAAACGCCTCCACCAATCTGAAACCGTCAGTTTTACTGACAATGATCCTGTTCCTGAGCTCACCCCGCATACCGACGCCATCGTTATTGACATGGCTGTAGCTAATGTTACAATAAAGCGGGTCTTCGTCGACAATGGAGCCGCAGTCAGTGTCATATTCACCGATTGTTTTAAAAAAATGGGTATTCCTGGTGAGCAACTTCGACCGGTTCCCGGGCCGCTACAGACCTTCACCCAGGGTGAAGTCCAGCCTGAAGGAGTTATTAATCTTCCCGCATCTCTTGGAACTTATCCGACGATAAAAACCATCTTTGTGGATTTCTATGTGGTTAATTCTCTGTCCCCATACAACATGATTTTGGCTCGGGACTAGCTTACCCCGGCGAGAGCCGTATGCTCCACATACCACCTCGCGCTAAAATTCCCTACATCGCATGGCGAGGTGGCTATCCGCAATCAGCGAGTTTCTAAGGAGTGCGTGTACTTCGCGCTCAAAAAGGCAGCAAAGGTTCCCCCTAGCCACAGTTTCAGGTAACAACCTCGGCTCTCATACCTAATTCGTCTACATCACTGGGGGACACCACTGTTTAGGTGCCGCTTGATCCAGCCAAGCCTGAGCAAACTGTAACTGTCAGCGCTGTGGATGTGCCGTGGTTACATAATGCCATTATTCAGACCTTGCGGGAATACTCAGAAGTCTTCGCATGGTCTCTCTTGGACATGCCCGAGGTCTCTCCGGATGTTATAACTCACAAGTTGAATATCGACCCCAATGTGAAACCTATACAACAAAAGCGGAAATTCGCTCCAGAGCGGAACGCAACCATCCGAATTGAAGTACAACAGCTTCTAGATGCAGACATCCTGTTTGAAGTACATTATCCTTCTTGGTTATCTAATCCGGTGATGGTAACGAAGTCCAGCGGGGCATGGAGAATGTGCGTCGATTTTTCTGATCTTAATAAGCACTGTCCAAAAGATTGTTATTCTTTGCCCTCTATCGACCAAAAAGCCGAAGCCATTACTGGGCACAAGGCACTTTGCTTCTTGGATCTATACAAAGGATACCACCAAATCCACATGGATCGTTGGGACGCACTCAAAACGGCATTTATCACTGACTTCGGATGCTTTGCCTTCAAGAAAATGTCTTTTGGGCTCAAAAATGCGGGAGCCACGTACCAGCGCCTTATGGACCACGTCTTCCGAGGTCAAATTGGTCGTAATGTTGAGGTATATGTTGATGATTTAGTTATAAAAAGTACTTCTCAATCTTCATGTGTGCAAGATATTGCTGAAACATTGAGTACCTTGCGGCGTTATAATTTGCGTCTCAATCCGGCAAAATGCACTTTCGGCGTTGGTTCCGGTAAATTTCTCGGCTATATGGTTTCGCAACACGGCCTCCAGGCCAATCCGGCCAAGATTCGAGATGTATTGGATCTGCAACCGCCGAAGACGGTAAAAGAGGTTCAGCGCCTTACTGGAGGTCTGGTGGCCTTAAATCGTTTCCTATCTAAGGCCGCAGAGTGTCAGCTTCCATTCTTCAAAATTCTGCGGCAGGCAAAGCTATTTGAGTGGACCCCGCAGTGCACCGAAGCTTTTGAGGCTCTAAAGCACCATATTAAGAAGTTGCCCACTCTGTCCGTTCCTCTCCCCGGAGAGCCTCTTTATGTATATTTAGCCTCTGCCGAAGAGGCCATCAGCGCGGCTCTTGTGCGCGAGGCTAATGGCACACAACACCCTGTATATTTTGCGAGCCGAGCACTCCAAGGGGCGGAAACCCGGTACTCTGTGATGGAGAAAACAGTGCTAGCTCTCGTCATGGCGGCCCGGCGTTTGCGGCCTTATTTCCAAGGACGTGAAATCAGGGTTCTTACTAATCATCCCATTCATCAAATTCTTGTCAAGCCCGATGTGTCAGGGCACCTAGCTAAGTGGGCTATCGAGCTAGGAGAGTATGATATTCAATTTCTCCCACGCCGGGCCATCAAGGGACAAGCCCTAGCAGATTTTTGGCCGAGGTACCAGTGGATAACCCCGAACCTTCCGCAAATAACGCTAGTCTTAACCCCGCTGCCCTTGAAGCTCCACCCCGTAAGTGGCAATAGATGGCGCTTCTGCTGTTCGAGGAAGTGGTGCTGGGGTTCTTCTCATTGGCCCCGAGGGCGTTGAAATCAAATACGTCCTACGATTTAAATTTAAGGTAACTAATAATGAAGCGGAATATGAGGCAGTCCTCGCCGGGCTCTGGCTCGCTCAATCCTTTGCAGCCTCCCATCTCGAGCTCTTCACGGACTCCGAGGTTGTCTCTAATCAGATCAAAGGCACCTACACTGCTAAGGATGAAACGCTGAGAAGGTACCTCGCTTTGACGCTCAAACTTTTGTCAACTTTTGCTTCGGTTGATATCCAACAGGTACCCCGTAAACAGAATGTTCAAGCTGATGCCCTCAGCAAAATGGCCTCCGCGGTCCTTACCAACGTGTCTCCGGACATCGTAGTCGAAGATGCCCTTCATCCGGCAATTCATAAGGCCACAGTCTCCGTATTGACTGAATGCGGTCCCAATTGGATGACCCCGATCATCCATTATCTCCGGGATGGCACGTTGCCGACTGACAAGTTACAAGCTCGGCGAATAGTTCTTAAGGCACCTAAGTACACGCTCCACGATGGGATTTTGTACCGCCGGTCGTACTTACAACCGAGTCTTCGGTGCCTTGCTCCTGCCCAGGCTGATCAGGTTCTTCGGGAATTTCACGAGGGGGCCTGTGCCAGCCATATTGGTTCACGGACGTTGGCCAAGAAAATTCTTCGGTGGGGGTACTACTGGCCAACATTGTTTAACGATGCCCATGATTTGGTGGCCAAGTGCGACAAGTGTCAGCGACACTCTCGCATAAAGCATCTACCGCAAACCGAGCTCACTGGCATACAAAGCGCCTAGCCATTTATCCAATGGGGAATTGATATTGTGGGCCCGTTCCCGGTCGCTCCGGGGGGACTTAAAGTTCTTGTGGTCGCTGTTGATTACTTCACCAAATGGGTTGAAGCCGAACCTCTCACCACCATCACTGGTCAGAACATCTTGAAGTTCGTCTGGCGTAATATCATATGCCGCTTCTGCATTCCAAGCACCATTATCTCAGACAACGGCAAACAGTTCGCCAATGACCCCTTCCGGTCATGGTGCGAGGAGCTCCACATAAAGCAACTTTTCACCTCGGTCGCTCATCCTCAAGCCAATGGTCAAGTTGAAGTCACCAACCGCACACTCCTTACGGGTCTAAAGAAACGCTTAGATCAAGCTAAGGGTCTTTGGGCTGAGAATCTTCCGCAGGTTCTTTGGGCCTACCGCACCACACCGCACACCTCAACCGGAGAAACCCCCTACAGCCTCACTTACGGTTCCGAGGCCGTTATTCCTGCGAAAATCGGTGTGCCTAGTCCCCGCCTCATGACTTTGGATCTCGAGGATAATAACGAAGCCATCCCGAGGATCAATCTTTCATCCAGCAAGCTAAGTGTAAGCAACGCGCAGCTCAGTATCACCACCTCCGGGTTTGGGGTACTCAGTTTAATGTCGGAGACTTGGTACTCCGGCTCAACTCAGTTAGCAAGGCTGCCCCCGAGGGTAAATTGCATGCCGCCTGGGAAGGTCCTTATTACGTCATTGCCGCGCATGACTCCGGGTGCTACCAGTTAGCGCATCTTGATGGAACTCCGATTCCCCGAACCTGGCATGTTACCAACCTAAGGCGTTTCTATCCATGAGCACCAAGAGACAAGTATCGTTTCTACCTTTACATTCCTTGTACATTTATTTTTCGTTGTGAGTTCTCTTTGTATTTTTTAATTATTCCGACAATTACTTTGAATAAAGTTTTTACTTTACGAATCTTACTGTACTTTCTTCTACGCTACGGGGACGCCCTAGCCTAGACTTACTATTATTATCCGTCTCCGGACAGTTTGATCTCTCGCCCGATCCGTTCGGGGAGATTAACATTTGGTCCCCAGACTTATATTCCCTCTCGCCCGTTTAACCGGAGAGGCCCTTAACTCCCGCCCGATCCGTCCGGGGAGATTCATTGCCTTATTTTTCTAGCAGGCATTATGTGCATCTGGTGCTCCCGAGTACCTATTAAAGTAATCACACATGCATTCTGGTTAAAGTTTGTTATTTTTCTTTTAAAAATACACCTCATTACATGCCAAACTGTTTCTAACATTTTTATCACCCACAAAAATTTCTTTACATACTACATACAACGCTACAAAAGTAAAATCTATTTTCGGCCTCCGAGCCAGTACTCGGCGCTCTGGCGTTGAGACCCATCTCGGGAACTTCTCCGTATCCTCCGGGATCCCGGCACTTCTCGGTTTTGAGCCCCAGCTCTCTCCCTACTGCGGCTCCCTCTGCGCCGCGGACTCACCCTTGGCACTTGTCTTGAAGTATCGCTCCTCGCCTTGCCCCGAGGACTCGGCTGAGGCGCAGGTCTTGAAGTCTTGGCCCATTCTACGGGATCCCACTCCGCAGGATCCATCACCTCGATGTCCTCGGCCAGCTTCGCGACCTCCTCTTCCGCAACGACTACGGGGGCTTCCTCGACTGCGGTTATCGGGACTGGCTCTTGGATTACTATCCCTTTGCTTTTTCCCGCTGGTTTCTTTTTACCCCTCCGAGGCGCTTTCACAGTCCCTTGGCCCTGGCTGGAGCTCGCAATGTACTCTTCGGCGGTGCGCCGCCACCTGCCGCGTCCTTTCAGTCATTCGTACATATTCAGGAGTAGCTCCAGCACCTCCCGCTTTCTTATAAGCTCCGAGGACTCTGCCTGACCAGTCGTCATCAGCGACGAAATTTCACCTTGAATCTCGGTGATCCGCTCCTCAACTTCCTCAAAAGTCAGCAGGCCGTATTCTGTAAGTATCCGGTCGTACTCCCTTTGATGGATAATGACGCGGTCCAGTTCAGCCACCTTCGACAAGTACTTCAGTTCCTGCTCTCTAGCCCTCTCCGCGGCCCTAGCTCTTGCCTCCTCGGCCTCTTTGGCCCTCCTCTCCGCTACGGCCACCCGTCTCTCCACCCGCGGTACCACTTGCTTTTGCAAGTTATCCTTCTCCCCGCGGAACCAGTCTAAGGACTGCATGAGTTTCTTTATTGTATTATGTAGCTCCGCGGTATCTTCCTGATCAGATAACACAATTAGTGCAACATATAAATATCAACGCCTCGCCGGGCAAATATTCAATCATATGAACAACTCAACTTATATTCGCAGAGCAAGCATACATTGTCAAAGGTCTTTACAACAACATTCACTACATGAAAAGCCACTTTTAGAGACAAAAAAATAGTGAGTAAAAAAAATCTCACACTAAATGTGCTATATCCTTATCTTTTGTGAGAGTAAAAAAACACTCTCACTAAAAAACTGATTATTGATGACAAAATTCAAGATTCACAAAAAACGGAGGTGGTACTGTCACTAATGAGTGTGAAAAAAAGGGCGGTAATACTCCCCCCATTCTGATCACTTTTACCAAAACAAAAAAATAAAGAAAAGGCTACACTAATATAGATCAAATATAACTCAAAAGTTAAAAGAAAAGAATTAACACTCGTTCATTTCGTTCTCTCTAGAAAACCCTTATCTTCTCTTCGATCTCTGTTCCGCCGGATCGGAGTCATCAGACAGTGCCTCTCCACCACCGCTAGTTGTGCAGCAGGTATGGACTGCACTAAATATTTTAATTTTGTTTATTATCTCGTACATAAACCCTAGGTATATATATGTTTCTCATTTATTCTCCCTCAGTCTCTCGATATTTATCGATCTTCGCCAATGGTCATGGATATCTCTTCCTCCATTATCGAGCGGTGCCTCTCATCCGCCATGGATTGTGCAGTTTACAGTGGGTTGTGCAGTTTATAGGTATGGAGAATTTTGAACATTTTCTTCCATTTACTGTCTATTGTTTTCACCCTAAAATGTTGGTATGTAATTGTCAGAGTTGTTCGCCTTCTTGAATGACTACCATTTCGTTTTCTCAACCCCAGTTCGGATTCAACGCCGCCTTGAGTTAGTTGGCCATCAGGTCCTAAACTCTTAAACCCCTACAAAATTATTATCTATCTCTGTGTTTTCTTCTGTTTCTTCTTGTTCTTGCTTCTTTTTAATCAGCTCGTGCCTCAACCATGTGTTGCTCTGCCTTAGGTAAAAGTGAAAGCTTCATGTATCCAACAATGGCAATGAAAATTTCACCATCAATATAATCTTGATTATGCTTTGCAGTAGCATTTTTAGGCTAATCTGTTTTATTTTCCTTAATGGCAGCCCATTAGAGGATATGGAGTGTCTAAAGTGTTGGATTCGTCATATCCCAATTACAAGAAGGGTGACTTAGTTTAAGGGATGACTGGGTGGGAGGAGTACAACCTTATTACAGACCGAGCAAGTTGTTTAAGATTCAACACACTGATGTGCCTCTCTCCTATACGGGAAATCATGGTAGGTTACTTACTCCCTTGTCACTAAATGAAAGGCTAACTAACCTAGCAAGTTGTTTATGGCTTGTCTTTGTTGCTATGTCGTAATTGACTATAGGAAGAATCAAATATGATCGATTGAGCTTGAACTTGTGATATGTAAAGTTAGAGAAAACAAGTAAACTGATGAATGATTACTGCTTGAGTTTATATATTTTCAATATAGGGATAAACAAAATGAGGTTTGGGATATATTGGAGTTAGCCTTTTGTTTGTTTCCCTCTGTTTTAAAAGATCATAGTTAGATGTCAGCCGGCACTGAAACTGAAATTGAGACTTCATTCTCATGGTAGAGAATGTTATGAGACTTGAGAGACGGAAAATGCAGTATTTCTATATTTACTAATTTTTATTTTTAATAGGGAAGCACACACCGACTCACACACTCACTCTAAAATTAACTTGACAATTAGGCTAGCACACAAGAAAGATGTTACCTTCATCCTTGATATCTTTTTCTGTGTTTTCTAAATTTGTGACTAACGTGTATCTATTTCTGTATCGTCGCACTTGGACATGTGGCATTCTATGTTGATGTTGTGTTCCTTTTATAACTCGTGCCTCAACCATGTGTTGCTCCGCCTTAGGTACATCACTTCTTCAACTTCCATTGCCTCTTGTCTCTTAATTTGCTCCAATTTTGATGCTATTTCATTGTGATGGGATTTGATGGGATTATTTCCCAATACCTGACCCATTTACTATTTTCTTTCCGGAAAATTTCTCTTCTTTAATGGAGGTAAAAGTTATGATAATCAACAGTTTTATTCTTTTTTATTTTAGTTTCAGTTTCAGAGAATTGCATTGAGAGAATTGCATTTGTTGAATCTGGATAAAACCATAAATGCTCTTTTGGTTATGAATATTTTTTAGATGATTTCTCCTTTTGCTCGTGTGTCTCTCAATTATCTTTCATGATCATCCATATAATGTTTCTCCATGAAAAGTGTAAGTGATTTAAAACTAATCTTATTTGCCCTCAGTTTTAGTATATTATCAATAAGGTGTTATCCTTATCCCCTGTTCTTTTGCAAGTGGAGGCGTGGTATATTAATTGGACATCTTTATGTAATTCTAGCACTACTTTCATGATGTTAAGCATTGATCTGAGCTTTTGTTCAATTATTTAATACATAAAATGAAGTGATAATGGTTACCATGAGGAAATATGATATATTAATTCACATTATAGATTACTCCTAGAGTGTATAGAAGTGCAAATAAAACCTTTAGCCATACTGCATCATGTCTCTATTGATTATTACCATGGTAAAACCTAGACTTTTTTTATTGGATATAAATAAAAATATCATTTTCCTCATTTTTATCTTTAGCAATATTGCATCATGTCTCTATTGATTATTACATAGAATTATCTTTATTTTCTAAATGCTTAATTCATAGTAGGTTTCTCTCACACTTCTAGTGTATTTTGCAGATGGTGATATTTTGCATACTTGGAACTTGGTCTCTATTTTGACTTGAATATACTTCCTTGATAGTGACCATGAAGTGCAAACATTTTTCTTTTAGAGTGTTGGATTATATACAAATAAAATGTTGCTTTAGGATGCACAGGTGGTTATTACGATTTAATGTTGTGCAATGGTCTTTCATTGTCATGGAAGAAGAGTAGGTGCAATTAGTATAATACTCTGGCATAGACCAGATAAGTTGGTTAGAATAATTTGAATAATTGTGTTCTTCGACAATGCATAATGAATAATTTGAATAAACATTCTTTATTTTTTCATTGTATGTTTATGTTTTTCTTGTGCTTTTAGGTTTTCTAAGTAATGTATTAATTTGTGGTTGTTATGTTGTTAGGTGGAAGCTATTTGATGGAAAAAGTCATATCTAAAGCAGAATTACAACAATTCAACACCAGAAGCTTTTTGCCAAGCAATTTAAATACTTATTCTTTGGACGTGTTTGCTTGAGACTCGGAATTCATTTTTCTAATTACATTTTCCTTCAATTTGTGTAGAGTGCTTTTGTTAGACATTGTATCGCTTCATAAAAGTAATGGTTTAACATTTTTTTCGTTACAACTTGCTCGTTTGTTGACTAAAATTAGTTTTATTGATACATTTGAATTACCATAGTGATCTATTGTGACGAGGAACCAAACAAATTGAATAATAATAAGTAAAATGTGTAGCTATTTTTATATAATGAGAGAGAATTTCTTAGAATATTAGAACATTTAGTGACGGGAGCTGATATATATATGAGAATAATAATAAGTTAATACCTACCTTATAATGAGGGAAACAATTGTATTAGTGACAGTATTTTTCGTCATTAAAAATATAATTAGTGACGGTAGAGTTTCTCTCACTATTTATTTTTAGTGTCCCGTCACTATATACAATTAGCTACGGAAGCGATAGTCAGGGGCCGTGACGGGAGCTCTCCTGTCACTAAAAGCCTTTAGTGACGGTTTTTTTACTTTTGCCCACAGTTTATCCTGTCACTAAAACTAACTTTTCTTGTAGTGATTACAAATGTTCCTATCATCTACTATATAATGACAGGACATCAAAATTGCGGGGAACTACTGACCTCCCCCTCTTCGGTTCCTTCAACGGCCTCAGGCACCCCCCCGTCCTCCTCCTCCACCTCGTGCTCCATTTCCTGCCGTTCTCCAACTATCCTTGCCTCATTTCCCGCGGCCTCAGGGGCGATTTTCACGGGCGGAGGTGGTTCTTTGTTTCGGGGCTCTGGGAAGAACTCACCCCGGCGAAATGCCAAGAACTCTTGGTCTTGGTCCACCTCGCAGTTTGAGATCTCCTCGGCACTTAAGATCTTCTTCTTCTCCGCCAGTGCCTTAACGAGGGGCCACTCCGGGACACCCGCCAGGGCTTGGTAGTATGACTCCTCTACCCCTGCCACGGCGTTGAAGTCATACCCGAACTCTGGACGATAGACGTCCACGTTCGGATAGACTTCCTTGAATTTCTCCAGCAGCACCGATCGGGTGGCCGTATCCCCGACAGCGACAAAGTTGGTCTGGAAGTCGAGAAAGGTGCTTGTCTGGAACAACTTCTCGGCAAATGCTTTCAACATTGCCTCTTGACCGTCCACCACCGACGCTTCTCGGGCCTTTATCTCTGCCCGCAGTTCGGCCGTTTCCCCACGGAGAGCTCCGGCCTCCGCCTCCACTTCGAGCAGCCGCGCGATCTCCTTCTCCACCAGGGCGGCCCTCTTGCGCGCCTCGGACAGATCATGTGTTAATCTGTCGTTGCGCGCGCGTAGCTCCCTTGCCACCTCGGCCAATTCCTCTTTGGCCTCCCTCTCGCTCCTCCGGCCGAGCTCCATAATCCCCCGCGCCAAGTGCAGCAGCTCCTCGGCGTCCGCCCCTTCCAGTCCCAGCAGACTTATGGGCCCTTGCCCCTTCACAACAAAACACCGGGGTAAATACTGGTAACATATAATAAATTTGAGCCAAGGTTACACCTCGGAGATGGTTATGTACGCTTTACCTCAGTGCTCTGCTCAGTGCGGAGTCTTTTGGCCGTCCCCGGAGGTGTCACGGAGGGTTCCGACCTCCTTTTAGTACCGGGGGTTGACCCCGCTGCCACCACTCGTTCCTCCGACCCCATTGATGGCCTCGGACTGGGCGACACCCCCCCTCTGGGGGATATTTCGGTCGCTTTCCCCTTCATCTTTGCTGCCGCCGGTACCGCGGGGTTTCCAGCTGGTTCCTTTCCGAAGCGTCCCACTGCATACAAAAATTGGAGTTAGTCCTGCACAAGACACCAATATTACACAGATATAAGAGTTCCTACCGTCCTCGGCAACCCCGGCTCCCGAGTCCTGCCCCCGGGCGGACACCCCCTCAGCATCGCCCGAGCAATATGGGCTCAAACCTGCCTCCTCCAGCTCCCCCTCGGTGCAAAGGGTCTTGAACGTCCCCAACGCACGGAATGAGCCCACCACCTAGGCCTCCGGTTCCACCACCGGGGCATTATGTAACACCTCCTCCCTCCTCCACCTCGGGAGGGCCACGTCTGTCTTCACGTAGATAAATTTCTCCTTCCACCCCTCCACCTTGCTCGGGTTCTGTACTTTGAAACCGCCTCGGGCCCGGGGGCTGAAGGAGTACCAGCCTTTTGATTTCCCGAAGGCCTTTAGTTGGAAGAAATACCGGAAAAATTCTACATTTGGTTCTACCCCGGCATTCTTGCATACCACCGTAAACCCGACTACTTGCCTCACGGCATTGGGCGCTAATTGGCTCAGGGCAATATTGCAATATCTCAACAGCTGTGTAACAATGTCCCAGAGGGGGAATCTTAACCCTATCTTCAGAGGATCTATATATACGCTAATGAAGCCCTTCGACGGGCAACAAGCCCTGTCTCCGGGCTCCGGCACTATGTACTCTAAGTTAAACGGAAAGTAAAATGAGGGGATCAGGGCTTCTATTTGCACCCGTGTCATCCGCAGTGCTACCGCCGACACTTCGTATTCCTCCTCCAGACATTCCCCAAATCTCACTGCCCGGGTACCGGCCTCCATAAAATCGGCCCTATACACCATCCTATTCACTAGTCTTTCTGGAATAATAAAGTGTATCGGTGGTACATCTAGCGGGGCTTTCTCGGTTCCTACTTCCCTAATTGAAGAAGAAGACGATGAAGAAGACATACTTACTTTGGTTTGAAATGGATCACAAGTGCACGGATGAGTCTCCTTTTTTCCCGCTTTCTGAAACTTGCAATCGCAAATGAGGAAGATGAAGAATACTGTGCACATGTTCATATATATATATTTTTGAATCAACGGCTTAGATCTGGCCTTTTCAAATTTCGCGTCTCAGATTCGAACGTGCCGTTCACGCGCTTTACAATTCCCAAGGCGTGTGGGGAACAGGTTCTTTGGAAATCTCAAAACGCGTCACTTCACATCCCTCTCTCTCATGATGGCGTCGCCAATCAAATCAACCCCATTCTTGGCCAGGAAGTTTTGGGAAGCACTCCGGTGTCTCCTTCACCTCGGCCACATTACAGTTCGCTTCCGCTACACTTTATTGCCCTCGGGGTACTCTAGTTCGGCTTTGATCGATTCCCTCCCCCCGGGGTGCTTCACTACGGATCAGGTCGACTCCGTCACTCCGGGGGTGGATTATCTCGGCTCCAGCTAATTCTCGGACCTTAGGGATACTTCGGCTCGCCATTGGCAACATCCCATCTTGCTCGCTGCTTCGCTGCCCTGCTCAAAATCGGCACCTGTTACATCTCACCCTGCTTATAACCGCAACTCCTTCCTCGCTCCGGCTGGTGGGGGGACATCTGATAGGTATGGCCTAGCAACTTCAGGTCGGGCTGACACTCCGGGCCAGATCAACCCGACCCGGAGTAGCTGGGCCCAGGAAAGTAAGCCTAACAACTGGCCCAGAAGTGCGCATGAGCCTGGAGCAGCCCAATCACGGCATATTTGGAAAGAAAGATCCCCACGATCTTCTTCCAACTTCCATGCAGAGATGATAGGCGCAATTGTAGGGAGTTAGTTAGGGTTTGAGTTGAGCAGTACAAATAGGAGAATTGTACTCAGAATTAGGGTTCGCATTTTGTACTCTGAAACTATAACGTGTAAGCTCAAAAAGAATAGTGAAGAAACACCTCGGCAGGTGATATTTTCAACCCGTGGACGTAGATCTCCGGATCGAACCACGTACATCCTGTGTTCTTTAAGTTTCTTGCATTGATTTACGTTGCCAAGGGGTTTTACGTTCGGAGTTTATTTGATAACCGGATTACGCTTTATCAGTGGGTAAACAACTTCTTATTGACATTACACATTATTAGATCCAACTTTTACAATTCAACTCATATATGTTTATTTGCAACCTTTATTTTTAGGAAAAAATTCTTAGTAGAATGAATCAACTAGCTCTCGGAGAGCGGGACTATATGAGAGAGCCATTCCGAAGATCATTTGAGGAGTTATATCAGGAAGCACAACAAAATTTTCATGATCACCGTGCAACCTACCATCAGCCACTGCCGACGGCACAACAACAAGCAGCTGGGATGCCCATGCCACATGACGCCCCTCAACAAGGGAGGAGACGTAGTACATCTACACGTGCTAACTACGGACAACGAGCTAGTGGTACTACCTCCCGTGGTACCCATCCATTTAGGTCTGTGTCAGGCGATGTCCCCGGGCCTTCCCGTTCTACCGTTCATGAGCATCCTAGTGTGGACGTGCAGTCGGGCTACTATGTGCCTCCAATGGTGAACGAACAAGACTTTTTCACTCCTCATCGTGATTCAATGCGGTTTGATCTGTCCTTCACTTCGCTCCTGAAAGTCGGCAACTATACAACACCTGAACCATTTTATCCACAACATCCAAATTTGGGTGGTCATTCAG
This sequence comes from Ajuga chamaepitys, assembly GCA_958295605.1. Lineage (NCBI taxonomy): Eukaryota > Viridiplantae > Streptophyta > Magnoliopsida > Lamiales > Lamiaceae > Ajuga > Ajuga chamaepitys. Next base: position 27,799,400 of record OY282499.1, read on the forward strand.
GACAGTTCAATACGTCGCCGATCCCATATTTAGGTCAAACATCATCTTCATCTGGTCAGCCAACATTCAGTTTAAATATCAGCACACAAGATGATGTTCAATCACAACGAGCCCAAGATACGGAATCCGATGCCCCTATCGAGGAACGAAGAGGGAGAGCAAAACGAAACAGAAAAAGAACTAGATGCGGGACTGGTCATGAATATTCGATTTTGTCTTTTTCAAGTTATTTGTAATAATTGCGTAAAGATTACTTGATATTTTAAGTATTTATGATTAAACTAAATATTATAGTTTTTCACTAACCGAATTTAAACATCGACTATACTCGATAATCTTAATCTTACATAAAAAAATAGTTGGGTGCGAGTCAAATTATTGAACGTCTATTAAATAAACTATTCTTTTTTAAGAAATATATATATATACACACACGATAATCCATAACACACAATAAAAAAAAATTAAATAAAAAATTAAAAAAAAAATCCATAACACGCCCCAAAAAAAAAAAAGGATCTCGCCTATGCCTAGGGCTAGTTTTAAAAAAAAAAATTATATGAGATGTCGCCCCTGCCAGGGGCGACTTTGCCTATACATACGGCACAAATATGGTATAACGCCTATGCCACAGACGAGTTTAACAAATAAAAAAAAAAAAAATTTTTAGATCTCGCCCTTGGCAAGGGCGAGATCACTGTGGCTGTGTCAGTTTGAAGTGAACTCGCCTGTGGCACAGGTGAGTTCACTTACTTTACTAATTTCCAAAAAAACACACGTAAAATTTTAAGCAAATTGTGAACAGTACGTTAGTTTGTTAAAATTGCCTAAATTAGTGATGTTATTGAGAAGTGAATAAAAGAAGAGAGACTAATAGGTCTAATAGCAAGAATAGAGTAAGTTTGTAATAGGTGCAGCTAAACTGACTGGTATCACACTCGAAGCACTTGTGATTCATGTCTGGAGAGGTGTCCATCAATTCAAATAAGTAAGTTCAGACGCAGTGGGAATTTCGATTTTACATCTCCAAACAAGCAAATTGAATATTAGACATTCAAAACCTATCCATGTGAAACTTAGTTCGTGCCAAGTCTCCCTCTCTTATTCAGATTGAATACTAGTCCCCCGAGACCAATGAGTTTCATATGTTGGAAGTAGTGGTGGATTGATACGATATACTGCACCAAGTCATCCATACAGTAACTGTATAAAATTTTTGGAATACTCGAATTCATATTGTTACAAAACCAAAAATTGTATACCGAAATTTTCGGTACTGTATCGGCAAATTCAGTATATATCGTATATTTGCGTGTACTGAAATTTCGATATACCATAATTCTTTTGGTGTACCGTGTATATCGAAATACTAAAATATGAAAAAAATATTGATATCGATATATATTGAAATATTGAACTACCAACACACCGAGTTTTTTTAGTATACTAGTACATACTGAAATACTAAACTTGCTAATGTTTTTGAATTATCATACCATCCATACCAAATATTTTCGGTATAGTATCATACCGTACCGAAAATTTAATATATCGAAAATTTCGGTAATTTTTCGGTACGATACGTGCGATATTTCAACATTTCGATATTTTTTCCTACCTTTAGTTGAAACTGTAAAGAGCTTGGGAACGCTCATACAAAGAGTAGTGCAATTTAGTTCGTACCAAGTTTGCCTCTCTTATTTTTCTATGTGAAACTAAGAGCTTTGTTGCTGCAATTGACAACCTTAAATAGGCTTCGGTGGTTCAGAGTCTCAACACCGACGCAAGGCCCATCCGGCGCCTTACTCTATTCTGGAATAAAAACATGGATGTTGCGCTTATCTCCATGTCGGAGAGATTTATTGATGTTGTTACGAGAATTTCGCACTTTTAACCCCATTAGACTCAAATGTTGCAGAACTGGTCCTTCTGTTACGGTTTTTTTAAATATTTGGCAGAAGTGGTCCCAGTTGTTTTAGCAATGTTAGTCCCACAGTTATTTGCAAATATAGTCCCAAAAAATTGGCACTTTTGGTACCAAATCTGAAAATTATGTAAAAATTAGAAAAATATTTTTAAATTCTAAAATTCATTTAAAATATCATAAAAATTGAAACTGTTATTTAAAAAAAAATCATAAAATTGAAATATTTATAAAATTAAAAAAATTGAAAAATTTAAATTGTCTTAAAAGGATTTTAAAATTTCTAAATAAAAAAAATCTACTTATTTTACAAAATTAGGAGTCCGACTTTAGTGCACCTGGAGTATCGGTGCACCTGCACTATTAATTACCTTAGATTAGGTATTTTCATATGTTAACCGTTTGATAAAAAAAAAAAAAAATCTTTCTCCTCGTACCGATTACCTATTCTACTGGTTTTCTAAGATTAATTAGCAAATAATTACATTATCATTAGTATTGTGTGCTCATCATAATATTTTCCCCCAAACATAAACCTTCTCCTCTGGATTGTCTAGATTAATTAACAAATGATTACACTTATTATGTGTCCATCATAATTTTCTCTCCAAAAATAAATCTTCGTTTTCTTATTGATCAAATCATTTGTCTATTCTTATTCTGCAAAAACACGACTTATTTTATATTGAACAAATTCTTATTTTTTTATTCAAGAAATAAGTCCTCTTCTCCTTTCTGATTGAACTCTTCATCAGTTAATCATTTTCTTTTTTTGAGTAGAACGATGTGATTTTGTGTTGTTGTCCACACTAGCTTTCTAAAATTCTCCGCATCGCTCGTCTACTCGCCCTTCAAACTGTTTGACATTTTCTCCCGTCTTCTCCAAAATACTAGCCAAAAAGATATTTTTGTTTCCAGACATAAATTAAAGGAATGGTGCGCGTTATGCATTGCTGCTAACTTTCGCTAATGAAGGAGATAAAAATTAGTTTTGGTGACCTAATTATTTGCCTAGTATACAAGTTATTAGAAAATAAAATAATAAATACCGATTTTTTTTTTTTAAATTTTAGACGAAATATTATATAAGAAAATTCACCTTTTAAAAAAAATACTTCCGACATTACATAGATATTTTTATATATTTTAAATAATTTTTTTTTTCAATTTCAAAATAATTTACAGATTTGTTAACCCTATTTGGATAATCTCATTATAAGTCCCTAAAATGTTATGCATTGTTCTAGAATTTGAAAAATTTACATAATAATAATTCAAATAAAACAGGTTAAAGTTGTACCCCATGAGTATTTGCTTATTAATGTGCGTATGTCAACAAATAATTAATAGCATTTGTAAACAACTTAGTTTTTTAATGAATACCCTCGTAACCTATTATCAACCTGAGATTTTTCTCCCTATCCGAACAATGGACTGATAAATAATTAAAAGAAAATAGTTTGAAATCTAAAAAAAATCATTTAAGATGTGTAAAAGTATCTATGAAATGTTGGAAGTATTTTTAGGAAGAAAATAATTTTCTTAAAAGAGTTTAAAGTAATTTATGAAACATATAAAATTATTTGAAATTTATAAAATAAAGTTTTAAGAAAATCTAATTTTATAAAATAAGTTGATTTTTTTTTTTAATTCAGAAAATTTAGAATTTTAAAGTCCTATAAGACAACTTAAAATTTTCATTTTTTTAAAATTTTATAAAATAATTAATTTTTCGAAAACTATTTTTTCTAAATTTAATATTTTCGGTTACTTTTATGATATTTTAAATGAATTTTAGAATAAATTTATTTTTATTTTTACATATTCAGATTTTTAGATTTTTTCATAATTTTTAAATACTTTTTTAAGTTTAATGGGGTCAAAAGTGAGAGAGTTGGGACCAAAACACAATAAAGCATGTCTAATGGGAACAAAACTGTAAAAAATTCGAAATTATGACGTCCCGCTAACGGCTGAAAAATTTTGGGACCACTTTTGCCAAAATTTTGGGACTATTTATGCAAACAATTGACGTTTGGATTGAACTTGCAATATTTGAGTCTAATGGGGCCAAAAGTGCAACTATTGGGACCAAACCGCAATTTTGACGTGTCCTGTGGGACCAAAAGTGAAAAATTCTCATGTTGTTACCATTCTTGATTCCAGGCCTTTTTATTTTATAGGCTGTTATAGTGAACCCGACGTAGCTCAGCGTCGGCGACATGGTAGGCCTTCAACTCTCTCTATGATTCTACTGTGGAAGAAACCAATTACATGAAATTTGCTATACAACTATATGAATAAGTGATACACGTTGTGTATGCATGCATTTATATCGATTTAGATGTCTGTTATATATCATTTGAATGCATATTTGACTGGGAATTACTTGTATTTGTTACTTTGTCTCATTTGACTTGTATAAGCTTGTTTTGAGGTTATTCAGGTGTTTTTAAGCTAAAGAGTCTATCTAGACAAAGTTTGGATGAAGAAACAAGCTAAGAAGGGACAAAAACGGAAGAAATCAAGCTGAACCGGGTGAACTAGTCGTGACGGCGACACCACTTGTCGCGGCCGCGATAAAAAGTGGCCAGAAACACAATCAACACTGATGAAGCATCGCGACCGCGGCTAAAAGGGCAGTTTTAAGGAGGTTTTGGGTACAAATGGTCGCGACCGCGACCAGAAGGCATCGCGGCCGCGACAGAAGGTCGGTTGACCTTTTCTAATCTGAATTTGATATAGATTTTGACCCATTTTGACCCAAGATGATCCCCAATTATAAAAAGGAGGCTTCCAAGTCCAAAAAAGGATACAAGATCATATTCTACACTTGTAAAAATGCTCGGAGATTTGGAACGAAGATCAAGAATTGCGAGGGTGAAGATCAAGATTCAAAGAATTCGGGTTTATTCTCCTTTGTTTATTTTTACTTTCAAACAATGTTTGTTTATGAATTTTGTTTGAGTTTAATCATAGACATGAGTAACTAAACACTTAGTGTTCTAGGGTTAGAGAAAAAGTACTTGTTGATTATGTTTCATTTATTTGTTTAATTCTAGACTGCGTTTTTATCATTATTTATTTGTTTTGTTCTTAAATCATGAATTAATTGATTTGGCCAATTAGTTATTCTATTTGGTTAATAACTCGTCGTCTGAGAGGAGAGGGTAGTTAATAGGTATATGAGCATATAACATAGGCACCAATATTCGTTCGAGAGGAAAGAAGTCTTACGTAGGGATTGGTCTTAGGAGCCCTTGGGAGTTGCGTATGTGATAGTTTGCCCGAGAGAGTAATTATTCATGTAATCTACACGATAACATCGTCCGAGAGGAGGGTTAACTATAGTATCACCGTCTAATAATGATAAAATTGGTATAAAAGTCTAGGATTGTAAAATAATCAAACATAGGAAACAAGAATTGAAATTGAAGCCCTAAAATAAGCTTTAATTCCATCTAAGTTAGGGTTTTAGTTAAATACACCAACTTTCACCAACTTTCAGTTAAATACACCAACTTACACCAATTGAGAGTCTAGTTAGGGTAGTTTTATTACAATTAGGGTAGTAAACTAGACACAACCTTCAGTCTCTGTGGATCGACCTTGACTGCCACTACCTACACTAGCACCGTATACTTGCGAATTACTCCCTCCGTCCCGGTTAACTTGTCACAGTTGACCGGGCACGGATGTTAAGGAAAAACAGATTTTGTGGAATCTTTGACCTTTTTAAAGGTGGAGATTGAATGTGGATATTTTGAGGGTGGAGATTGTTGCCTTTAATTGCCATTTATGGGTGTGACAAGTTAAGTGGGACGGACCGAAATGGAAAGTAGGACAAGTTGACTGGGACGGAGGGAGTACTAGGTTAGAAAATAGTGCATCAATAAGTCTCGGGGCTAGTACATCATTTATGATAAATCAAGTATATTTTTTATCCAAACACTGTCTCACATGTTTGAGGCTATGTGTGGTACTCTTGGCATTCCGCAAGTAACTTCGCATTAGAAATATCTGGGTCTACCATCAGTTATGGGCCAGGATAAGTCTGAGATCTTCTCTTCTATCAAAGACCGTGTCTGAAAACATTTTGTTAGGAAATTTATGTTTAGTTTTGATGATGACAAACCTCAATGTAAGGTAGGAACTGGTGTCCCATGATTTATGTAATCATTGTAATAGATACGGGCTAGTACTACTTAGACAAAGTCACAACAAGCACACAAAAAATACATCAAGGTTACATGCAGCAAGGAAGCAACAAGGACTGCAGTAAGCATATAGTACGGTTGCTTGTGCTTTTCGTATATATAGCATTGCGTGTTGCAAGAAAGATCCAACCAGCAAGCATCATCTACGTCAACATTTTGAAAGTCCAAGTAAAAAATTAGGGGTTCGATATTTAAAAATTTAGCTAGTAGAGACAAGATTAAAATCTTGTACTGACTATCTAATTACGTGGGGACACATTACCTGACAAAAAATAAAAGCAACAATGAATACTAACATCAAGTCGCAATCACTCCAACCTAACTCTGCAGAAAGGACAAATGGATCTAAAGCCGTATGAGGAGCATTAAATATTAACGGAAATATTTTTCTCACTCTTTAATGAGACGAAATCCTAACAACTTTAAATAGAAGGAGATGGAGGATGGGCAAAGGCTACCGTATTATTGAGCGATTGAAATTAATTCACACCAAGCACTCAAGCATTCTATATCAAAGCTATAAAACATACAACACTCTGATATTTTTACAAGGGTTTGTGCAATGTATACAAGAATGAATTACAAGAAAGCACTAAAGCATTCAAGTGGAGATTCAAAGCTGCATCAAGATTCTCAAGTCAAGCTAGCTCTTAAGCTTTGCCTCGGTCCTAATCCTTCTCAAACAAGGAACATGTGTATCATAGAGAAGTAGCCTAGATGTTCTGAGAAACATGTGTATCATAGAGAAGTAGCCTTCCGAGGATAGGCAAAAAACTGCAAGGAGCTAAGTTGGTACTTCGGCGTAGTTAAGTTTGTGATGTGTGAAGAGCTTATTGAATATTCCTTGTGTGAGGGAAGAGTGGACGTAGAAGGATTACTCCCACCTTCGAACCACTATAATCCTTGTGTTTTTTTTTTTTTTTTTTTTTTTTTATTTATTTTATTTTTTACTTGCAGTTGTTGGTATACTACTTACGTACTGCATTGATTTGTACGAAAATGGTTTTGCATTATTCCGTTGCATAAAACTCTACTCGTGCATTGCTTACTATAAGAACCTAAGACTAGTCTGCCTCGTGCCCACTACCTTAAGTTTGCTTACTGCACCAGCTTTGATGTAAGAACAAATTTCTTGGAGTAAGCAATGAACTCTGCTCAATGTATTTGAAAAAATAAAAATTGAGTTAGAGGTTTATTTACCCTCCTTTAAACCTCTACCACTTGTGACCAACACATATATCCGAGTGGAAAGGAAGATCTTTATCAGAAGGAGACGAGGAGATTCTTATAAAATCAAGTTATACATGCCATCCCTACATACTCCATGTCGTGTTTTAAAATCTAGGATAGTATTTTACTTGACATCGAGGCCATGTCCCGCTCCTTCTGGTGGGGGGATGGAGCTGGTTCGAATAAAATAACACGGGATTCATGGGATAAATTGCAGCTTTGCAAGAAACTTGGCAGGCTCAGCTTTATAACCCCCAAGGCCTTTAATTTAGCTATGCTAAGTTGACATGCCTGGAGACTCTTAAGCAATCAAATTCTCTTATTGCACGAGTATTCAAAGCGAAATACCATACCTCAGTTTCTTTCTTGCACGCCTCAATTATCCTATGCCCATCTTTCGTGTGGCATAGTATACTCAAGTGTCGACATGTTATTTCCATGGGTAATACAAAACTGATATGTTCACATCTTCAAATTAGAATCTAGGAGGACTGATGGCTTCCACTACCCCTCCACCCCCCCCCCCCCCCCCCCCCATTCTCTATTTCCACTAGCTGCCATACACTTCCTATTAGTTCCACTATTAATGCTCTTTTTTATCAGAGTAAGGCTACGTGTAATTCAACTTTAGCCCGTCATATGTTCTCCAAAGAGGAGGCTGAGCCATCATCTCGCTCCCAATCTAGAACTTCCATTCTGTCGCGAGATGGGTATGGCACCATCATAGGTTTGAGGAAATTTACAGTTTAATCGATGTACCATTTTCTTAAGAATTCTGCATATAGCCTGGTTGGGATCCAATCTCTTCCGCCCACAAGTGTGGGTCCAAGCTCATTTTAGAGGTGCTTGTGGAGCCTCAAATCACCAAGTTATCTACTCCATTTCATTTGGCGATGTTGCACTAACTCACCACCCTTAAATGATAATCTTGCACGCCGACACATACTCATCTCGGGAATCTACCTTTTCTCAAAAGTCAGGATCGCTCTTTCACGCACCTTTTTTTCTTGTGTCCACTCACATTTATATATGGTATGAAGCTAGTGTAAGGGAATGTATTATGAGCTTTTCAAGTCCCCTTCATTATATTCTACAAGGAATTCATACACATTCTTTAAAGGAATTAGCTACTCGAGCTCACGATATGGAGCTAAGCATGACTACAAGTGGAGTTAAAGGCCGCTGATTCGTGAGCCACATAAGTTTAATAATAAACAAGACTGGAATAAATGGGTCAAACCGTTTACCAAACCTACAAACAAGGAGTTCATGGCAGTAGCCACAATCCCCATCAAGTTTGGTAGGAAATGAGACAACAAGACTGACAAATGGAAAAACATCATTCAAGACCAAAGGCAAATAAAGTTGACTTTGAAGGAGATGAAACAAAAACCATATCAATCTTGGGTCTGACATTTCCGGAATATTCGATGACTTGATCGAAGAAAATCTAATTGAATTGCTTGGAATGAAGCAACCTGAAGAAGCTAAGCGAACTGATGACCCGAAGTATTACAACTATCATTAGTTGGTGGGGCCTTCAATAGAAGATTGCTTTGTATTCGAAGACAAAGTTATGCAGCTAGCTCAAAAAGGAAAAATGGTGTTGGATGAAGGCAATGCAACAACACATCTCATCTTTATCCTAGACGATAATGGTCATAGTAATACCTCATAAAATATGGCAGACAAACAAAGAAGCGAGGAAGCTCAGTCCAAAACCAAAGTTCATGTTGACTGTGCAACTGCAATGACCTTCACTAATGAGATTTGTTGCTCGGATCACAGTCCCACAATCAACCATTATTTGTGGTTAGCTACACTAGCGAGCAAAAGTTTATCAAATTCTGATTGATGAAGGTTCTGCTGTTAATATTCTTCCTTTATGTGTGATGAAAAAGTTAGAGATCTCAATGGAAGAGCTTCCAAGTAGTTGATTGATGATTCAAGGATTCAATCAAGAAGGACATCGGGCACTTGACATCATAAACTTGGACCTCTTGATGTATGACATGACTTCTAATATACTATTTTATGTCATCAATGCCAAGACATCATATAACATGCTCTTGGGTCGACCACGACTACATGAAAATGGAGAGTTTCCTTCTACCTTATACCAATATTTAAGTATTGTCATCAACACATTATCAAAAGAGTGTTTGGTGACGACAAACCTTTTACTGAAGCAGAAGCTCACTTCGCCAACATAAAATACTTATTCAAAGACAAGAAGGTGATAATTATTAAAGAAAGTGAAGTAGATGGGAATTCCAAAGACATTCAAGAAGACAAGAAGGACACGTCGTCAGCTCAAGTCAATAAAGAAGTTGAAAGTGAACAATTGAAAGATCCCGACACTTTTGACTCAACTTGATGCAAGAAAACCTTGTCCTCCACTATTTGAGGGATTCATCCATTTGATCATTGGACGTAAGAGTGAACACATAGGATTCCTAGCACCTGAAGTTGCTAAGTGTTGTGATCCAAAGCATTTAAGCTTCTTGTTAAGGCCGGATTTGATCCGCAAGAAGACTTTACATTAAGGATGCCTACCGTGCATGTTGGCTCTGAAGAATATAGATTCACTACTACCCAAAATATTCTTAGGAAGAGTGGTTGGCCTGTCAAAACCACCAAAACAAGTGTCGGGACTCTTACTTACGAGTCCCATTCGTATTGCCATCAAAAGAGCCGAAAGCAATTGTATTATTAAAGAAGAAGCCTCTTCAACTGATGATGCAACTGACATCATGGAGGTAGGTATAGAGAGTCTCCATCTTTGATAGACTTGGGCCTCTTCGAATATGTAAAAGAAGTAAAGTGACCAGGTCTCTGTATACGTGAAGGCTTAGGAGCTTGATCCATCTTGCATGAAGGACCACACCACCTTGACCTTGTCATGTGGGGAAGTCCTTAAAACTAAGATGCAAATCATTATTAGTATTCGAATTTAAGATGGTAATAAAGATGATAGAGAGAGCGTGACTTGATTGTATTACATCAATGGTGGCTTTCATCTTGCTCCTCAAAGCGTTGAAGGAAACCAAAGAATGAAAATTATTTGGTTATGCATGCAACCCAAATGAGGCAAGAGAATGGACAAATGAGAATATTTATAGATTCCAGGAAGTCTAAATAGGTAGATGGAGACGTTGCCTCAACAAATCACATAACTTTGTGCGAAGATAGACATGTAGAAGAGAAGGATGCTGAAAAAGCCCTACATGAACTTGAAGATAGTGTAGGAGCCAGTCTCATAAATCGGGAGTTCATGAAACACTACTACGCCTCAGCCAACTACCAAAAAAAGAAAAATAGGGAAAAAACAAATAAACAAAAAAAAAAAGAAAAAAAAAAAACTCTTGGGCAGCATGAGTATACACTGTGCAAGACAACCACCAAAGGTAAAGTATGTAGTTAACATGCTAACTTACCCCACTTTAACTAAAGCGAATAAAGAAGAGTTACTCATGTTCTGCATGATTATGAAATGTGTACGGAACCCCCCACCCCCATCCCTAAAAAAACTCAAAGTAACAAATTGTATTATGTTATGACTTGATCCCTCTCACTGAAGCATGTAGACACCTTGGAAATATTTTGAGTTCAGTCGTATATTGTGTTTTCCTCTCCTAAATTGCTCTGAGGCTCGAGGTTCAAGCTCCAAGTCCATCCAATTATCGGATTTCTTTAAATTAGTTCGTCAAGTCCACAACAATTATCTAATTTCTTTAAATTAGTTCGTCAAGTTCAACTGTAGATGAATCTACCTTTCCAAGTCAAGTACTTTATGATGAACGTAAAAATTACCTTTTTTCTTGCACTTTTCAGGTTCATATTTTGTGGAGAATTACGTGTAATTGTTGTGTTTATGTGTGATTTCATGTTTTATTGTATTCTTATGTTGATTTTCCCTTTTAATAAGTTTTGATGCACTTTTGGGTGTTTTTGAGTGGTATTTTGAAGGTTAGGAAACTCGGAAGAATTTAGAAGATCGCTCGCACCTATTTTCAAACTCCGGCCTGCATCCTGAGGTCCAAATGGACCCAAATTGGATCGAGGTTAGGCCCGAACTAAAGATCGTCAAGTCACGAGTAAAAGTCGTGAAGAAGTCGGGCCGAGAAAATGGACGGAAATGCCTCAAATTGGAGAAAGATATAAGAAGAGGTCGATCGCACATATGCCACGTTTGAGCTTGCTAATCGAGGCCCAAATGAACCTGAATCAGGCCCAGCAAGAGCTCAAATTGAATTTCTTCGAGTCGCAAACAAAAATTGTGAAGGGGTCGGGTTGAGAAAACGAGAGGAAGGGCTCCGAAACGGCAACGGAAGACGGAGGTGCAAAGCTAGAAACTGAACCGGACCAACAGCCGGACCACCGGCTACAAGTCCAGTACTGACCCAGGGATCACCTGCCGGACCACCTACCAGCCCGGCTGCCGGACCGGCAGCAGTCCCGGTAGTTCGCTGCCGCGTGCCCTGTTTTCGTGCAGTTTTCGTATTTCAGCCGTAACTTCCTCGTCCGAGTTCCGATTTGAGTGATTCGAGTTGCCACGTGTAGCCAAAACAAAGATCTATAAAGTTTTAGTTGAAATTAAAGGCTGATTCTAGATGGAGCTTTCCCAGAAATCACGAGAAGGACGAGTCGAGCGCGCACAAGAGGCTCGACTCAACAACTTAAAGGATCAAGCACTCTGTTTTGTATGTTTACACTTTTGCCCTTACTAGGGCTTATTTTTAGGATTGGGGGGACCTATATATATCCCTTCTCCTCTCATTTTTAATTATCAATTTCAACATTTGCCTCATTTCCCCACTACTTTTTCTCTCTTTCTTCTTCAATTTTCAGACTTTAACTTAGAAAACTAGGGTTTTTCTTTCTTCTCTTCAAGGAGGAAGCCATCTTTGGTGGAGAACTCGAAGGCTAGTCACGGGCTTGTGATACCCGTCAATATTTTTGGAGTATTTCAAGGATTCGTCAAATTATTGAGCATTTTCTCTCCCCTTCTCTTTATTTTCAGTTTTTATTATTTTTATTACTTGATATTGATGATTCTTGTTTATGACTTGATGATTTGCGAGTAATTTTTGTATTTCCCGAAGCCCGGGAGTAGCCCAAGCTTCGGGGTTGATGATTAGTTGATTGATTATTGGAATTGTTGTGGGTTGTGGTAACCAATGTTAGGATTTGATTGATTTATTATGATTTTTCATATGAAATTAATGCTTGATTATAGGCTTGACTCCGTGGCTCGAGCTTTCGATAATTTAGCCTTATTTTGTATGATTGTGCATTTGAGACGGGATAATCGAAACCTAGGCTAGGGTTTGCCACCCTTTCGAGGAGATTCAATTTGATCTTAAATGAGTTTAGGATTGGATTTCTACGCCTTAGATTAGTCGGGAAGGAAATTCAATCCGGAACCTAAATCAATCAAAATCTAATTGGTAGGATGAAGACCTATGAAGGAGAAGACCTACCAAACAGGGAAGTAGAGTCTAGGGGTCTTGGCTAGGATTGACGAAATTAGGTTTAGTCGCGTGTGTAGGAACTACACCCCTACACCGGTCTTTAACGTAGGAGAAGTCGGGCTATCCTTTTCTAGTCTCCCATAGTTGGTAACCCGGGGCCAGAGGTTGAGTTTGTAAATCTCATTCGTGTAGGTAGTCTACATCGAACCCCGATTTCTTACCTATCCCACCTCAATCGTATTCCAGAATTATCACCCAATTAGGATATCGATTGGGTTGAGAATTCAATCACATAGAGCTCACACTAGTTTCCTTTAATTGTCTTTGAATTGTTAATTCCATTTTGCTTGTGTGAAGCCGAGCTTCGCGAATATCTCCCCATCGATCGGTTCCCTCCTTGCTTTATGTCATTAGATTAGTCATCAATCTCTCATTTCCATTTGACCTAACTAATTCGAACGTGCTAAAGCCGATTCTCATGAAAAATCCTCCCTGTGGATATGATATCTTATATACTACCTTTGTCACAAATCGTACGCTTGCAGTTTAAGAAGGCCGTTCCAATCACATCGATTTGGAGCGATTTTCACGACAAGTTCACTTTACCAGTCTATGTCGAATCATCCAAATCTACTATGTTGCCTGTTCAACGTTCAATTCAAGAAATCCTTGGTATGAGTATAAACTATCAGCAAATCCAAAATTCAACAAGGCTCCTAGGTACGAGCGTAAAATACCTATTAAGTTCAAATTCAAGGCTCCTTGATGTAAGTTTACGAGACTTTCAAGTCAAATTCAAGTACAAATTTAAGAGTTCCTTGGTAAGAGTATAAAAATGTCAATACGTTCGAACAAAATTCCAGAAGACAGTTCGAGACTTATCCACTTCTAGACGCGTCGTCCGTGAACAAGTCTCAAGGAGGAGTTTGTAGAAACGTAAATTTTATATCTAATTAAAATCCGAAACGTAATATATATTGAAAATCAATTTATAATAATTATTTTGATATAGGAGTTAATTAAATGAAATTCCTAAGTTAAATACAATTTTATTGGTGATTTGTTATATATTTTATTTACGTCTCAGAAGCCGTCCCATGTGAATATGATACTACTAAATTAAATTACATTAATTTAGTAATTCTAAAGAGATGATGGTGGATATCAAATTATGATGGACCAATCAGAAGAATCCATATATCAGGATGGTGCATGAGTATCATATTAAACAAAGCTCCTTCATCAAAACGAAGAAACATGGCATACCCACGTGAATGATGAACAAATTCACCGTTTTAGAAGATCGAAGATATAAAACATTTGTAAACAATTAGATTAGTTGAAATCCTGATATTATCGACTTTGAAGTGACAATCTTAATGTTGTATAATAGATATAATATGATGGAGAACCAATAAAATTTCTCTATTCTGATTCTATGCCCATTATGATTCTTCATCCTACAACTATAAACACGACTTGATTTTCAATCACAATTCACAACATAAGTTAGAGAAGAAAGGGGATTCTCTCAAGCATTCTAAGATGTTCTAGCAAATATTCAAAAGTGTTCTAAGGAGATTGAAAGGCGTTCAATGTTGTTCTAAAGGTATTTTACATTGTTCTAAAGGCGTTTCTTGTTGTTTTAGTAAAAAAATAATGTTTGATTCAAGATTTAACTTTTTTCCTTGAATTTAACGTTATGAATAAAAGAAATCAAATTCAGTGCAGTTCAAAGATCAAAGTTCACCAAAATATTTCAAGAAGTTCTTGAGATTTCAATGTTCAATTTAAAATTAACGCTTTAAATCCTCAAATCAATGTTATTGAGGATTAAAATTTATTCCGGAGAAGATCAGAATTGATTAATCTACTGCGAAGATTGAAGATATTATTTTTGAAAAGAAGAACCAGAGGAGAACTGGAGATAGAAACTACAAAGTTGTAAAATTAATTCATTTATTTGTTTCGAACGAAGATTTACATCTTTTTCGTGTTTATGTATTCAATACACGAAGTTTATTGTTACAAATTTGGCACACCTAGTGGGACTTTCCTATCTCTCATCTCTCTCTATTCGATTCAAGGTCTAGTAATGGCAATCACAAATCTCTAACGTTCAAGATAAATTCTTCAAAGTCCTCAAGTGCTAGTGTTGGGGACACGATCGTTACAAGAAGTATGCCAAGGCACTGCAATCACGATCATTATCTTGGCAACTATTGAGAAGGATTCGCTATATCCTACTTCCAACATCACAAGTGATGAGGATAATTATGCATGTTCTACTCCTCATTGTACATCAAGTTTAGAAGAAGCTCTGGTTATGACGACGAATACTTCAATTCTTCAGGAACAACTTGCAAGTTCGACCAGAGCCTTTGAAGGGTTCATGAAGCATGTTCATGAGCAATTAATATTCTCAAATTTCCAAGCTTATGAGCAATGTGGAGAACAGTGATGCAAGTAAGATAAAAGGAAATCAAGCCAAAGATCAAGACGAAGTTGAAACATCTACAAGGCGTGATGCCATTGATAAGGAAAAGTGGAGTTCAAGTATTTTTTAATGGTGTGATTCCGGTCGACCAACTCAAGGAGATTATCATGGACACTATCAAAGAGAAATTCGAGAGAGGCTCAAAGTTTTTTTCACATACACCAAGCCATATACTCAATGAATCGATAGTCTGAAAATGATGATGGGTTATCAGCCACCCGAGTTCCACTAATTCGATGGAAAAGACAACCCTAAATAACATATCACCCACTTTATTGATACATTCAATGATGCCGAAATTTATGCTGACCACTTGGTAAAATAATATGTTCGATCTCTAAAAGGCAATGCATTTGATTGGTATACTGACTTGGATGCAGTCTTAATTGGCAGTTGGAATCAATCAGAGCAAGAGTTCCTCAATCGCTTCTATAGTACTCGGAGGACTATCACCGTGGTTAGATTGACCAACACGTGTCAATGGAAAGAAGAGCCCGTAGTCGACTACATCAACTGATGGAGGAATTTGTGCCTTAATTGCAAAGATCATCTTTCCGAATCTTTCGTAATTGAGATGTTCACATAAGGGATACAGTCGGGACTTCGGTATATTCCATAAGGAATTCGCCCACATCTTAGAGGAATTAGCTACTTGAGCTCACAATATGGAACTAAGCATGACTACAAGTTGAGTAAAAGGCCCGCTGATTCATGAGCCACATAAGTTTAACCATAAACAAGATTGGAATAAATGGGGCGAACCCTTTACCGAACCTACAAACAAGGAGTCCATGGTGGTAGCTACAATGCCCATCAAGTTTGTTAAGAAAGAATACAACAAAACTGACAAAGGGAAAACATTATTGAAGGAGATGCAACAAAAATAATTTTCATTCTTGAGTCCGATGGTTCCGTAATATTCGATGACTTAATGGAGCAAATCTACACGAAGTTTCTAAAATGAAGCAACCCGACTAAGCTAGGCGGTCTAATGACCCAAAATATTGTAAGTACCTTCGGTCAGTGGGGCATTCAATAGAAGATTTCTTTATATTCAAGATAGAGTCATGCGGTTAGCTCAACAAGGAAAAATAATGTTAGATGAAGGCAATGCAACAAAAAATCCCATCTCTATCCTATACGATAATGGTCGTAGGAATGTCTCATGCTTTATGGTGGACAAAATAGTAAGTGAGGAAGCTAAGCTCAAGATTGACGTTCATGTTGACTGTGCAACTGCAATGACTTTCATTAATGAGATTTGCTGCTCGGATCGCAATCTCACAACCTGCCATTGCTTGTGGTTGGCTACACTCACGAGAAAATGGTTAATAGAATTATGATCGATGGAGGTTAGGCTGTCAATATCCTACCTTTATGGGGGATGAAAAATTTAGAGATCTCAATGGAAGAACTTTCAAGCAGTCGATTGATGATTCAATGATTCAATCAAGAAGGACAGAGGGCATTGAGCCTCATAAACTTGAAGCTCTTGATAGATGACATGAGTTTGGATGTACTATTCTATGTCATAGAAGCCAAGACATGATATAACATGCTATTGGGTCGACCATGGCTACATGAGAATGGAGTGGTTCCTTCTACTATACACCAATGTTTCAAGTATTGTCATCAAGACACTATCAAGAGCATTTAGTGATGACATACCTTTCACTGAAGCGGAAACTCACTTTGTTGATGCAAAATACCTCTTCAAAGACAAGAAGGTGATAGAGATCAAAGAAAGTGAAGTAGATGAGATATCCAAATACATTCAAGAAGACAAGAATGACTCGTCGTCAGCTTAAGTGAAAAAGGGCGTTGAAGTTGAACCATTGAAAGATCTAACACTTCTTTTCAGTCTACTTGATGCAAGAAAACCTTACCCTCCACTATTTCAAGGGATTCCTCTGTTCGATAAATGGTCCCAAGATTAAACACAAAGGATTTCTAGCACTTGAAGTTGCTTAGTGTTATGACCTAAAAACACTCAAGTTTCTTGCTAAGGCCAAATTTGATCCGCAAGAAGACTGTACATTAGGGATGCCTAACATACGTGTTGGCTCTAAAGAATATAGATTCACTGCTACACAAAAGATTCTTAGGAAGAGTGGTATGATGTTAAAACCACCAAAACAGGCGTCATATTCATATCAATAAGTCCCACATTGCCATCAAAAGAGCCAAAAGTATTGGGCCTCTTTGAATGAGTAAAAGAAGTAAAGTGTCTAGGTCTCCATATATGCGAAGGCTTCGGAGCTTGATCCATCTCGCATGAAGCACAACACCACCTTGACCGTGTCATGTGAGGAAGTCCTTCAAACTAAGATGCAAACCATTATTATTAGTCAAACTTAATATTGTAATGAAGATGATAGAGAGTGTGTGTTACTTCATCGTATTACATCAATGGTGGCATTCATTATGCTCCTCAAAGTATTGAGAAAATCTAAGAAGGAAAATTGCTCGGTTAGTCAGATATGGCTTCTCTTTCCCGCGGCAGCACACCTTCTTTATTCTGGAATTACCTTTCACTTAAAATTCACTTTCTGTATAGCACTACACCAATGGGCTTTTCTTTTTGTTTGTAGTAGTTGAATATTCTAGATTGGATTTCTGTGCATGTGCTTCCCAAATATGTATTCCTCCCCAAGGAAGGGGGCTTTTGATCTGCCCCCACTAGCTTTAGCTTGGTTATAACTCCGTTTCCATATTTATGATAATACTAAAGGAAAAAAGTCTTACTTACTTGGTGGTGTACGGGCATTTCCAGTCGCTATAACCCTTCTTGCAAGTAGGTAGGTAGACGGGTCTCCACTTCATTACTTTTGTTTACTCTTTCATAGCAGAGTCCGGTATGATCTTCTCTGCCCTTTTAAGGGGAATTTCGCTAATACGCGGGGGGGGGGGGGGGGGGGGGGGGAGGGGGAAGGGGGGATATTACATTGGTAGGCTACTGTAACGACAAATCTTGTGTAAAAATAATTAAACACAAAAACTTCGTACAAATTGAATATATCGAATCAAAACAACTTTACGGTATAATCTCTAGAATTCCTCTGATTCTCTCTTCAACTTGTATCACTTGGAATTTGGAGTAAGATTTCACTTAGATCTTCTCCGGATTTGGATATTTGACTTAATAACGTTAATTCGAGGGCTCAACGACTTAATTTCGAATTAAATGTTTAATTGGGGAACTTCGTAAAAACCGCCTTGAATGTCGTTAGATTCACGAAGAACACCGTTGGACTTTGACTTAATTTATGCCGATCTGAGGGGTTCAACACCTTAATCTCGGATCAGACGCCGTTTCTTGATGAACTTCTTGAAGAACGCTGAAGAACGCTTGAAGTTGCTTGAAGAGTGTCGAAGTTGCCTCTGCTCTGGAATTCTTCACTTGATTCTTGACTTGTGTTGTTTATTTTTGGGTGGAGAATGAGGCCCTATTTATAGTTGTAGGATTGAAAAACCCTAATGGGCTCGAGTCCGAATCGAGTGATATGATTGGTCCTCCACGATATCATTATCCATAAGATAATTATTAAATTAATTGTATTTAATTTAATAATTACTGCAACAACTTGACACATGGAGCGTTGTGATTGGTCCATCATGACTTGATGTGTATCTTCACCTTCTTGAATAATTACTAAATTAATTTAATTTAATTTATTAATTTCTACATCATCTTAACACGTTGCGACTTTTAATTGGCCAATAAAATATATACTAAATCACCAATTAAATTGATCTTTTAACTTAGGAATTTATTTAATTAATTCCTAATATTAAAATAACATATAAAATTGATTTTCAACGCATATTTTATTACGTGACGCATTTTAATTGGATGCAAATTTTGCGTATCATTAAATGCCACCTCGAGGCTTGTTCACGGACAATGAGTCTTGTAGTCAATGAGTCTCGGATTGACTTTTGAAATTTATTTGGAACATGTTGACATTTTATACTCTTGTCACGGAGTTCTTGATTTTGGATTTTTGAATTTGTTAGGTATTTTATACTAGTATCTAGGAGTCTTCAATTTGAACTAGGATTTTGATGATAGTTGGGGGAAGGGGGGATATTACATTGGTAGGCTACTGTAACGACAAATCTTGTGTAAAAATAATTAAACACAAAAACTTCGTACAAATTGAATATATCGAATCAAAACAACTTTACGGTATAATCTCTAGAATTCCTCTGATTCTCTCTTCAACTTGTATCACTTGGAATTTGGAGTAAGATTTCACTTAGATCTTCTCCGGATTTGGATATTTGACTTAATAACGTTAATTCGAGGGCTCAACGACTTAATTTCGAATTAAATGTTTAATTGGGGAACTTCGTAAAAACCGCCTTGAATGTCGTTAGATTCACGAAGAACACTGTTGGACTTTGACTTAATTTATGCCGATCTGAGGGGTTCAACACCTTAATCTCGGATCAGACGCCGTTTCTTGATGAATTTCTTGAAGAACGCTGAAGAACGCTTGAAGTTGCTTGAAGAGTGTCGAAGTTGCCTCTGCTCTGGAATTCTTCACTTGATTCTTGACTTGTGTTGTTTATTTTTGGGTGGAGAATGAGGTCCTATTTATAGTTGTAGGATTGGAAAACCCTAATGGGCTCGAGTCCGAATCGAGTGATATGATTGGTCCTCCACGATATCATTATCCATAAGATAATTATTAAATTAATTGTATTTAATTTAATAATTACTGCAACAACTTGACACATGGAGCGTTGTGATTGGTCCATCATGACTTGATGTGTATCTTCACCTTCTTGAATAATTACTAAATTAATTTAATTTAATTTATTAATTTCTACATCATCTTAACACGTTGCGACTTTTAATTGGCCAATAAAATATATACTAAATCACCAATTAAATTGATCTTTTAACTTAGGAATTTATTTAATTAATTCCTAATATTAAAATAACATATAAAATTGATTTTCAACGCATATTTTATTACGTGGCGCATTTTAATTGGATGCAAATTTTGCGTATCAACAAATGCCACCTCGAGGCTTGTTCACGGACAATGAGTCTTGTAGTCAATGAGTCTCGGATTGACTTTTGAAATTTATTTGGAACATGTTGACATTTTATACTCTTGTCACGGAGTTCTTGATTTTGGATTTTTGAATTTGTTAGGTATTTTATACTAGTATCTAGGAGTCTTCAATTTGAACTAGGATTTTGATGATAGTTTATACTCGTATCAAGGAGCTCTTGATTTGGATTTTGGATTTGATTTGACTTTCTGCATGTGAGAAATTATTGGGCCTTTTAATAAAAAAATGCCCCGTTTAAGCTAATTGAGCCCATATCCTCACATCTTCCCTTTCTAAATAAGCCCAATTTTAAAGGAAAAATAAAAAATAAATAAAATTGAAATAAGAATCAAAATATTGCTTGAATTTCATGTATATTTCTTTTGCATGTCCTCCACCTTGCATGTATGTATGTATCTAATATACATAAACCATGCATAAACCTTATTATACGTATCCAACAACCATCCTCTCACTTTAAGTGGGCCCACGTAATTCCATCCTTTATCTACAGCCAACATCTTTATCAATTTAGACAAAACCCTCTAAAATCTGCCACCAGACCCACAAGACTTCATCTTTGCATGCATGTGATATTCATAAATCATGCTTAAACCTTATCAAATAAATATCAAATGCGAGAATCTCGCTTCCTTATTGATAAGAGTCCAATTAGATTAGCACAAAACTTCTATCAAATATCAGCCAAATATTTCCTCTCGCTATTAGGATTTGTTGCTTGTTAAACAAGTAGGATGAACACTATAAATAGATCGCTCCTCAAAACCTTTTTATCACCTCTCGACAGACACGAGCACCAACCATCGTCTATTTTCTTCTCCTATGAAGGTGTAACTTGATCGTCGGCATCAACTCGAATCGTTATTTTGAAGGTGCTTATTGATCATCGACAAGCTTGGCGGCATCCCGAACTTGGTCGTCGGCATCGTGTGGAGCAACTTCTCAATCGTCGGTTTCCAAATAATTTCTGCAATAGGTATATCTTCTTCCCTTTCATCTTTTATTTTCTTGATTCTCTTTTTTTCTTTTTTTTTTTCTTTTTACACCATGAACGTTGGGTTCCTATGACTGTGAGTGATGAACGGCCAAGAGTCCTGCCAAATTCAAACTCAGTCCCTTCCACGTAATAGCGCAAAGAGATCTCAATTTCTCGCTTTAGCAGCTCTTCATTCAGGTACAATGTACAATCTCTAGTGCCTATAGGTGCAAGATGACCCAGCATAATATTCTCAGTGACCACCTTCCGATGACTCAACTAAAATGGGCCACATCATGATAAGGTGGAGTGATAGACTCGAATAGCAGATCGGACTTAAAAAAAAACATCTTCATCACATGGAGATAAAGTGGCACACTGGACTTCAAAGAGATAGATTCATCCCGTGGAGGTAGGCCTGACATAGAGATGGAGATTCATCCTATGCAACTGGAAGAGACGGATTCCTCTTGGAGATTAGAGGAGGTGGACCTGGAGAGATATACCCGATAGACTAATCTAGGAGAGGCAAATGTATCCCTGCAATGTAAAGAGATGGACTTTAATGACTTGATTGAAGAATCAGACTCGATCAACTTTGACGGCAGACTCATCCCAAAGATTTGAAAGACGGACTCTACTTGGAAAGACACATCTAGACTCGACTTGAAGAGGCGAATTCGTATTGAAGATTCGAGAGGTAGACTCGACTTAGAGCAATATACGTAACAGACTCAACTTCGACAGACACATCCGACATACTTGGCTTGGAGAGGCGAATTCATTCAGAAGATCCAAGAACCTCAACTTGGGAGAGGCGGACTCAAATCTCGAAGATTTGAGAGACGACATCGACTTGGAGAAGCACACCCCACCGACTCGACTTCGAGAGGCAGATTCATGTTGCAGACTTGAGAGATAATGTCAACTTGCAGAGACACATCTGGCGGACTCGACTTGGACCAACACACTCAACTTCGAGAGACATATCCGACAGACTCACCTGCGATAGAGGCATCCAACTGACTCGACTTGGAGAGAAGGATTCATCTTGAAGATTCGAAATGGCGGACTTGACTTAGAGTATGATTAACATCACTTAAAATCTTCTCAACTAGAAGTTCAATCAACATCAAGTTGAACCTTCTCAAGTTAGAGCAACTTAGAAGAGGAAAACACAATATATGACTGAACTTAGAATATTTCTAAGCTGCCTACGTACCCCGGTGAAAGGGATCAAGTCATAACGTAGTTCAAATTGCCACTTTTGTGTTTTGTTTGGGGAGGGGGGGGAGGAGGTGTCGTGCACAGTCTATACTCATGCGGGCCAGGAGTGACTATTCTTTAACCACTTTAGCCAAAGTGGGGTAAGTTAGGATTTTAACCATACTTTACCTTTGGTGGTCCCCGTGCACAGTTTATACTCATGCGGGCCAGGAGTTTTTTTTTTGTGCATCAGGCTCAAGTGAATTTCAAGAACTCCCCGCGTACATCATGTTCAAGTTCAAGTAGGGACTTTTCAACATCTTCCTCTTCTACATGTCTATCTTCGTAATTGCTTCCTTGTTTGTCTAAATGTAGCATGGGGTGTCACCAAGGCCATTATCTTCCAAGATAGTTGTAAGATTTGTTGTTGCATTGCCTTCATCTCGGACTATTTTCCCTTGTCGGGCTAACTGCATGACCTTGTCCTTGAATATGAAGCATTCCTGGATTGGATGCCCTACCAAGCGATGGTACTTGCAGTATTTTGGGTCATCAGTTTGTCCAGCTTCTTCAGGCCGCTTCATTTCTGGCAACTCGATGAGATCTTCTTTGATCAAATCATCGAATATTCTAGAGACATCGGAGTCCGGGAATGGATAAGTCCTTTGCTGCTTCTCCTTCAAAGTTGATTCCCTTTGCTCCCTGTCTTGAGGGACATTCTTTCCCGTGGCATCATTATTTCTTCGGAATTTGATGGGAGTCTCTATTTTGATTTTTGGCGAATGACTTGCCCCCATTGTTGAACTTATGAGACTCGTGAATTGGGGGTCCATCGACTCCAACTTCATTCATACTCAGCTCCATATTATGAGCTCTATTTGCTAGTTCTTCAAATGTCCTCAGCCTAATCCCTTGAAGGATATATCGGAGGCCCCATCGCATGCCTTGGATGCACATTTCGATTGCTGAACTTTTAGATAGTCGATCTTTGCAATTGAGACTCAAGTTTCTCCATCAATTGATATAGTCAATAACAGACTCATCTTTCCTCTGGCAGGAGTTTGACAACTCGATCATGCTCACAGTCCTTCTTGTGCTATAAAAGCAATTGAGAAACTCATGCTCCAT
Organism: Ajuga chamaepitys; assembly: GCA_958295605.1. NCBI lineage: Eukaryota > Viridiplantae > Streptophyta > Magnoliopsida > Lamiales > Lamiaceae > Ajuga > Ajuga chamaepitys. The sequence goes on from OY282499.1 coordinate 27,823,140, forward strand.
TTGCCCCCAACTATCAATTGAGTTCGCCTCTAAGTCTATATATCAATCAAAGGCATTCCCTTTCAAGGATCAGACGAACTGCTTCACAAGATGATCACCATAAGTTCCGGGGTCGTTGCATGTCTCGACTAAATGTGCAACATGTTGTTTTGGGTTACCTTTACCATCAAATTGCTGGAATTTAGGGGGTTGGTAACCTATCGGCATCTTCAACTTGTCCATTTTCTGAGAGTATGGTTTGGTGTAAGTTACGGATGACTTAGCATCCCATTGAACTTGTCTTTGATGGTTCCCAAAATTATCTCTTTCAATTGGTCAACAGGGACCAAACCATCAGTGGAGACTCCCAGCTCATTCAAAGTTCTCTCCTTTTCAACTGGCTGATGTTGATGTCAATGTCCCGCAGACTCTTCCACTTCGTCTTGGTCCTCAACATGTTCTTCCCAGGAGCGCGACTTGTATCACCATTGTCGGCTTTGCTCATCAGCTTTCTATCTTAGAGTCTTGCTCTTGGACGTGTCTCGTAAGACCATCAATTGCTTTGGTTAAGCATACGAGTTGTTCCTCCAGAGTTGAGCTATTTTTCATCATCACCGGAGCAATGTCGGGAGCGGATGAAGAGCTTGATGTAGAGCGAGGAGTAGAACATGCAGAGTTGTCTTTTTCATCTCTATTGCTATCAATAATGTCTGGCATAGGCTTCTTGACAGCTCCGGATGAAGTATTCCCTCTGAAGATGCCAACGATTATGATTGCCTTGACATACTCCCTATGACGACATTGACATTTGCAGTTGGAGAGTTTGTTGCAACGATCTTCGTCAACGTGATCTTATGAGGCGCCATAACACTATCTTCAGTTGTTGGTTGAAGAGAAGAGATGAGAGGTAGAGATGTCCCATTGTGCTGCCAAAAAATTGTAACAACAAATTATGTGTAAAATTAATTAAACGAAAAAAAAAACTTCGTACAAATTGAATATGTCGAATCAAAACAACTCTCTAAAATTCCTCTGATTCTCTCTTCAACTTGTATCACATGGAATTTGGAGTAGAGTTTCACTTAGATCTTCTCCGGATTTTGATATATGACTTAATAACGTTAATTCGTGGGCTCAACGCCTTAATTTCAAATTAAATGTTATAGTTGGGGAACTTTGTGAAAACCGCCTTGAATGTCGTCAGATTTCACGAAGAAAACCGTTGAACTTTGACTTGATTTACGCCGATCTGAGGGGTTCAACACCTTGATCTCGGATCAGACGCCGTTTCTTGACGAACTTCTTGAAGAACGCCGAAGAACGCTTGAAGTTGCTTGAAGAGTGTCGAAGTTGCCTCTGCTCTGGAATTCTTCACTTGATTCTTGACTTGTGTTGTTTATTTTTGGGTGGAGAATGAGGCCCTATTTATAGTTGTAGGATTGAAAAACCCTAATGGGCTCGAGTCCGAATCGAGTGATATGATTGGTCCTCCACGATATCATTATCCATAAGATAATTATTAAATTAATTGTATTTAATTTAATAATTACTGCAACAACTTGACACATGGAGCGTTGTGATTGGTCTATCATGACTTGATGTGTATCTTCACCTTCTTGAATAATTACTAAATTAATTTAATTTAATTTATTAATTTCTACATCATCTTAACACGTTGCGACTTTTAATTGGCCAATAAAATATATACTAAATCACCAATTAAATTGATCTTTTAACTTAGGAATTTATTTAATTAATTCCTAATATTAAAATAACATATAAAATTGATTTTCAACGCATATTTTATTACATGGCGCATTTTAATTGGATGCAAATTTTGCGTATCATTAAATGCCACCTCGAGGCTTGTTCACGGACAATGAGTCTTGTAGTCAATGAGTCTCGGATTGACTTTTGAAATTTATTTGGAACATGTTGACATTTTATACTCTTGTCACGGAGTTCTTGATTTTGGATTTTTGAATTTGTTAGGTATTTTATACTAGTATCTAGGAGTCTTCAATTTGAACTAGGATTTTGATGATAGTTGGGGGAAGGGGGGATATTACATTGGTAGGCTACTGTAACGACAAATCTTGTGTAAAAATAATTAAACACAAAAACTTCGTACAAATTGAATATATCGAATCAAAACAACTTTACGGTATAATCTCTAGAATTCCTCTGATTCTCTCTTCAACTTGTATCACTTGGAATTTGGAGTAAGATTTCACTTAGATCTTCTCCGGATTTGGATATTTGACTTAATAACGTTAATTCGAGGGCTCAACGACTTAATTTTGAATTAAATGTTTAATTGGGGAACTTCGTAAAAACCGCCTTGAATGTCGTTAGATTCACGAAGAACACTGTTGGACTTTGACTTAATTTATGCCGATCTGAGGGGTTCAACACCTTAATCTCGGATCAGACGCCGTTTCTTGATGAACTTCTTGAAGAACGCTGAAGAACGCTTGAAGTTGCTTGAAGAGTGTCGAAGTTGCCTCTGCTCTGGAATTCTTCACTTGATTCTTGACTTGTGTTGTTTAATGTTGGGTGGAGAATGAGGCCCTATTTATAGTTGTAGGATTGGAAAACCCTAATGGGCTCGAGTCCGAATCGAGTGATATGATTGGTCCTCCACGATATCATTATCCATAAGATAATTATTAAATTAATTGTATTTAATTTAATAATTACTGCAACAACTTGACACATGGAGCGTTGTGATTGGTCCATCATGACTTGATGTGTATCTTCACCTTCTTGAATAATTACTAAATTAATTTAATTTAATTTATAAATTTCTACATCATCTTAACACGTTGCGACTTTTAATTGGCCAATAAAATATATACTAAATCACCAATTAAATTGATCTTTTAACTTAGGAATTTATTTAATTAATTCCTAATATTAAAATAACATATAAAATTGATTTTCAACGCATATTTTATTACGTGGCGCATTTTAATTGGATGCAAATTTTGCGTATCAACAAATGCCACCTCGAGGCTTGTTCACGGACAATGAGTCTTGTAGTCAATGAGTCTCGGATTGACTTTTGAAATTTATTTGGAACATGTTGACATTTTATACTCTTGTCACGGAGTTCTTGATTTTGGATTTTTGAATTTGTTAGGTATTTTATACTAGTATCTAGGAGTCTTCAATTTGAACTAGGATTTTGATGATAGTTTATACTCGTATCAAGGAGCTCTTGATTTGGATTTTGGATTTGATTTGACTTTCTGCATGTGAGAAATTATTGGGCCTTTTAATAAAAAAATGCCCCGTTTAAGCTAATTGAGCCCATATCCTCACATCTTCCCTTTCTAAATAAGCCCAATTTTAAAGGAAAAATAATAAATAAATAAAATTGAAATAAGAATCAAAATATTGCTTGAATTTCATGTATATTTCTTTTGCATGTCCTCCACCTTGCATGTATGTATGTATCTAATATACATAAACCATGCATAAACCTTATTATACGTATCCAACAACCATCCTCTCACTTTAAGTGGGCCCACGTAATTCCATCCTTTATCTACAGCCAACATCTTTATCAATTTAGACAAAACCCTCTAAAATCTGCCACCAGACCCACAAGACTTCATCTTTGCATGCATGTGATATTCATAAATCATGCTTAAACCTTATCAAATAAATATCAAATGCGAGAATCTCGCTTCCTTATTGATAAGAGTCCAATTAGATTAGCACAAAACTTCTATCAAATATCAGCCAAATATTTCCTCTCGCTATTAGGATTTGTTGCTTGTTAAACAAGTAGGATGAACACTATAAATAGATCGCCCCTCAAACCCTTTTTATCACCTCTCGACAGACACGAGCACCAACCATCGTCTATTTTCTTCTCCTATGAAGGTGTAACTTGATCGTCGGCATCAACTCGAATCGTTATTTTGAAGGTGCTTATTGATCATCGACAAGCTTGGCGGCATCCCGAACTTGGTCGTCGGCATCGTGTGGAGCAACTTCTCAATCGTCGGTTTCCAAATAATTTCTGCAATAGGTATATCTTCTTCCCTTTCATCTTTTGTTTTCTTGATTCTCTTTTTTTCTTTTTTTTTTCTTTTTACACCATGAACGTTGGGTTCCTATGACTGTGAGTGATGAACGGCCAAGAGTCCTGCCAAATTCAAACCCAGTCCCTTCCACGTAATAGCGCAAAGAGATCTCAATTTCTCGCTTTAGCAGCTCTTCATTCAGGTACAATGTACAATCTCTAGTGCCTATAGGTGCAAGATGACCCAGCATAATATTCTCAGTGACCACCTTCCGATGACTCAACTAAAATGGGCCACATCATGATAAGGTGGAGTGATAGACTCGAATAGCAGATCGGACTTAGAAAAAAACATCTTCATCACATGGAGATAAAGTGGCACACTGGACTTCAAAGAGATAGATTCATCCCGTGGAGGTAGGCCTGACATAGAGATGGAGATTCATCCTATGCAACTGGAAGAGACGGATTCCTCTTGGAGATTAGAGGAGGTGGACCTGGAGAGATATACCCGATAGACTAATCTAGGAGAGGCAAATGTATCCCTGCAATGTAAAGAGATGGACTTTAATGACTTGATTGAAGAATCAGACTCGATCAACTTTGACGGCAGACTCATCCCAAAGATTTGAAAGACGGACTCTACTTGGAAAGACACATCTAGACTCGACTTGAAGAGGCGAATTCGTATTGAAGATTCGAGAGGTAGACTCGACTTAGAGCAATATACGTAACAGACTCAACTTCGACAGACACATCCGACATACTTGGCTTGGAGAGGCGAATTCATTCAGAAGATCCAAGAACCTCAACTTGGGAGAGGCGGACTCAAATCTCGAAGATTTGAGAGACGACATCGACTTGGAGAAGCACACCCCACCGACTCGACTTCGAGAGGCAGACTCATGTTGCAGACTTGAGAGATAATGTCAACTTGCAGAGACACATCTGGCGGACTCGACTTGGACCAACACACTCAACTTCGAGAGACATATCCGACAGACTCACCTGCGATAGAGGCATCCAACTGACTCGACTTGGAGAGAAGGATTCATCTTGAAGATTCGAAATGGCGGACTTGACTTAGAGTATGATTAACATCACTTAAAATCTTCTCAACTAGAAGTTCAATCAACATCAAGTTGAACCTTCTCAAGTTAGAGCAACTTAGAAGAGGAAAACACAATATATGACTGAACTTAGAATATTTCTAAGCTGCCTACGTACCCCGGTGAAAGGGATCAAGTCATAACGTAGTTCAAATTGCCACTTTTGTGTTTTGTTTGGGGAGGGGGGGGAGGAGGTGTCGTGCACAGTCTATACTCATGCGGGCCAGGAGTGACTATTCTTTAACCACTTTAGCCAAAGTGGGGTAAGTTAGGATTTTAACCATACTTTACCTTTGGTGGTCCCCGTGCACAGTTTATACTCATGCGGGCCAGGAGTTTTTTTTTTTTGTGCATCAGGCTCAAGTGAATTTCAAGAACTCCCCGCGTACATCATGTTCAAGTTCAAGTAGGGACTTTTCAACATCTTCCTCTTCTACATGTCTATCTTCGTAATTGCTTCCTTGTTTGTCTAAATGTAGCATGGGGTGTCACCAAGGCCATTATCTTCCAAGATAGTTGTAAGATTTGTTGTTGCATTGCCTTCATCTCGGACTATTTTCCCTTGTCGGGCTAACTGCATGACCTTGTCCTTGAATATGAAGCATTCCTGGATTGGATGCCCTACCAAGCGATGGTACTTGCAGTATTTTGGGTCATCAGTTTGTCCAGCTTCTTCAGGCCGCTTCATTTCTGGCAACTCGATGAGATCTTCTTTGATCAAATCATCGAATATTCTAGAGACATCGGAGTCCGGGAATGGATAAGTCCTTTGCTGCTTCTCCTTCAAAGTTGATTCCCTTTGCTCCCTGTCTTGAGGGACATTCTTTCCCGTGGCATCATTATTTCTTCGGAATTTGATGGGAGTCTCTATTTTGATTTTTGGCGAATGACTTGCCCCCATTGTTGAACTTATGAGACTCGTGAATTGGGGGTCCATCGACTCCAACTTCATTCATACTCAGCTCCATATTATGAGCTCTATTTGCTAGTTCTTCAAATGTCCTCAGCCTAATCCCTTGAAGGATATATCGGAGGCCCCATCGCATGCCTTGGATGCACATTTCGATTGCTGAACTTTTAGATAGTCGATCTTTGCAATTGAGACTCAAGTTTCTCCATCAATTGATATAGTCAATAACAGACTCATCTTTCCTCTGGCAGGAGTTTGACAACTCGATCATGCTCACAGTCCTTCTTGTGCTATAAAAGCAATTGAGAAACTCATGCTCCATTTGCCCCCAACTATCAATTGAGTTCGCCTCTAAGTCTATATATCAATCAAAGGCATTCCCTTTCAAGGATCAGACGAACTGCTTCACAAGATGATCACCATAAGTTCCGGGGTCGTTGCATGTCTCGACTAAATGTGCAACATGTTGTTTTGGGTTACCTTTACCATCAAATTGCTGGAATTTAGGGGGTTGGTAACCTATCGGCATCTTCAACTTGTCCATTTTCTGAGAGTATGGTTTGGTGTAAGTTACGGATGACTTAGCATCCCATTGAACTTGTCTTTGATGGTTCCCAAAATTATCTCTTTCAATTGGTCAACAGGGACCAAACCATCAGTGGAGACTCCCAGCTCATTCAAAGTTCTCTCCTTTTCAACTGGCTGATGTTGATGTCAATGTCCCGCAGACTCTTCCACTTCGTCTTGGTCCTCAACATGTTCTTCCCAGGAGCGCGACTTGTATCACCATTGTCGGCTTTGCTCATCAGCTTTCTATCTTAGAGTCTTGCTCTTGGACGTGTCTCGTAAGACCATCAATTGCTTTGGTTAAGCATACGAGTTGTTCCTCCAGAGTTGAGCTATTTTTCATCATCACCGGAGCAATGTCGGGAGCGGATGAAGAGCTTGATGTAGAGCGAGGAGTAGAACATGCAGAGTTGTCTTTTTCATCTCTATTGCTATCAATAATGTCTGGCATAGGCTTCTTGACAGCTCCGGATGAAGTATTCCCTCTGAAGATGCCAACGATTATGATTGCCTTGACATACTCCCTATGACGACATTGACATTTGCAGTTGGAGAGTTTGTTGCAACGATCTTCGTCAACGTGATCTTATGAGGCGCCATAACACTATCTTCAGTTGTTGGTTGAAGAGAAGAGATGAGAGGTAGAGATGTCCCATTGTGCTGCCAAAAAATTGTAACAACAAATTATGTGTAAAATTAATTAAACGAAAAAAAAAAACTTCGTACAAATTGAATATGTCGAATCAAAACAACTCTCTAAAATTCCTCTGATTCTCTCTTCAACTTGTATCACATGGAATTTGGAGTAGAGTTTCACTTAGATCTTCTCCGGATTTTGATATATGACTTAATAACGTTAATTCGTGGGCTCAACGCCTTAATTTCAAATTAAATGTTATAGTTGGGGAACTTTGTGAAAACCGTCTTGAATGTCGTCAGATTTCACGAAGAAACCGTTGGACTTTGACTTGATTTACGCCGATCTGAGGGGTTCAACACCTTGATCTCGGATCAGACGCCGTTTCTTGACGAACTTCTTGAAGAACGCCGAAGAACGCTTGAAGTTGCTTGAAGAGTGTCGAAGTTGCCTCTGCTCTGGAATTCTTCACTTGATTCTTGACTTGTGTTGTTTATTTTTGGGTGGAGAATGAGGCCCTATTTATAGTTGTAGGATTGGAAAACCCTAATGGACTCGAGTCCGAATCGAGTGATATGATTGGTCCTCCACGATATCATTATCCATAAGATAATTATTAAATTAATTGTATTTAATTTAATAATTACTGCAACAACTTGACACATGGAGCGTTCTGATTGGTCCATCATGACTTGATGTTTATCTTCACCTTCTTGAATAATTACTAAATTAATTTAATTTAATTTAGTAATTTTTGCATCATCTTAACACGTGGCGCTTCCAATTGTCTAATAAAATATATTGTAAATGACCAATTAAATTGATCTTTGAACTTACGAATTTATTTAATTAATTCCTAATATTAAAATAATCAATATAAAATTAATTTTCAACGCATATTTTATTACGTGGCGCATTTTAATTGGATACAAATTTTGCGTATCAACAGCTACATCAATGAGATAATTGGTGTTATGCACGCAATCCAAATAAGGCAAGAGAATGGAGAAAAGAGAACATGTATAGATTTTAGGAAGTTTACAGCGGAAGATGGAGATGTTGCCTCAACAAAATCATATGACTTTGTTTGAAGATAAACATGTAGAAGAGGAGGATGCTGAAAAAGCCCAACTTGAACTTGAAGATGGTGTACGAGTCGTTCCCATAAATGGAAAGTTCTTGAATCGTTACTGCGCCTAAGCATTTTACAATAAAAAAAAAAAAGGGAAAAAACAAAGAAAAGCTCTTGCCCGCATGAGTATAAATTGTGCATGGTAGCCACCAAAGGTAAAGTATGTGGTTAAAATACTAACTTACACCACTTTGACCAAAGTGGATAAAGAATACTCACTCCCGGTCCGCATAAGTATAAACTGCGTGCGGAACCCCCTCCCCCCAAAAAAGAAAAAAACTTAAAGTGGAAAATTAAACTAGTTATGACTTGAACCCTCTCAGGGGTACGTGGGCAGCTTGAATTTATTCTAAGTTCAGTCAGACATTGTGTTTCGCTCTCCTAAGTTGATAAGAGCTTAGAGATTCAAGCTCTAAGTCCATCCAGTTATCTAATTTCGTCAAGTTAGGTCATTAACCTTAACTTTAGATGAATCCGCCTTTCCAAGTCAAGTACTCTCCCAGTCCATGTTGAATCATCCAAATCCACTATTTTTGTTAAATTCAAATTCAAGAACTCCTTGATACGAGGATAAACTATAGATAAATCCTAAATTCAAGTCCGAATTCAAGAACCCCTTGATCAGAGAATAAAAATGTTAATATGTTCGAACAAAATTCTAGAAGACCGTTCGAGACTTATCCACTTCAAGACGCCTCGTCCATGAACAAATCTCTAGGGAACATTTGCATATACGCAAATTTTTTCATGTAATTAAAATGCCCCACATAATAAAATATATATTGAAAATCAATTTATATTGATTATTTTGATATATCAATTAATTAAATGAAATTTTTTAAGTTAGATAATCGATTTGGTTGGTGATTTATTCTATATTTTCGGACCTGTTGGAAGCCGTTATGTGTCAAGATGATATTACCAAATTAAATCACATTAATTTAGTAATTATCCAATGAGATGATTGGATATCAAATTATGATGGGCCAATCAGAATACTCTACATATCTGGATGATGTATAGATATCATACTCCCTCCGTTCCAAAATAGATGATGTTTTAGCTTCTTAAACAAATTCCAAAATAATTGATGTTCTAGGTTTTTTTTACCGTTTTTCTCTATTTTACCCCTATGTAAATCCAAAAATATCTTTGACTTTTCAACCTCCCACTCACATTTGATATCATTAAATCTTATCTGCACAAATTTTAGGGGGTTATATTTGGTAATATATTTGTTTCTTAATTATTCTGTTTTTTTCTAAAACATCATCTATTTTGGAACGGAGGGAGTATTAAACAAGGATCCTTCATCGAAACGAAGGAAACACGACATATCCACGTGAATATCAAAATAGATTAACAAATTTGTTGCTTTACAAGACTCGAAGCTATAAAAAAAATTGAAATAATTTGATTCGTTGAAATCATGATATTTCCGACTTTAAAGCGGAAAAGTTGTGTCAATATATTGAGACTAGCAAATTAATATAATTAATTTTATAACTATCTCAATGATGTAAAATTGATATAATATTATGGAGAATGGTACACGCGTTTATTTATGCACTTTAAGTCTGTTAGAGTGATGAATTGTGATGTTTGCGTGTATAATGGAGAGTATTTAGCTTGTTTTAATGCCTTTGGACTATTTGATATTTGTGTTTTCATTTTGAGCTAAATAGGTGATTTAAGGCTAAGTATTCGTACTCGGCCGGATGCACAACGAAGGAATGAAGTCCGGATGTCAAAAGGATGGAAAATGCCGTTGGAAAATGAGAACAGAGCACCGTGACCGCAGCACAGTTGCGCGGCCGCGGTCAAACTAAAGGAACCGGGGAAAAGCTCTGGACAAGTGGCGCGGCCGAGGCAGACTTGCGCGGCCGCGGCGTGCTGCTAGACCAAGAGCGGGCGCGGGTGCGGCCCATGAGCGCGGTCGCGGCCCATTAAGGCGGCTAATTAATCCTTAGGCCACAAGAATTCCGATTTAAAGCCCAAAATCAACCCAAATTGATTTCCTCTATAAAAAGGGACCCTTATGCTCGGAAATAGAGGACTTGGACATTACGAGAGAGCAAGATTGGGAGATTCCGAAGGGGACAAGCAATCAAGATCGGCAGTACTCGGGTTTTCTAGTCCTTAATTCTTTTAATTATGTATTTTCAGTGTAATTTGTCTTTTGTCACCGCCATGAGCGGCTAGTAGGTTATTTCAGTCCTTAGTCGAGTCGAACCCTAGTTTTACTATTTTGTGATATTTACAGTGGTTATTGATCAGTTGATTCCTTGAAACGTTGTTATACTATTTGTTTATCCTTCAATGCTTGTGTGTTAATATGCTAGATTGATCACCTAGGATTATAATTGCATAAGTAACGCTAGGTTATAATCGTAATCCGTAATTGTTACGAACCTATAGCCACTTAGTAGCGAATAGCGAGTGATATCGCTAGGGTAGTATATAGCTCGGTCTGAATGGGTCCGAGCTTACGAGGTCCACACCGTGTCTATCCCGTTATCCTAGTACTCTAGGCATCCGGTTAATGAGATCCAGAGAGCTTATTCTAAGGTCACTCAACTGGATAGACTAACCAAAGAGCTTGTTTTGGTTAGTTAAACATAAGGGGTAACGAGGTTAGCAGAGCTTGTTGCTAATCTCGGGGTAGAAGTTTTAAGGTTGAAATTGGTTAATAATTGCATCTATCACAGGGTAGTAATAACTAGGGGGAGATAAGATTAAGGGCTGGGATTCGTTATTTTATAAGTAGAACAATTCATAATTAATTTGCTTAATTTCTGTTTTATTTCCTTAGTTAATATACATCAATTCATAAACCCCTATTATTTATATATTTATATATGTTGCTAGTATTAGGATTTACTTAAACACTAAGAGTCTTCCTGCTCCCTGTGCGATCGACCCTACTTACCACTTCTACGAGCTAGAAGGGTAGCTAGGTTTAATTAATTTTACCGCATCGCGACAGTGCGGTCAGAGAACCAATCAAATTGCTCCATTTGATCCTAGACCCATTATGAATCCTACAACTGTAGATAACGTCTGATTTTCCACCACAATTGAGAACTCAAGTTCAAGAAGCAAGGGAATTCTCTCTAACATTTCAAGGCGTTCTGGAAAATATTCAAATGCATTCTAAGGAGATCCAAAGGCCTTTTAATAAGGAATATTCTAGAGAATTAGGATAAAGTGTATCGATTTGAATATTTACTGTTTGTTGTAAATATTATTGTAGAATTGTTGTTATCCTAATCCCCTGTAAAGTTTGTTGTACTCCTATTATATATACTGGAAATCCTCTCACCCATATTCACGGTGAACCAAATACTATCTTTACATGGTATCAGAGTCGGGATGGCCCATAGCGGCTAATTGATTGCATAAGCCTTTAAAGATGCGACCATACTCAGCAACCGAAGAAGAAGCACGTTTCAGAAGTTGGAGTTCATCACAAACATGATGAGCGCGAGAGAGAGTTCGCATGGCATTGATACCTCAACTCTCCTTCAACGACCTCCTACATCAAGCTTGCACCTATGAGCTTAATGAGCAAGCCATGTCCTCCGACGCCTCGGAGCCTGCCTTCTACGTAAACCGCAGCAATTTAGGTCACGGTTTCTCCACTGCTCCGAAACCGAGAAACTCCTCCCCTAGTTCGTCGACTGGCATCCAATCCCATGGGCATGGTAGTGGACATGGCAACCAACCTGGCAAGAAGCCCTACACTCCGAGGTGCCAAATCTGTCGTGGTCCTCACTATGCGAACGTGTGTCCGACTTGTTATGATCGAGACATGCCCTCTCCAATAGCCAACCTTACTCACACATTTGAGTCTCGCTAGTCGCTGCCATCTTTCTCCATCTACTCAATCTGATTGGTTTGTCGATATTGGTGTTTCCACCCACATGACTTTTTCTTTGTCCAATCTTGATTTTTTCGAGCCTTACACTGGAAATGGTCTCGTCATCATTGGTAACGGTGACGCCCTCCTTATTTCCCATCATGGTTCTTGTTGTCTCTCAAATAAATTAAATCTCTTGGATATGTTTGTCGTTCCCCATCTCACAATTTTTTTTACTTTCAATTAGTAAATTAAGCACTGATTTACCTGTTGATGTGTTATGTTCTAATCATTCCTTTGTGATTCAAACTCAGGCGACAAAGTAGATTCTAGCAAAGGGCAGGTGTAAGAGACGCTTATATGTTTTAGAACATGGCTCTTCGGCTCTAATTGTTGTTTTATCGTCTACTATTTTAAAATCATCTTTTAAATTATGACATAAGCGTTTAAGACATACCCCTGTTTCTTTCATTCGATATTTGGTTGTTACTTCTGTGTTGCCTAAATCGATTGTGTATTCTTCATATCAGCTTGCCGAAAGCAAGCATTTATCTTTCTCTTTAAATGAAAAACATGTTTCACATGTGCTGGATTTAATTTTTTGTGATCTTTAGGGACCTGCTCCCATTGATTCTATTAATGGTTTTCGATTTTATGTGGTCTTTATTGATGATTATTCTCGCTTTCTTGGTTATTTCCCTTACGTGCTAAATCTAATTTTTTGAGGTCCTTCAATGCTTTGTTAATCTTGTTTCCAATCAATTTGACTCTCCCATAAAGGTTTTTCAAAGTGATGGGGTTACGGTTTCTACTAACCATCGTCTGCGTGAAATTGTTAATGAACGTGGAGTTTTGCACCGTCTTTCCTGTCCTTTCACTATGCAGCAAAATGGACGTGCGGAATGTAAACACTAGCACATAACTGAAACTGTTTATCTCTGCTTTTTCATGCTCATGCTTCAACTCGTTTTTGGCTACATATTTTTTCAACCGCGGTGTATATCATCAATCGTTGCCTTCTTCCATAACTAGAAAACAACTCTCCTTTTGAAATATCGTTTCAAGAAATTCCTAATTATGCTAATTTTAAAGTTTTTTGCTATCATGTTTATCTATATTTACGTGATTATGCTCCTCATAAGTTAGCTCTCCGTAGTCAACCTTTCATTTTTTTGGGTATAGTAGCATCTGTAAGGGTTTTCGATGTTTCGATCATATATCTTCTCCCACCTACGTTACTTGTCATGCTAAATTTGATGAGCTAATTTTTCCCTTTACTAATACATTTTCGAATTCTACTAATTCTTCACGTTTAGAATTTTCAAGTTTTTTCGAGCAACAAGTCTCTATCCAACATGGTGGCTTGCCCTACGGCTTCTTCACACACCTCCCGTCCTTATCCAGTTTGTCAGCTTCTCCGCCACTACCTCTCGTGCAAGTTGCTGCCCTGCCTCCTCTCCACCAGCTTGTTCTTACTGCGAACACTGTTGTTCCTTCACCGCTGCCTGTTCTCGCTACCGCGCCGTCACCAGCCCCTGTTACCAATGATGTAGCTGTCCCGCCGCCACATGTTCATGCACCTCCAACGCCTAATATAAATATTCACCCGATGCAAACTCGGGCAAAATCCGATATTGTTAAATCTAACTACTTTATGGATATTGCAACCACTGCTTTGTTGTCTTCTTTGTCTACTTCTCAGGAACCAAAAGGCTTTAAGTCGGCAATCAAAATTCCACACTGCCTCACTGCCATGCACGAGGAAATGGAGGCTTTTCATTTAAATAATACGTGGGACCCCGTTCCTCGCCTTCCCAATGCCAACATTGTTGTTTTGAAATGGGTGTTTCCTACTAAATTTAAATCCGATGGCACGACTGAGAGATACAAAGCTCGCCTGGTTGCTCAACGCTTCACCCAAGTTCTTGATTTTAATTTTTCCCACACCTTTAGTCCTGTTGTTCGTGCTGCCACTGTTCGTGTCATCCTTGCTCATGCTGTGCAACGCCAGTGACCCCTACATCAACTTGATGTCAAGAATGTATTCTTGCATGGTATTCTTGCCAAACTAATGGCCCAACCTCTGGGCTTCATCGATATTCGGTTCCCACATCATGTTCTCAAAAAGGCTTTTTACGGCCTTCGCCAAGCTCCCCGTGCCTAGTTTTGTCGTTTAAACTCATTTCTCACTAGCTTAGGCTTTCACCATAGCAGGGCTGGTACTTCCCTATTCTTCTTGCATAATCCTAATAGCACTATTTTTCTACTTTTATACATTGATGATATTATTGTTGCGGGTAGTAATCCTTTTGTTTTGCAGACGTTTATTGCTCATATTAACAAGGAATTTTCTGTCAAAGATCTCGACTCTCTCAATTATTTTCTTAGCCACGAAATAACTCCAACTGGCTTGTTCCTTGGACAAGCCAAAAATGCTCATGATATGCTTAGTCAAGCATCTTTACTCGACTCAAAACTGGTTTCCACTCGCTTAGCCATTGGGGAATCTCTTGTCACTATTGATGACCCTTTCAAGGATCCAATACTCTACCGCTCTCTCGTAGGTGCACTCGAATACCTCACTATTACTCGCCTAGACTTATCATATGTTGTCAATCATGTCAGCCAATTTCTTCAGTCGTCAATTGATCATTTTATGGTTGTTAAGCGGATTTTGCGCTATGTTAAAGGTACCATCCACTTTGGCCTCACATTCTCTCCTTCACCGAATTACCTAATCCTTGGTTATTTTAATGCGGATTGGGCATGTTGTGTGGACACTCGGTGCTCCATGTATGGCTATTTTATCTTCCTAGGAGGTAACTTGGTCTCTTAGAGTGCCAAGAAGCAGCCCACTGTTGCCCGGTCTACCTATGAGTTCGAATACCGTGCACTTGCCAATACTGTTCAAGAGATGATTTGGCTTACTCACCTGCTTCGTGAGCTTTGTGCACTACACTTTCGCGGCCGTTGCTCTTATGCGATAACAAGAGTGCTTTGTTCTTAAGTCAAAATCCAATTGCTCACAAACGTACAAAGCATATTGACATCGATTGTCACTTCATTCGTGAACTTGTCTCCGCTAAAAAGTTAGACTCCAAGTTCTTGCCATTCAACCTTCAGGTCATGGATATTTTTACTAAAAGCCTTGGTCATCCCATGTTCGAATTCTTACGCTCCAAGCTTCGTATTAACGAATATCCCACACTACGCTTGGAGGGGGATGTGTGTGTTGGTTGGGGGGGGGGGCGTAATAAGGAATATTTTAGAAAATTAGAATAAAGTGTATCAATTTGAATATTTTCTGTTTGTTGTAAATATTCTTGTAGATTTGTTGTGATCCTAATCCCTTGTAAAGTTTGTTGTACTCCTATTGTATATAGTGAAAATCCTCACCCGTATTCTCGGTGAACCAAATACTATCTTTACACCTATCCAAAGGTGTTATGTTGTTCTACAGACGTTCTATGATGTTCTAAGGCGTTCTATGTCTTTCTAGTCAAGTGGTGCGATCAAAGATCAATGTTCACCAAAATATTCCAAGACTCAAGAATTATTGTTTTTTAGTTCTCGAGATTTTCAACATTTGATCTTAAACTAAGGCTTTGAAGCCTCGGATCAACATTATTAAGGAATAAAAATTACCGCAAAAATATATAAAAACCTAGCTGCCGCCTTCTTCCTCATGGGAGGATGGAGGAAGGTTTCATCTTTAATTTTTGTTTTATGTTTTTTCTTTTCAATCCCCGAAATAATAAAAGATCCACCATGCCTCTTCGCTAGGGTTTTAGCGTGAGAGTTCACCGCATATATGTACGTCTTTTTCCGACCTTTCCTAGTCTTTCTCCACCGATTTTCTGCTCGATCGTCAAGTTCCCTTCTGCCTGGGTCCGTCAACCAAATCCTTTGCTGGCTGTGCATGCAATCACGGGCCAAGGGGCAAGGAACAAATCTTAGTTCCATTGGTCTTTGTAATATTTAGCATTTATTTGATGCTATCTGATTGTTTTTTTAGCATACAACACATGTTTCGTAGAACCAACTTGTTGGCACATAGCTTGCTCGTCTTTTTTTTTCTTCAGGCGATCCAGTTGTTTGGGTAGCTCCCGATTTTTCTGATTGGATTGAGAATCTTGTACTTGACGATTATTGATTAATGAGAGTCTCAATTTCAAAAAGAAAAAAGAAATTACTGCGGAAAAGATCAAAGCTAATTAATATACCCCGCAGATTGAAGATATTACTTTTGAAAAGAAGAATCAGAGGCTAGAGATGGAAATGTGATCCCAACATTCAATTTTATACACCATTTTTGTGTTTATCTATTAAATACACAAAATTTATTCTTTACATTAATATAATCTTTTAGCTTCTTAAATATTTTTCGAATTAGTTGATCTTTTAGGTATTTTTCACCATTTTTCTTAATTTTGCCAATATGTCAATCCTAAAATATCTCTTATTTTTCAAGTTAGATTTGAGATAGATGTAAGAGAGAAAGGAGATTATTTGAGGTATATAAAAAATTGAATTTTTAATTATTTTTACTTTTTTTAAAAAAAAAACGAAGGGATGAAATATATAGTCGATTCACTAATACAAAGTCATGAAATAGATAATATTATATTCGTTTCGTCTTTTGGTTAAGAAGAACCAATCAAAGTAACCCACGGACGATTGCTAAATTTATGGATGTTCACAATCGATTTGATTTTAGGGATAAATCCACAATCACAATCTATCTTTCAATTTCTTCCTTAAAAACAAAACCATAAAACTTTGACGACTTCTCCTTTTCCTCGTTATTTATTATTTATTTGCATACATGCCTATTAATTAATTGAAACTTCTTTATCATTTATTCTGTATTCTTGCCTATTAGTTAACCAGTATCACTCCCGCGCGATGTACGGAAATTTATTTAAAAAATAAATATTTTATTAAATTAAATATAATATTATCTAATATAAAAAAAATAGAATTATTGTATTCTAACTAAATGAATATTTGAATAACCATTTTCTCTTTTTTTACAATCAACCTAAACTTTGCGTTTTCCCAACTTTGCAACCTTTGGCAGCAATTTTCGGAGAGAAAAGAAACTATTTAAAAATAATAAAAATATTTAGAAAATACAATATTTATTTTTAAATTCTAAAAGAATATTTAAAATATCCTAAACTTAACTGAAAAAATGTAGAAAATATTTTAATAAAAATTCAATTTTCATAAAAAGATCGAATAATTTTGATATTACTTCAAATAATTTTAAATATTTTTAAAAGTATTTATTTTTTCAAAAAAATGATTGAAAATTAGACTTTTCATAGATACTTCCACATGTCTTAAACGAAATTTTAGATATTTTAAAATAATTTTTCAAGATAACTTTCAAATAGTTTAAATAATTTTTAGAGTTTAAAAGATAATTTTCATATATTTATAATAGTTTTATGATTTAAAAAATAATAATAACTTTTTTTTTTCTCGCTTAAAATGATTTGATTTGAAATTTTTTATAAAAAAAATTCAATTTTTTAATATATTTTCAACATGTTTAAGTTAATTTTTTGGTATTTTAAATGAAGTTTAGAATTTTAAAAATATCTTTTAGATTTTTAAAAATTAATGTTATTTAAATATTTTCTAATATTCTTTTACTTTTCGCACTTAAATTGCTGGCAGAGGTTGCAAACGTGAAAAAATGTATAGTTTAGGTTGTGATTGAAAAAAAAAAAAAAAAAAAAACTGAAAAATGCGCATTCTACATGTTGCAAAATAATATAAACCCAAAATATAAATAATGTAAATATCAATTTCTCCCAAGTAATATATGGATTTAATATAAGTTACATTTTATAAATATATTATTTTATAAATTTACATTAAGATAAATTATTAAATATAAAAAATAAATTATATCTACTTTTAAGAATGAATATCTCCCAATATTGAAACTCAAACATATATTTAGTGTGTGTGTGTGTGTGTGTGTATCCACCTTAACCAATGTGAACACAACAATAGCTTAATTGAAAATGAATATTAAAATAAACACAAAAATATAAATATAACACGACACACCAAAATATATCAAATAAAATAAACTGAATTGTATTATAAGAACATTAGTGTTTTCTTTTATTTTTGTCAATTTGTTTAAATATTTTGATTTATCCAAATAATTTTTTAAATTTTAACTATAAATATTTACTTTATTTTAAGAAAAAATAATTTTCAAGTTCTAATATTTTACATGGTGGTTTACTATACGCAAATACTTTTTAGAATTTAAATAAATATTGATATTAATAAAATAAAATTCAATGATTATTCTATAGTTGGACTAACAAAATAAAGCATATGAATTCTTCAATATATATCTGAATAATATATGTATATGTTGAAATTTATTTAAAGATACAATTAATATATATATATATATATATATATATATATGTCTGTAAATTTTGCTTGAGTTGCAAAATATGGGAAAATGCGACAATGTATTGTTAATATTGAGAAATCTAAAAAACCTAGTTAGCTCAAGCATGTTAATTTTATTTTTTAAATAAAAATATAGATTGTAGCATATGTAAAATCTCATAGTTTAGATTGCAAAGTGTAATTATTATTTATAAAGAAATAATATTAATAAATAGAAAATATGAATATGGAATAAAAAATAATTTCAAGATTAATTATCATATATAAATATATGTGAAAGTCCTAGTCCCATGATTAATTATAACAAATTAATATTTGTAAATACAATAATTTAATTAGTCAATCATTAAAGTATACATTAACTTTTATTTTTAATTTAATAAAGTATATATTCATTTATTAAGGAAGCTAATACTTAATATTGTATTAATTTGAAGAAAAATATATAATTAATGTCTTAGAAGAAATTAAGAATGCATTAAAGATATATTTAGGCGGGAAAAGGTAATATACTATAATAACCTTCATTTTACTTTTATATATATATAGATGGTAGGGGATACAAAAATTATCGAAATATCACACATGAAAACTTATCGAAAATATAGTAATTTTCGGTATACCGAATTTTCGATACAATATGATATCGTACGAAATAAAATTCGGTAAGATAACAGTATGATAATCCAAAAATTTCGGTATAATCGAAATACTGAAAAAGATTCGGTATTTTGACATATACTGATATATTGAAATTGTTTCAAGATTTTGGTAATACGGTATATATCGGCATACCGATTTTTTTTTGGTATTTTAGTAGTTCGGTATACCAAATTCCTAACAGTATACTAAAAATTCGTGTATACTGAGATTTCGATATGCGAAAATCAACAGTATGGATCGATATATACCAGTATCGACACACCAAAATTTAAGTACGATATCGATATGTTATTGATATCATATCGAATTTTTAACCGAACTCGATATACCAATTTTTTTATATAATAAAGATATGAATTTTTAATATACCGAATGTTTCGGTAGGTTAATAGTATGAGGTATACCGTTAGATTGAATGAAAATATCAGCATCTTACATATGATTACAAAATGACATAAAGTGAACTCAAATTATAAATATAAATTAGATATTCGTATATGAGTTATGTTATCCTCACCGAAATTTTCTTTGGAAGTACTATCTATGTAAATTGGAATTCTTCCTTTCATATTTTAAATTGCTTTATTTGTTATGAATGGGGCTTGAGTGCACCATAGTGCTATGATGCAATACTCATATAATATTTTTTCGTGCACTTAATGTATGATTGATGATTGATTTACTGACTGATATAATATGATTAACTTGCTCATACAGTATTGTGATACACAATAAGCTTATTGTGCACTTTATGCACACAAGTTTTTGCCATTTGTTATTGTAGATGTACACCCCTAAAACCTCGAAATTAAGACTGAGATTACTCCTAACCCCTCGATTTAAGCTTGAGATCCAAAGGCCCTACAGTCCAAGATCGCCGGGTAAGAAACAAGTACAAGAACCCTTTACACGAAACTAATAGACCGTTGTTACGAAGGATCGGACACCTTGAGAACACCATTTATATATGATGGACGCAAATAAATGACGACCGCTTGAGATCTTGATCGTCAAACAGTCAAGACCGCACCCTGCTAAATGATTGTTCCCACGAGTTAAACACGCGGGATACACATGAAGTCCACGTCAGCTAAGCCGGGCTAGGCCAGGTGGCGGACACGTGTCAGTCCAACCTGGCCGCCACGTGTCGCTCATGCAAGAGCACTTCAACCTCTATAAATACCCTCGTGTATTTATCAGAATTCCTATTACAATCTCGAGTGAAACACACAATATATACAAGAGAAAAGAGTTGTTCAAGTGAGAAACATCTTTGTCTTCTACTTTATCAACCGCATCGATCGTTTTATTAAGTCAAATCTATCTCACACAATTTTTTTGACCGACCGTTTCGATTATCGATTTTGATTGTTCATTGATTGTGGATAATTAATCCTCTCTATAGAGCCACTAAATCTCTATTTACGCTAATAAATCAAATTTTACATTCCACTTAAAGATCACATGTTTATCGTAATACTTTTAAAATTTTAGTTTTTATGTAACAACTTTGTAACAATTATAAATATATAATATTTCCATGTAATATATCTGTAATATTTACAAATATGTAATACGCTTAGGTAATACTTTTATAATATGTAACATTTTGGACGTAAAACTTTTAAATTGTAATACTCAAGTAACACTTTTAATTATAAGTCTCATTTTTCTATGTAATACTTTTAAATAAGTGACACCTTTTGTTAATAAGATTATATATTTCTTTTATCTCAAACTAATTAAATATTTTTGGATTTGCTTTCCTTACGTGACTTTTGATGAATTAAAATCTTTCAATCACTAATATTTTGTAAAACAACTTTTTGAGGCAAAGTTTTATAGATGTGTTACATCTAAATTATCGCAATAAGACATTATAATATGAGATGATACTTGGAAACAATCGACTCAGGCATACAAGAATAATAATTTATTAGTGCACCTAAAGATTTATTCCTACTTATTAGCTATATAAAAGAAATTTTATTCGTGATTTGCACGTGTGTATATAAATATACACACACACATTATATATCTACCTTAAACATAAAAGAAAGATCATTGAAAAGTCTTTCTTGATGATGTGTCTTTTTGTGATTTTTTTAAATTATAAATCATGACTTTTCTTTAACTTACTATGGAAGAAAATTGGGAAACAATAGTTGGGTAGTTGAAGTTCCTACAAATGCGGGAGTTACTTAAAAGTAACTAATAAGATTTTTTTTTTCTTTTTATTTTTTTCTTAATATTTAGAAGTCTTATAACTTTTTCATCTCAACTTTATTTTTTACGAAAAATATACCGAATTAAACTTCTTTTCACGATCTTCGATTTGACATCCATTTTGCATATGTATAATTAACATATTAATTTTAAGTGAAAATTACTTTTTTATCATTGTGATATATACTCCCTCTGTCCCGCTCTAATTTGCCTACTTTCCTTTTTGGTTTGTCCCAATCTAATTTACCAACCCATAAATGGCAAATTTCTCTAACAATCTCCACCCTTAAAATCTTCACATTCAATCTCCACCTTTAAAAAAGTCAAAGATTCCACAAAATCTGTTTTTTCTTAACCTCCGTGCCTGGCCAAGGTAGGCAAATTGGGCCGGAACGGAGGGAGTATTTATTTTTATATCTTTTGTATATAAAATAAAAATGTCATAAATTTTCAAAATATGTTTTAGAAGATTATTTTTATTTTATTTTTTTACTTTAGGCTTACACTTTACAGTTGAAAAACTTAGATATATTGGTTATAGTCATTTATTGATTGAATTAGTTTTTCATGAAAAAAAAAAATGTGCTAACTATAAAAATAATAAGCCGATTGTATTTTATTTAAATACACACGATAATACAAGTTACCATCCACCCATATATATGCTTAAGAAAGTAATGCAATTTTGACTTTTTATGCTAATACTACTAAATTTAAGATATGTGACTTCAAACAACAATAACTATAAAATAGTGTTATCTGATCCTTATACTTATATACAATTACATATTACAACTCCCGCAACACACTGGTGAAATACTATGGAGATAATAAATCAAATTCTAATATGCTATTTAAAATTTTATTTTAAATATCCAATCCCGTCAAATCCTACAAATTGATGTAGCTTAAAAATCTTTAAATGCAACGGAGAGGTGTTACAAAACCTTTAGTGTTTAATTTTTTTTCTTTAGTTTGTAATTTGTGTAGTTTAGACTAATTAGATGTGTCTTTATTATATCGAACTTTTATCCAGTATAGTATAACATTTCATAAGTCATTTATAATATCTTATCAACTACTTATTTTGATTTTCATTAATATATATTAAATTTAACTATTTAATAAAAAAATTAATTAAAAGAAATTCTAGCCCGTGCATCGCACGGGAGGACAACTAGTATACTAAACAACGATAAAACTTGATAATTTGAATACATTTCTTAAATGTGAGAACTCAGACTTGAATTATATTATCATATCGTTTCATGTTCATTAGTTTTTTTATTCAATTCTATATACTACAAAACACAATAAAAGTAATTAATTACTTAATTTTGAAGATGATTTTAAGGTGTCTTAAAATTGTCTCCAACAAGTAAATATATAAAATTATTGTAATTGAAATTAATAATAGTGTCTCAAAATTATTGCAAATGAAATTATATATATGTATAAATGAGTGGATGAAATTGAAAGAAAGTTATTATAGAAGACTTTATATCAAATTAGAGAGTGGAATAGACTAACTAAAGTCAAGTTAGTAATTTGATGAGATAATCATGAGAGTAGTTAATTATCGACATTACATAAAAAAAAACAAAAAAATTATAGTCCTACGCTTTAACTTTGCATATAAAGTCTTGTAGGTGTGTAAGTTGGGTTCGAAACTAAACAATGTCAAACTTAAAGGATTATGTATAACATTTTACACTTATATTTGTGTTAAAAAAAATATCAAAAGTTTTACCGTCACTACAAGAAACAAGGCCTTTTGCCACTACAAAATGTAGTTGCAAAAGATGGAGAGTAGTTACATAAATATTTTCAGTAACTAAATATCTAAAAGTAGTTACTATTGGGTAGTCGCTTATAATAAGATGCAAAAAGTTTTTTTGCAACTACTTTGTAGTTACTAATGTATTTGTAACTATTTTTTTCAACTACTTTGTAGTTACTAATATATTTGTAACTACAAATAGTTGCAAAAGAGTTTGTCATATTTTAGCAAATTTGATTAAAATTGTATGAAATACTTTATGTAACTACTAGTAGTTAGAAAAGGGGTTATTTTTAGTAACTACTTTGTAGTTGCAAAAAGCTAGTGGCAAATGCCCTTTTTTTCTTGTAGTGCGTACTATAATATTTTGAGCACACATGTAATTTATAAGCTCAATTATTTTGTAATGATATTTGATTAAATTGATGCACGTCCTTAATATCACTATAAAGGATAAATAATTAAAAAGAAAAATTGGTGTATCCAATCACGTTGGAGGCGTTTTGTCTGGTGCATCACAGGCTTCATTTACTATGCACATTTTGGAAGAGAAGAAATAGTTAATTAATTAAGAAATGTAAAGATAATAAAAAAAATAATGTGGAAATTAGAAAAGAGGAACAAGGTAGCCGAATGGGAGGAGGACAAGAGCTTCAATCCTTTGGCAAATCCAAGAATAGGCGGCGCCACCCACGCCGATATCTTCAATGTCCAACTTCTTTTTTGTCATCACCTCAACAACAATATACATATATTTCTCAAAACTCCTAAACAAGGAACATAGATGGGTTCACTCAGTCTCAGTTCATACTAATTAATAAGTAATGTTGCAGTAAATATATTTTGGTGATAATATCGTGTTTGTGGGAGGAGGATGGGGAATCTCAAGAGTGAGACTATCAAAACTGAATTGGGGTGTCTGAAAATCACCGATGATTGTTGCACCAAACAGGAACCACTTTGTGATCTCAAAAAGAATTCTTCTACTTCTTCTTCTTCATCATGTTTGACCCCAGTTGCAAGCCTCAACAGCTTGATGAATCCAACTAATCTCACCATCCCATCTCTCAAATTCGAAGAAAACGGAGACATTGAAATCCAGTCCCCCGATTACTCCTTTCTGGAATCATTCCTTTCCGATCAAATCGACAATGATTACATGATCTGTTCACCTGTGAGGAACATGCCATCGCCTCAACCATCCAACTACTTCAGCTACAACTACGCCCAGAGCCTCGTTGGGTCGTCCCCGCCGCGGTTTCCGTCTCCACTGGGGTCTGGGTCTCAAAAGGGGAAGGGGTTGAGCCCCCTTCACAGGGTTCTTAATTCTCCAGGTAACCAGTTTATGCAGGTTGATCAAGTTGAGAGCCTGTCCATGCCAGCCCTTGAGTGCCTGTTGGATGATGATCAAACTTATGCCAAAGACGATGATCTTGTAGTGTTTTTGGGGTCTGCCAATGGCTACGACGCAACCACCACATTGCCTGAGCTGTTGGAGTGCTTGACCATGCCTGATTCCACCCGGTTTTCTGACTCGGTGGTGAGTGAGCAGGCTTCTTCTGTTTCACAGGAGAGTGGGGTTTATCATACTCATACTCATCATCAGCAGGTGGGGCCTATTGCGCCTCAGCCATTATCACATCAACTGCAGCAGGAGAGGCAGCAGGAAGAGCAGCTGCACCGCCAGCCCTTGCCAAGGTTACACAGAACACCACCACCGCCGATTCATCACATGCAAAATATGCATAATACCTTGATGGTGCCTGTTCCTGAACCTGATCAGGTACTGAAATTCAACTCCTAGAATAGTTGTTGATTCCCGTGCTGTTAATTGCCTGCTTTTATTTGATATCTTGTTTTTTTCCGTAATTAAACAAATTTTCTATGTTAAGCTAGGCTAGATTAGGTTTTATACCAATCTCTGTGAAATCAACCAACTGAAGACCTTGATCACTTGATGATGTATTTCAGCATAAAAGACTAAATTGTCCTTTAAAGTGATTTGTGGATTTATCCAGCACAAGTAAAATCAATATTAGTTAAGGGTAGCATAGCATTACTGATTTGTGTTGTGATATGACATACAGGAACAGGATAGTGGTCTCCAACTGGTACACCTCCTGCTAGCTTGTGCAGAAGCAGTTTCAAAGGAGGACTACATGTTAGCAAAGAGGTACATCCACCACCTAAATCGGGTGGTCTCGGCCCTCGGCGACTCAATGCAGCGCGTTGCAGCTTGCTTCGCCGAAGCCCTCAACGCAAGACTAACTGCCACTCTTACAAACAAACCTACCACCAGCTCTAACTTCAGACCATTCAACCCTTTTCCTCCTAACAACCTCGAAATCCTCAAGATTTACCAGATCCTTTACCAGGCCTGCCCCTACATCAAGTTCGCCCACTTCACTGCCAATCAAGCCATTTTTGAGGCCTTTGAGGCCGAGGAGCGTGTCCACGTCATCGATCTCGATATCCTCCAAGGTTACCAATGGCCTGCTTTCATGCAGGCACTTGCTGCCAGGCCCGATGGGGCCCCCTTTCTCCGGATCACGGGAGTGGGCCCGTGTCTAGAGTCTGTTAGGGAAACAGGGAGGTGTCTAGCCGATCTGGCCCACTCTCTTCATGTCCCATTTGAGTTCCATCCTGTTGGTGAAGAGCTTGAAGATCTAAAACCGCACATGTTTAACAGAAGGGTAGGTGAAGCTCTCGCGGTTAACTCAGTTAACCGTCTTCACCGAGTCCCCGGAAACTGCCTCGGAAACCTGCTAACTATGATCAGAGATCAAGCACCAAACATAGTGACCATAGTTGAGCAAGAAGCCAGCCATAACGGGCCCTACTTCTTGGGCCGATTCCTTGAGGCCCTGCACTATTATTCAGCGATTTTCGACTCACTAGATGCGACATTTCCGCCTGATTCAGCGCAGAGGGCGAAGGTGGAGCAGAGCATTTTCGCGCCGGAGATTAAGAATATAGTGGCACATGAGGGGCCGGAGAGGGTGATGAGGCACGAGAGGCTCGAAAAATGGAGGAAAATTATGGAAGGAAAAGGATTCCAAGGGGTCCCACTGAGTTCAAACGCAGTAACTCAGTCAAGAATATTGCTTGGACTGTACTCTTGTGATGGATATAGGTTGACAGAAGACAATGGGTGTTTGCTGTTAGGGTGGCAAGATAGGCATATTCTTGCTGCTTCTGCATGGCGATGCTAATTAATTTACGTCTATGTGTTTTTTTCTTAGTATTCATACTTGTTTTCATTCGAATTCAAGAATTCATATAAATTTAAATATGATCTTGAACAGAAGAGGGAGTTATTAATTTTTCCTTTTGTATCTAGACTAGAAACGGGTCTTATAGATTAGGTCAAATACTGATTGATTTAAGCATGTGCCGGTTGATAATAAATCTTTGCCATTGGTTTCTTCTGTAATTCTTTTATTATTAATGTAAATTGTTGATTTCCATCTATCATGTCTGGAATACTGGACTGCACTGATAGTGCATAAGAACAATTATCTGGCACCCGTTCAATATCAGCGCCTCCCGTCCCGGACGGTGATGGTGTCCTCTTTCATGACTCAAGCATGACTGTTCCTTAATGATATTGACGGAACAACTGAAACATTATTCACCTGAAAATCAGAAGCAGAAAAGACAACTGAAACATTATTCTGCTGGCATAGTTGAGAGACAGAAAGCAAGTTTTTCGACATGGATGGAACAAGTAAAGTCTCAGAAAAACGAAGAGAGTGTAAATCAGAGAACATTAAACTTCTAGTGTGCGAAATATTTAATTTGTTACCATCACCAACAACCACATCATCTGAGCCATCATACGGGGTGTGAAGAGACAAATTGGTCAAATCAGTCGTTATGTGATGGGAGGCGCCCGAATCAAGAATCCAACCGGGCGAAGAAGGGGCCGAGGTGGCAGCATGAGGAGGGAGATGCGTAGGCTGCCGGACCAGGTGGACGACGGGATTGAGAGGCAGTGGTGAGAGCCTGGATATCCGGACAACGACGAGCCGAATGACCATGGGTTCCACAATATTGGCACCCACTCTGGTAGCCGGGGCGAGCCGCCGCCGAAGAGGGATGGGGCTGTGAGGGATGAGGCACGACTGAGGTGGAGGACGGGCCACGAAACTGGCTCGATTTGGGCGGAGCAGACGAACGGTGCTGTTGAGAGCCAGCCGCGTAGGTAGTCGCCGACAGGGCTGGAGAAGCAGCAACTTTGGATGCGAGCTATGATTTCGTGGTAAGGAGCTTCTCATGAAGCTCATCGAACGAAATTGATGTCTCTCGGGCCTGAATTGCATTACCAAGCTCTTTAAAGGAGGCATCAAGGCCATTCAAAATTTTGAGAACAAGATCCCCATTATCAGTGGGAACGCCCAGAAGCTACAGTTCGTCGATGACACCCTTGATCTCAAGCATAAAATCGGTAATGCTAGGGGTTCCTTTCTGAGGATTACGAAGTTTATTTTGTAGTGCCAATATCTTGCCACGAGAAGACTTGCCAAAGATGTCAAGGTGGTCCAGGCGTCTTGCGCGGTTTTGGCAGACGTAATAAACAAAATCAACGTAGGGTTGATTGAGCCAATGATGGTGCTGAGGATCAATTGATCCTGGCGAACCTAATAGAGATGCAGTGGGTTCGGTTGAGAACGTCCGTCAGTGGTGACAGTGGACGCAGGGCAGGGGAAGGTGCCGTCAAGAAATTTGACTAGATCGTAACCAGCGAGAAGTGTACGAATCTGGAAACTCCAGGCAACAAAATTGACCGACAAAATTGACCAACGTGAGTTTCAGAAGGGCTTGTGACGTAGTGTTGAACACCACAAGGGATGGTGGTGAGGTGGCGAGAGCAGCGAAAATGGACGATTCCGATCGGTAGCGATGGAGGACGATAGTGGTTGCATGGTCATGTTTTTGCAGAGCCAGAATGGACTGCAATATAAGGTGCGTGAGGCAGGATGGGAGAAAAGAGAAGGGTTTCCAAAAGAAAAGGGTTTCCAATAAAATTGGAGAGAATCGGAAGAAATAATATAGGATCGAAAAAAAAAAAAAAAAAAAAAAAAGGCGTTAGCCAATTAGGCTCTGGTTACGATAAAGATATTGATCAAAGATAATATATATATCAAGAATAGATGTACAAATACATAAGAGAAAGCCTAATACAAGAGCTAAGTTTACAATGTGGGATACAAGACCAGTTTCCATACGATACACATACATACAATAGCAGTTTCCGTACGATACACAACATTATTCCTAATATTCCTTTCGTGCCGGATCATTCTATGGGCTTGTAGGCTTCCTTATCTTCCATGGAGTTCGGCCCAAATGAGACTCGAGCTATGGACATGGATTTTCCGGCTATGGTATTAAAGATGCGGGTCACCATAATTGAAGGGGGTGAAAGACTCCGCGAGGAAGAAGTTGATAAAAATATTTTTTACAGCTTTTTACAGATTTCGGTTGGGGACGAAGATGATGAACAATGTATTTTTTATTTTATTTATGAAACATTTTTTTGAGAATGTATTTATGAAACATTTTAATTTGATTTAATTATTAATTTTTAGAATGTATTTTATGATTTTCAATATAAATATGATATGGAATATTATTTAAAGTAAGAAAACTAATAATAAAGCCCACATTAGAATACCAATACCATGTAACAAAAATTCACAATTTTGATCGATATGTGACTGACATGTGATGTTTCCGGTAAAAAATTAAATTGTGGGACTTAAATTGGACAAATTTAAGAGTTACAGGACTAAATTAGAAAAATTTGGATATAAATCCGGTGCCACGTGGGCAAAAGTCTCAATTTTTTGCTTGGACGTGCATTTTTCGGTGAAAATTCAAATTTTGGAACTAAAATTAGATAATCTCAAGATGTATGTGATGGAATTGCAAAATCAGAAAGTTATAAGATATTTAGCGGAAGTGGGTATAGTTATGGAATGACCATCCACTTACCTAGAAAGAATTTGGCAAATGAATTCATCTCGATCTTAAGGATACTACAAAAATTTATAGAATTATATAAATAATTTAAATTGATGTTATATTTGGTAGCTTAAGTAGCAACTCTTTATTAACATACTAAATTTAAGCTTGAATCCTATCATGTGCATTTGTTTACAGCTTTTATATCAAACAAGAAGATTCACAAAAAAGAACTTAAAAAAACAAGATTCGAACCTAAAAGACAATGCAGATAGCAGATAGTAGGTCAATTTAAGTTTTCTATAGTTTTACTACTACACTTGAATCTTGGACAGTTTGGGGGTACTACCAGAACGCAGCGCGGTGGTCGTGAACCGGCTGCCGCTAAAATAATTATTATAGCCTAATCATTCAACTTATTTAAACTATTTGTAGCCATAAAATCTGCATTCGACATTTAATATTTTCTCTTTTTAAGGGGCTATGTGTAATATTTTTTTAATGTTACCATAAAGTGTTATACAATTAAATTAACAGTGTTATTTTAAATTTTGTGTAACACAGATAATATAACACCAATATTACGTAAAATTTATAGTAACATTTTTCATTATATATGTAACAAATTCCTGGTGTTATAAGCTCAAGTGTGTTGTAATTATATTTGATTAAATTGATATATATTGGTCCTTATGATCACTATAGATACAAGATTGATATAATTTTGTAAAGTTAAATATAAACCAAAGTATAAAGGAGAAATAATATAGAATTTTGGTGGCGTTTTGTCTGTGCATCATAGATTTCATTTACTATGTATACTTTGGAAGAGGAAAGAGTTAATTAACTAAGAAATGTAAAAGTAATACGTAAAATAATGTGGAAATTAGAAAAGAGGAACGAGGTAGTAAAGAGGAGGAGAAGGACAAGAGGCAAATCCAAGGTTAGGCGGCGCCACCCATGCCATACACTAACGATTTCTTCAATGTCCAATCTCTTTGTGTCATCACCTCAACAACAATATATATATATATATATATGTATATCTTGAAATACTCGTCTACGCCTATACCTGTCATGAACACATATTAATATGTATACTGTGTAAAGATTATATTTTTAAATTATATAAAAAATAATTAAATTTCTTTTTTAAAATTTTAATACATCAACTAGCTAGTGTACACGTTTATAACATATACTCCTTGCGAATAAAAGTGATAAGAATAATATTTTAGAATAGATTCTTTGTAATCTTATAGATTTAGGAATATATTATTGTTGTAATCCCTAATAGTTCTAGGATATCTGTTGTAAAAACACTTATTTATAGTGATAATCAAAAGAATCACCAATCACGGTGACAAAATTATTTTCTCACATAGTATTAGCAGTAAACACTAAAACCCTCGTTATTTTCTCCCGTCAATAGCTTCTCTCTTTCTAAATCTGCTTCTGCGCTTCTACTTCTGCAATACTGCTTCTGCACCTCTGCTTCTCCACCACTGCTTCTACGCTCCTGCTTCTGCGCTACTGCTCCTCCGCATCTCCTTCTGCCATTCACTCTGCTTCCTGTTTATTTCTCCGGTTGCTGTCCCCTGCGTCTACTGCTCTTCTTCGTGTTTTTTTTTTCTTTTCTGCACTTTTCCATGGCTGCCACCGATATTACCATTGAACCGGTTCCCCTCACCACTCTCATCCACATGGTGAAAATCCCCCTCACCTCTTCAAATTACCTTCTTTGGAAAAGTCAATTTCTGCCTATGCTCAAATTTCTGCCTATGTTGCAGCTATGGTGAAACTGTCTCCGAAAGCGCTAAATTGCGGTGGTTTCTTCGTAGTTTGGGCCCCCAATTTTGCACTTTTACCGATGTTCGCCTCGCTCTTACACCTCAGTTGTCTTTCCGCGATCTCGTCAGTCAGGCCCACGATCACGAGCTACGTGAGCGGGCCCTCAATTTTGCAGACAACCCGCCGCCTTCTTCCACCTTCTATGCTGGCCGTGACGCTGGTCGTGGCTCGTCCATTCTTGGCCCCAGCCCAGCTTTTTCGTCCTATCGTCCGAATGGCCGTGGCTCCTCCACCTTCGCTCCTCCCTCGCATGCTGCTTCGGGTCGTGGTTATCGGCTTGCTGCTCCAGGTCAGCCTTCGCGGTTTGCTGCTTCTCGCAGTCCCTATCAGCGTTCGCATACTCCAAAGTGTCAGATATGTCAGGGTCCCCACTTCGCCAACCTTTGTCTCGACCGGTATGTTGGCATGCCTACCTCTTCTACTGCAAATTTTGCCCAAGCTCCTGTTACTTAAGATGTTGTTTCCCCCTCTTATTCGGATTGGTTTGTTGATATTGGCGCCTCTGCCCATATTACCTCATCTCCTTCTGCTTTGGATTCTGCTACCCCTTACACTAGTAATGGTACAATTATAATCGGTAATGGTAATTTCCTCCCTATTTCTCATTCTGGTTCTAAATCTCTTTCTCGTCAAATTCAATTAAATGATGTTCTTGTTGTTCCTTCAATTACTAAAAATTTACTTGTTGTTCCTTCAATTACTAAAAATTTACTCTCCATTAGTAAATTAACCTCGGATTTTCCAATTGATGTTTTATTTTCTGATCAATATTTTATGTTACAGAATCGTCTAACAAAGCATACACTAGCTCGGGGAATCTGTAAGGATGGACTTTATGTTTTGAATTCTGGCCCTTCCGCTCTTGTTGCTAATTTTAGTCGTCCGGTTCCTAAGTCTTCTTTTACTTTATGACGCTCTCGTTTGGGACATGCCTCTTCTTCTACTATTCATTTATTACATAAGTTAGAACTTTTATCTGTTTCGTCTTTTTTACCAAATTCTCAGTTTGTTCTTCGTGTCAATTAGCTAAAAGCAAAAAATCTTCTTTTTGTTTAAATGATAAATGTGCCTCTAAAGCTTTGGATTTAATACATTGTGATTTATGGGGACTGCTCCAGTTGATTCTTCTGATGGTTTTCGCTACTTTGTTGTGTTTATCGATGATTTTTCTCGTTTTTCGTGGCTTTATCCCATGCATACTAAATCTCAATATTTTGATGTGCTCACTCATTTTTCTTCTCTTGTAGCTAATATGTTCTCCACTCAAATTAAAAAAATTCAAAGTGATGGTGACACTGAATTTACCAATAATCGTGTTCATTTTTTTTTTTATTGCTAACAGCATTCAACATCGCATGTCATGTCCCTACACCCCACAACAAAATGGTCATGATGAACGTAAACATAGGCACATTACTAAAACTGGTCTTTCCCTTTTATTTTATGCTTACGCTCCTACTCAATATTGGTTTCATGCTTTTTCGACTGCCCCCACCCCTGTTTTGGCTAATAAATCCCCTTTTGAATTACTATTTAATGTTACTCCTTGTTATTCCAATTTTAAGATTTTGGTTGTCGGGTTTTTCCGTACATTCATGATTATGCTCCCCATAAGTTGGCTCCTCGTAGTAAACCTTGCATTTTTTTAGGATATAGCTCTATTTACAAAGGATTTCGGTGTTACGATCCTGTGGCCTCTCGCTTTTATATTACGCGCCATGCTAAATTTGATGAATCAATTTTTCCCTTTTCTGATAATATTCCATCGTCTGCTTAGCAATTAATTATGTCCACTTTTGTAGACTACCAGGCCCAACCCACTTCCTCATCCCCTTCTCCTGTTGCGCCCAAATTCCCATCTCCAGCCTCCAATTCCTCCCCCTTTAGGTCTGGCCCACTAGCCATGTCCCATTTGTCCCCCTCCATTCCCCGGCCCACATCCACCCTTCGGCTCATTCCCACCTTGCCTCCCTCCTCCTAACCCACGGCCCCCTTCCCCTGGCCCACCACAAACTCCAATCCATCAACCACCTTCCCCAGGCCCACAACACCCTCCAATCCGTCACCCACTTCCCCTGTCCCACGGTACATGGGATTTAGTTCCCCGTCCTCCAAATGAAAACATCGCCGGCTCCAAATGGATATTTTGCACCAAATATCATGCTAATGGCTCGATTGATCACTATAAAGCTCGGCTTGTTGCTCACAGGTTCACTCAAATCCTAGTTTTTTATTTTTCTCATACATTTAGTCCCGTGGTCCGTGCTGTCACTGTTCGGGTAATTCTGGCTCTTGTTGTTCAAAATCACTAGTCGTTGCATCAATTGGATTTTAAGAATGCCTTTTTACATGGCCATCTAACCAAACCTGTCTTCATGTCTCAACCACCCGGCTTTATCGATCCTCGCTTCCCGAATCATGTTTGTAAACTAAAAAAGGCTCTTTATGGCCTTCATCAGGCTCCTCGTGCATGGTTTGATCGTTTCAGTATCTTTTTACTTTCTTTGGGCTTTTCTCGTAGCCGCTCTGACACATCTTTATTTTTTATTCATCGCTCTGATTGTACTATTTTTCTTCTTCTCTATGTTGACGATATTATTGTTACAGGTACTGCTGTTGCTGCTCTTCGTAATTTTATTTCTCGTCTTAACTCTGAATTCTCGGTGAAGGATCTTGGACAACTAAATTACTTTCTCGGCCTTGAGATCACTCATTCTGCTTCTGGTCTATTTCTCGGGCAAGCCAAATATGCCTATAACATTGTAACACGTGCTGCTCTCCATGAATCGAAACCTGTTTCTACTCCACTGGTTGCTGGAGAATCACTTGTCAGTACTGGCCGCCCATTCAAGGATTCCACTTTGTATCGGTCTCTTGTTAGTGCCCTCCAATATCTCACCATTACCCGCCCGGATCTTTCATATGCCGTCAATCATGTCAGCCAGTTCCTCCACAATCTTGCTGATGATCATTTTCTCGCTGTCAAAAGAATCCTTCGCTATGTCAAGGGTACACTTCACTATGGACTTTCTTTCACTCCTACTATGGATCCCGCTATTCTTGGTTACTCTAATGCCGATTGGGCTCGCTGTGTTGAAACTCGCCGTTCTACATATGGGTATGCTATTTTTCTTGGTGGTAATCTTGTTTCCTGGAGTGCCAAGAAGCAACCCACCGTTGCCAAATTCAGTTGCGAATCTGAGTATCGCGCTCTTGCTCATGCTGCTCAAGAAACGATTTGGTTAACTCAACTTCTCACATTACTTAAAGCTCTGCCTCCGTCTCGCCCCCTCCTCCTGTGTGACAATAAGAGTGTTCTCTTTTTAAGTCAAAGCCCCATTGCTCATAAACGTGCCAAGCATATTGACATTGATTGTCATTTTGTTCTTGAACTTGTCACTAGCCAACGTCTCGACACAAAATTTGTTCCGTCACATCCACAATTGGCAGACGTGTTTACAAAGAGTCTCTCTCGCCCTCTGTTTGAGTTGTTTCGGTCCAAGCTCTGTGTTATCTTTAAACCCACACTTCGCTTGCGGAGGGGAGGGGGGTGTGATAAGGATAATATTTTAGAATAGATTCTTTGTAATCTTATAGATTTAGAAATATATTATTGTTGTAACCTTTTGTTGATAGTTCTAGGATTTCTGTTGTGAAAACACTTATTTATAGTGAGAATCAAAAGAATCACCAATCACGGTGACAAAATTATTCTCTCTCTCTCTCTCTCTATATATATATATATATATACACACACGTACATATGCTATTATCTGCTCGTTGGTAGTGTAAACATATGATTTCACTGCTAATTTGATGTGTTATACTTCTGATTCTTTATATTCAGTATCGGTTATTTATTATTTTTATATGATTGTAGATATTGCCCTTATAAATTTTCTTATGTTGATTGAACTGATCATATAATTTTTTCAATAGATAAATAAATCATGTTATGGTAAGTGAAAGTCTTGCAAGATGATAGGTAAATATCTATTGTGTGATTCACCATAAGCTTGGCAAGTGTTATAAAAATAAAAAAAGAATTAGACATTTAGTCTCCAAACACTTGGAAAGTGTGGTTAATTATCGACTTATATACGGTACAAGTGAGTAACATACTAACATAGAATAAGTGATTATTACCGGTAAGTGGTGACATGATGCGACTAGATATATAAAATCATAAAAGTAATGTATTACTGTTATGGATCATTACTCTAAACATGATAAGAGTCTTTGTGTTGTGATTTTGATACCATGGAACCATCAAATAAATTAAGGGGTGTTTTTCCTTGCTTTATCTTTGGAAGAAGTGATTAAAATTAGAGATTATGATAAAATTGCTTATCAAAATTATGTAGTATTTGAAAGTAAAAATATTTTTGGTCAAATATGAAAACTGGAATAATTTGATATTTAAGCAACTTTTAACTTATGAGTGAGAGAAAAACTTATCTTATCAAAATACCAAAGAGTTGGAAAATACAACTTTTATATAATTTTAACTTCTGACGTAATAATATTTTTATTAAAGTTGAAGCTAGTTGCTTTTTCAAACACTGCAAAAGTAACTTTTCCTCTAAGCTGATAAACACTTGCAAAAAGCATTTGCTAACAAATCGACCACAATTTCTCTACCTTGAATGCCAACTATGTTGGCATTTTTTTATCGATAATGTTGTTTGGGCATAATTTGATCGGTTAAAAGAATTGATTTTCTTTTTATTTTTTATTTTCAAAGTTGTTAAAATATTAAAAGATATTAATGCTAAATTAATTGTGAAAGATCATAATTAAAATTTTAACGTTAATTTGAGATTAAGGATAATGAATAACAAGACTAATGTTCTAGAAAAAAAAATGTCTAAAAAGAAATTATATCTCAAAAGTTAAAATCAGTTTTGTTGAGTGCCCTAGTATAGGTCCTTCAAAAAAAAAAAGGTAGATAAAGTTAAATGTGATTGATTAATAAAAATGAGTGAATAAATGAATGAGAAGTGTTGGAATTGATAAGGTTGTACCTTAAAGTAGATTAGATTTTCTATTATGTACTTATCAATTGAAAATGTGTAGCAGTAGATTCATTTCATTTTAGTTTAACTATTAGGGGCCTGCACATTTACATTTTTAATTTTAGTTTAACTATCAGCTCTTAATTTTCTAATTTCACTTGGAGTTCAATGAAGTCATATTTACCCCCAAAATTGGTAACTTAGATTTCTGTTATTGTCGGTCTACTTAAATTGAACTCAACAATAGCCTTCCTTTTAACATCAAACAAGGATGATCAAGATTGATGATCTTGATTTAGAAGTGAATTCAGATAATTGTTCATACTTTTTTCGATTCTTTGTTTGTTATGTATACAGTCACGAGACAAATATCATATCTTATTGTTATTAGGCTTCTTTTGCTCATAAGCTTGTGCTTTTATTTTTTTCTTCAACCGATCAGATAAATAAGTCCTAATTTTTCGGATTATGAGACTTATACTTGAAATTGATCTATGAGATTCTCAATTTAAAAAAAGAACATCAAAGAAAGACCCCGAGTTTCAGGAAATTGACATATCTTTACTAAAACGTTTGTTAAATTATTTCATTTTTTAAAAGAAGAGAAAGGAAAAGACGAAAAAGAAGCAAAGAGAGGAAAAAAAAAAAAAAAAAAACTTAGAGGGTGTTTGCCTAAGCTTATAATCTCCTCAAAATATCTTATATGATGTTTTGGAACTTATAAACTCTTGAAACTTGTGTTGGCAAAATAACATGCTAAACGATTTCTAAGGTGTAAAAATAATTCTTGGAGCATATAAGCTCCAAAGAAAGAGCTCTTCTAATCCAACATATTTTTTAAAATCTTATAAGTTACACTCAAATTACACATACCATACTTTTCACATACACTACATATACTACACACCACACACACTTTAGACACTAATTAAGATATGTGTTTGAAGTGGCTTTCAACTTAGTAGCCAAATTTATGGATAAATCATTCCATTCGATTGCAAGTGCATGCTATTTTATATGAATACTTTATTAATTTATAAACTCTTAAAAAATTATATTTTATGAACTTTTAAAACAAATTGTAAGATATTTAAGCTTACAAAGGTTTAAAATAAGCTTTACCCAAACACCCCTTTAAGAAGAGAAGAAAGGGACTAAAATGCAGGGGAGAAGCTGATGGTAGAACAGAGAAATCACAACTCGCAGATCATCGACCACATTAACTTTCTCTCTCTAGGAACTTTCTCTCTCGCACAAGCAGCCACTAGGTCTAAACTTCCACGGCCGGCGGCTGTTGCCTCCGGCAGCCGCCGGCCAACTCTTGCTTATTTATTTACTCTCGTTTTTTCGCTTTTATTTATTTGTTCTTCTTTTCTGTTGATTTTTGTTACAAGTTCATCCAGATCTTGGATCTTATCTCAATATTTTTAGGATGAAACTTTTTTGAATGCTTTTCTGAGACGTTTTCGTCTATCCTCTGTGGTCCTTTTTTGGGGCCGGTAACAGATCAGATTAGATTCAAGGTCGCTATGTGCCTTACTTCTTCGACGATCTGAACAGATCCTTCTTCCGCCATTGATGGGTTTTTGGTGCTCGAATCAGGGCCTTTGCTGCCATTGATGGTGGGGCCTTTTTTCGCGTCTTGATGTTACAAGGTCGCGTCCTTCTGCGAGCTGGGAGTTTTGACCCCTGTTCGTCGGCGACTCTTCTTGGAACAGATTCGAATCGGGCCTGTGAGCCCCTGTTGGAACGGCCATGGTCAGTGCCTGGACTTGCAACGCTGTTTTGAGCTCACTGAGTCAGCAGGCTGAGTCAACTCGGTGTGTAGACTCACGGGGTTTGGTCTGAGTTTCTCTCCCGACTCACCTTCCGATCCGGACCAGATTCTCACCGCTCTCCTGCAAGAGCTACAGTCCGGAGCTGCTTCAGCAGATCTGACGCCGGACTCTCGACGGCGGTCAGCATCCCCGCCTGATTTTGGGGATGGCAGACCTGTCGCCAGGTTCTTCCCAGGCACTCTGTCGTTGCAGGCACTCTTATGCTCCGCCATGGTTACTTCAGCAGACCAGCATATTCGCTGGTGTGAGTTTCAGCAGCCTTTCTCGCAGGCGGCCCGGCTTTCCCGACTTCGCCGGATTCTGGAGTTGGGCAGACCTGTTGCCCAGGTTCATCCACTGTTCCATCTCGGCACGGGACTCCATTTTTTGGCTGTGGGAATTGCATTTCCCCGATATACCGGTGTTTCAGGATAGGTGCTTCTGTGCAAGCTATCCAGTAGCTTCCAGCCCATTTTCGCAGATTTTGCTGGACCATTCTTTATGCTCTTATTTCTTTTGATCTGGTGATTCTGCACATCTTTATTATTTCAGTTTGCTTCGTGGCTTAATTTGAGATATTATTTGGGGCTGCTAATTATTGATTATGAATTGACCATGGGACGGACCTGGTGGAATTTATCAGCCCCCGCTCCATGGTCTCGGGCGGGGGCTTCACAAGTAGCTGGACTCTATTGGGTTAGTTTTGGAGATTTGTACACGTCTTGGGATTTGTTGTTGGGTCACAATTACGGATTTTACGGCTCTGAGCTAAGGCATTGAAATCCTCAGAGGGACTTTTAGACTCACACCGATGTGAGGAGCGTTGCTAATCCCCCACGCTCGGGTTTCGTGACATAGAGCAAAATGATTGGGAGCTCGACCTCTGTAGTTTGCTCGGCGACAGTTCTATATTGGTTCTTCTCTCCAACCGAACTGGTCATTTCCAGTTTTATTTACACTAAATTGGCTTTGTCTTGTAATTGCTTTATTTTAATTAGCCATCTTTAGTTTATTCTAGATACCTTTATCTGCCGGCTTGTGGCATGGAAATGATTTTCATTTGACCCCTGTGAGTGACCAACTTGTGGTCTCCACATTTCTTGTTCCCTTTGTTTTCTTTTCTTTATTTATAATACTACCTATTTAGCTGATGGTAGAACAGTTTTGCAGCCTTCGCTACAATTTAGGCAGCGTGGGCATCTATCTATACACTAATTTTTCATACAAATAAATTTTTTCTTGTATAATTTATTTTTTATGTAAATATATTACATTATTCATTATTTTATATTTTTCAATTTGATATCTGTATTACATATATTAAAATGTAATATTAGATCTAAAATATGAGAAACAATCATTTTTGGCTTTGAATTATTTGTTTAATTTCAATATATGTGTTGGGTTTGAATAAGCAGTTAATAAATTATTTATATGGATTTGAGTTATAAATATAAATATCATTAAATAATTTTTTTCTAATAAAAATCATATTATAGGTTAGTTATATAATTCATTGTTCCACTTAATATTCTGTAATGGGTTGAAATATTTATATTGAATTAAGTATCTGTGGTGGGTTGAACTATATTTCAATGAATATAGCCTCTAAAGTTCACTTTAAAAGTTTATCAATTTATATATTTGTATCTCTTAACTGCAAGAGATAGCACTTTCACCATTCATAATAAAGTGTCATTTTAGACTTTCGGATAATATTTAAGAGACTATGGAATGGACAACAACACATTTACATTTTTCTCTATATTAATTTTTTATTATCATAAATTTCTTCTTTTGTTCTCTCATTTATATAACTAGTATCGCTCCCATGCGATGCACGAAAATTTATTTAAGAAATAATTATTTTATTAAATTAAATATAATATTATCTAATATAAAAAATATATAATTTTTATAGTATAACTAAATGAATATTTGAGTAATCCTTTTTTTCTTTTTTTACGATCAACCTGAACTTTGTACTTTTCCACCTTTACAACTTTTGGTAGTAATTTTCGGAGTGAAAAGAAATTATTTAAAAATAATAAAAATATTTAGAAAATACAACATTTATTTTTAAATTCTAAAAAATTATTTAAAATATCATAAACTTAACTGAAAAAATGTAGAAATTATTTTAATAAAAAATTAATTCATAAAAAAAAGATCGAATAATTTTGATATTACTTCAAATATTTTTAAAAGGATTTATTTTTTCAAAAAATAATTAAACGGATACTTATATCATAAAATTTGAGTTTTCATATATACTTTCACATGCCTTAAAGGAAATTTTATAGATTTTAAAATAAATTTTCAAGATAACTTTCAAATAGTTTAAATAATTTTTTTTAGTTTAAAAGATAATTTTCAGAAACCTATAATAGCTTTATGATTTTAAAAAAATAATAACTTTGTTTATTTTTCTTGCTTAAAATGATTTGATTTGAACTTTAAAAAAAAAAAAACTCAATTTTTTAATATATTTTCGACATGTTTAAGTTAATTTTCTAGTATTTTAAATGAAGTTTAGAATTTAAAAAATATATTTTAGATTTTTTAAAAAATTTATGTTATTTAAATATTTTCTAATATTCTTTTATTTTTCGCACTTAAATAGCTGGCAGATGTTGCAAACGTGAAAAAACTTATAGTTCAGGTTGTGATTGAAAAAAAAACTGAAAAACGCGCATACTACATGTTGCCAAATGATATAAACTCAAAATATAAATAATGTAAAGATCAATTTCTGCCAAGTGATATATGAATTTAATATAATGTACATTTTATAAATATATTATTTTATAAATTTATAATAAGATAAAATATCCAATGTAAAAAATAAATTATATCTACTTTAAAGAATGAATATCTCTTAATATTGAAACTCAAACATATATTTAGTGTGTGTGTGTGTGTCCAACTTAACCTGTGCGAACACCACAATAGCTTAATTGATAATGAATATTAGAACAAACACAAATACATAAATATCACACGACACACCAAAATATATCAAATAAAATAAATTGAATTGTATTATAAGAAAATTAGTGATTTATTTTTTTTTTCAATTTTTTTTTTTTAAATATTTTGATTTATCCAAATAATTTTTCAAATTTTATCTATAACTATTCACTTTATTTTAAGAAAAATTAATTTTTAAGTTTTAATATTTTACATAATGATTTAATATACCAAATACTTTTTAGATTTTAAATAAATCTTGATATTAATAAAATAAAATTCAATGATTATTATATAGTTGGACTAACAAAATAAAGCATATGAATTCTTCAATATATCTAAATAATATATGTATATATTAAAATTTATTAAAAGATACAATTAATATATATATATATATATATATATATATATATATATTTTGCTTAGGTTGCAAAATATGAAAAAAAGCGACAAAGTATTGTTTGTATTGAGAACTCTAAAAAACCTAGTTAGCTCAAGCATGTTAATTTTATTTTTTAAATAAGAAATATAGATTGTAGCACATGTAAAATCTCATAGTTTAGCTTGTAAAGTGTAATTATTATTTATAAAGAAATAATATTAATAAATAGAAAATATGAATATGTAGTAAAAAATAATTTCAAGATTAATTATCATATATAAATATATGTGAAAATCATAGTCCCATGATTAATTATAACAAATTAATATATGTAAATATAATAATTTAATTATTCAATCATTAAATTATACATTAACTTTTACTTTTAATTTAATAAAGTATATATTCATTTATTAAGGAAGGTAATACTTAATATTGTATTAATTTGAAGAAAAAAATAATTAATGTCTTAGAAGAAATTAAGAATGCATTAAAGATATATTTTAGGCGGGAAAAGGTAATTTACAGTAATAACCCTCTTTTTACTTTATAGATATTATAATATTATAATATTTGTATGAAAATTTCTTTAGATTTAGTTAAGTACAATGTTAGAAGAAATAGACAAAAAATGCTAGAATGACTATATAAAAAATTATTTTTTTAAAATGACATTTATTTATGAATGGGGTGAATATCTATAAAAGTGGAATCGTTAAAACTACTAAAAAATATATTACATAAAAAACTTGGAGCAACAGACTAATTTGACGAATAGCCAAACCTGAAAAAGGTATAATTAAGTTCGTTTCTGATAAACAAAATGGCAACACTTTTATTCGAAGACTAGGCGAATGTCAAGCAGGAAAATTTAGGGGAGGAGTTTTAAAAGTTTTGTGACGTTCCATAATTGATGTTTTAGATACTTTTACAATTTTTATTAATTTTCTTTTTGGATTAAATTTTAAAATATTTTTATTTTTAATTTATTATAGATTTGGTTAAATTTTTATCCTCTAAAATAAATACTACCTTCGTTTTTTTTTTTTTACTTGTCATTCTAACTTATTTGTTTTGTTTGTAAATAGTGAATGTTCTATAGTACCACCGTGGTACGATACTACTGAAGGATAAAAATAACATTATATATGATTTAATGAATCCTTCATATTTTAATAATTATGTTTTTCTTCTCTCATTTAATGGGCGCTTCATTAATAGAGTGTAGAAACTCTTATTTATTTATTATTGTTCATCAAATACCGTACTGATTTTTTGGCAATACCGAATTTGTGTCGGTATTAGTACATATTGTTGCTTACTTTTGATTTTGATATACAGCTAGAAGTTTGGTATATCAAAGTATTGACAGAATTTTGGTATACTAATATATACCGAAACACCAATTACTTAATAAATGATTTTTTATTTTTTTTGTGTAACGATTTACATATATATATATATCAATTTTTTTAGTATTTTGGTATACAACAAAAAAAAAAAAAAAAAAATCATACTATATCAAAAATATGATGTACTATTTTTTTGTATTTTCAGTAATTTTTTAATTTGGTAAATACAATATTTCAATATTTCTTCCCATTCCTAAGTCGAATACAATATAAAATAAAATTGAAAAACACACGTAAACACAAGTAATCTGGGGAATAGAAAAAGGGAAAGAAAAGTAATAGAAAAAGAAAAGGAAATAATAAATAGGATATAGATTGATTTTTTTTTTATACCGGGACATTTTTTTGTTTTTATAGAATCTTGTTTTTATTATAGAGAGAATATACTTAATGAGGGTGAAAAAGGGGTGATGGGAATTAGTGATTTTTTATGGGAAGATAATTATGTATTTTTGACATTTTAGCTCTTTAATTTAATTTTATTTTTTAAAAAAATTTAAAATGATTAGTGTTCAAGATTCTTTTTCATAGTATCTAATGGCTGGAACATGACAGTGGTATCAGTACCACTGTGGTATCGAAGTTGGACTCGTAAATAACTATCATTCTAGTTTTGTTACCATTTTTTTTAAAATACTAACCCTATAGTTATGGAAAGTGTTAACAATATATAAAAATGATTAAAAAAAAAAAAGGATTTAAGGAAATTATTTGAGAGTTGATTTGTCAACTCCTTATGTCCCTTAATTTTCTTATCCAAAGCTAAAATGACAACTAAAAAAAGAAGAAGGTAGTATTAGTTGAGGTATATTTGTCAAGCTTCCCCTTCATTGTAAAACGTCAATTATTATAAAAGGGAATGAGTAGTTTATATGAATTATCTCCTATACGTTTCATTTAAGCACTTATTATAGTTTTCCACCCTTGTGATGCACATGCTCAATTTTTTTTTTTTTTATTGAATTATTATTAAAATATAAGGTTAATTAATATGTATATTACTGAAAAGCGAAATAAGTAATTGATAAAATACTACAAAGAATTTATGAAATGTTAACTACAATGGATAAAGTTTGATATGATAAAGACACACATCTAATTAATCTAAACTACACAAAGTACAAATTAAATGAAAAAAATAGACACTAAAGGTTCTGAAACAGTTCTTTGTACACAACGTCGACTATTGAATTGTCTTTTGTTTCTTTCAATTGCATATAGAGATCTTTAAGCTACACTGATTTGTAAGATTTTACGGGGTTGAATATTTTAAAAAAAATTAAATAGCATACTAGAATTTGATGAATTTATCTCGATAGTATTTCACCAGTGCGTTGTACAAGTTGTAATATATATAATAGTATACTAATATATAATTGTATATGAGTATAAGGATAAGCAAAATATCAAAAAATTTAATAGTTATCGTTTGAAGTGACATTAATTTAGTAATACTTGCATGAGAAGTCATAATCACATTAGTTTCTAAGCATAGGGGTAGATGATAACTTGTATTATCGTATTGTATTTAAATAAATATAATTGTCTTATTATTTTTATAATTAACTAATTTTCTTTTTCACGAAAAAGAAAAAAAAGTAAATCAATTCGATCAACACATCACTTTAAACATATATCTAAGTTTTTTAATTGTAAAGTGTAAGCTTAAAGTAAAGAAAACAACCTACTAAAAATTTATTTTGCTGATTTTATGATATTTTTTATGCTATAACAAAAAAAAAATTAAAATTGAAATATACCTTAGTAATCCAAAAATGTAACTAAAAATATGTATGCAAAATGGATGTCAAATCAAAGATTGTGAAAAGAAGTCCAATTCGGTATATTTTCGTAAAACACCGAGTTGAGGCGAAAAAGTCATTAAACTTTTAAATATTAAGGGAAACACTAAAACACACACAAAAAAAAAAGGATCTTGTTAGTTGCTTTTAACTAACTCTCCTAATTTGTAGGGGACTTCACCTACCGAATCATTTCTCTATTCTTCTTCAGCAGAAAGTGAAAGAAAAGTTATGAAATATAATTTAAAAATAATACAAAAAACCTACTAAAGAT
This sequence comes from Ajuga chamaepitys, assembly GCA_958295605.1. Taxonomy (NCBI): domain Eukaryota; kingdom Viridiplantae; phylum Streptophyta; class Magnoliopsida; order Lamiales; family Lamiaceae; genus Ajuga; species Ajuga chamaepitys. The sequence continues at coordinate 27,867,975 of OY282499.1, forward strand.
ACATCGTAGAAAATTTTTCAACGATCTCTCTGTTAAAAGTAAATTTCCCTTTATCTTAATTTTTTTTCTTCTTTTTTGACTGCCTCAGATTATAATCCTAAATCAATTCCTTATGTATATAAAGAGAAACTATTTTCAAGTATTGAACAATTATATATTGATTCTCAAGTGTTATAAATTAAATTGGTACCAAAATTCTCATAGAGACAAAAAAAAAAAAAAAATGATAATATAACTATGAATGTTGAACATAATTGAAAAGATATTTTTTAGTATACGAGTTTGTAATTTATTAAATATGAAAATGGTTCTTTGTATTTCTTACCTACTTTGTCTCCATGCATCATGACTATTCTATTGCTATATTACGATAAATTTGTTGTAGGAGAAGTAGAAAAGTAAACAATAAAAATAGACACGGAACAGTTAGGGTTCTCTTATTCATCAGATTCCCTTTATATAGGGTGCCAAATACAAGGGTTTTACAATTACATAATAAATAGTGAATACCTAAATTGCCCTTCATCAATTACTTTTGACGAAGGCATACTAATTGTGTTTTTCCTTCAACACTCCCCCTTGTGCAAAGTCAAAAGGGAATTGGTGCATAATTTGTTGCCTCGTTAAAAACCTTGCCAAGTAACAAAATCCAATGGGAAAAACATAAACCTTGATCGAAGGGAAAAAAGAGTGCAACGCACCTTTGTTGAGACTCCCCATGAAGTCTGCATTTCTCCCTTGATACGTTCATCTATCAAGAGAGTTTTGAAAATCTCTTCATCCTCAATTTTACATAAATCATGAGGATATTATATGGTTGATGGTTATTGAAAACCGTTGGCAGTACATGCTTGTCATCACCTTTGATGTGTAGCATAATCCATCTTTTTGTTACAAATAACTTCATCTTCATAACTTCGGATACGCTCTTCGGTGGTATAGCTCAAGTCACTAATACTTTAACCATATAGGTTAATGAATTTCTTGAGATATCTTTCATGGGTGATGTGATGAGGTAGCTAGAGTAGTTGTGATTGATTGATCTTCAAGTTTTCATCGTGTTCCTCATGGTAATACATAACTGGTTTAGTAATGACTTTTACATTGGCAAATAAGATAACCAACATCTAAACCAACCAAAGTAGTATTTATTATTTCGTATTAGGGGGTAGCTTCAACATTTATTTAGGAGTTACATATTCTTTTGTAATCCTTTTATCTCTCTATACGAGAGCGTTTGGCATTTCCTTTAGTGTTTATAATTTCATTTGTAATCTCTTTTGTCCCAAATATGGGAAGAACAAATATGTGTCAATGATTTTTTTTCAGATCTCAAAATACTATTTGATATCATTCCACTGATATTGCGTTGTTCTAAGTAAAATATAACTAACAAGTTCTTTGAGAAAGTAATACATGGTTGGGTGCATTGAGCTTTTTATACAATAATGCGCACATTTCAATTAAGTAGGGAATTTCATCTCCTAATAGCTCTTTCGTTATTTTCTTTAGACTCAAATGAATCTTTCCTTATGTCCACTCTTCAACCAATCTAGGAGTGTTAACAGATTGCACTTTATCTATGTAAATCGCCTGATAATCTTTTGAATATATGCAAACTGAGGAATTAATATTCCACAAACTCGGTCTTCTAGTTCAAGACATAGACAATACCGAGTTTTCTCATGACCCTTTATCTCAATTTAGATTTCAAATACATCACGGTTTCTCTTATTTCTTTAAGAGTACCTATTGTGTCCTTGACATCGACATAAGCTGCTACAGTTGCAAATATAGAACTTATGTTTCTTTATAAATGCATAAGGATAATGTTACTTGTTCTTTCCCTTCCGAATCAAGTAGTCACTTAGACGGGTATACCATTTCCGTCAAGATTTATTTCAATCAAAGTGAGCATTTCAATCTAATATTGTAAATGCACTCCGTGGTCTAGAGTCACTTGAATTGGGTAATGCAAGTCCATCTGACATTTTCACATATCTCAATAACAAGATCCCCAAAAAGATATGTTGTAACCACATTAGTATGCTGCATTTTCAATCCTTTGAAAACTTATCAATAAGACGTTATGACGTCCTTTGCGGGAGAATATCTCCTCATAGTCAATTCCAGGGCTTTGTGAGAAAACCTTGTGCTTTAAGGTAAGTTTTGCATCTCAGGGCTTATTCTTCTCACTATGCTTACTGACAAAACATATTTGATGTCCTACAAGCTTTACACTTAGTGAGGCTAGCACTACCAAACCAAATACCAGTCGTTTTGTCATGGAATCGAGTTCTACCTGGATTGATTCCATATAGGCAAATATGCTCTTTGTTATATCTTACAATAGAGCGTGGTTCGATATTATTGTGTTCTATAATTCATTGAGCAACAATGTATACATCATCAATGCACGTGAAAGATTTTTCCATTAACTCACATGCACTCTCATTATCTCTAAAATCATATTAAACTTCGGAGCGTCCTCCAATGATGATTCATGGACATAATTAATTAGAGATAATTTGAGAGTATTTCTTTTCATTGATGATTCGAATTGTGCCACATTTGCCTCTTTCCTTAAGCAGGTGTTCATCGAACCACGTGGCATCCCCCATTTTCTTTTGGGAGCCACGACCTCAACCACACATCCACTAAGTGTAGTTGCAACACCTTTATCTACGGTGTTGTACCCCTTACTGGGGACTTTTAACCTTACAGACACATTTGCAGCTGTTATATATGATCTTGTCACTTTAGCGATTTTAGCAAATGCATCACAATCAAATCTTCCATACTTTGAAGATCGATAATTCTTTTTTACTTCACTTTACATTATGAAGTGTGGGGATCCTAATGAGACATATTGGGAAATACTTCCTGTCGTTTTCGTAGAAAATTCTTTTTTTTTATCTCCCCCTAACGACAGGAAGACTGTCTTATTAAAGTGACAATCCGCCAATCTAGCGGTAAATAGATCTCGCCTGTCAAAGGTTTCAAATAGCGGATAATAGTTGGGAATTCATATCCAACATAAATACTTAATCGTCTTTAAAGACCCATTTCGATGCGTTGTGGGAACGCAAATAGGCACATATACTGCGTAACCAAATATGCGTAAATGTAAAAATATCAGGCTAAATTCAGTTACCAACTGGTACGCATAAATTAATGGTTAGCAGTGGGTCTGAGACAAATAAAGTAAAGTTGCAAAAATATTGCATAACCTCATGTCTAATAGGCATTTTAGTGCGCATTTCCAATGCCTAATCCTCCATCCATATCCTTTTGATGGTGGCTTTGTGAGACCATTTTTGTGTATGCACAAGGGTTAAAGGAGGCTATAAATTGATCCTGACAGATATTCAATAATCATCAAATCCTTATGATGAGAACTCTCTAGAGTTAATAAGTCTTATAGACTTTATGAAGTGAGGGTGGTGAGCCTTTATATAGTATTTTCTAGGAGTTTTTCAAATGCAACATTTTCTGTGGACAATAATGTGATGATCAGTTATTGTGTCAAAGCCTTTACTAGAACCATAGATACTTTAATGCCCCGCTTTCTGGTTTGATAGGTCCACATATATTATATTGTGTTCTTTTGTAAGAATGGAATGCCTTACTTATATATTTGGCATAGGAAGGTCTCGATCCTACTTATTGCTAAATAGTAGGCTTGGTAGAATGAGTGATGTGTCCTAAAATAACTAATGAGGCAGAGTGGGATGTTGGCCGTGCTTTTAGTACTTTAGAAAGCATTGGCTGTGTTATAATAAAATTAGCACTGACACTGTACATCGTATCAGACTTTCATCCCTTTTGTATTTCACTCGAAAGAAAGGATCTCCATATAACTTCTTAATATGGATCATCATGTCATGCCTTGAATAGTTAAAACTCTTGTACAAAAGCCTACACGAGTCAGCATTCCAAAGTCCATTATTGGTAGCAACATATGAGTCCGCATCCCAAAGTTCATTGTGGAATACAACATATTAGTTTGTGTCCCAAAAATCACTTTGGGTAACAACATATAAGTATGTCTCCCAAAGTTCATTGTGGGTAATAATATATAATTTTGTGTCCCAAAATTCATTTTTGGTACAATATTTGATCCAACGATGATCATAGTAGTGGAATACATGCCACTAGATTGACTCATTAGTTTCTCTAAGATGTGCTTCCTTTCACGTCTATTAGAAGTATTATAACATATTAAATTCCATTCTCATAGGTAGTTTCTAAATGATAGTCTTTGACACGAATATCTTTACTTAATAACATTGTAATAGTTCTTGGTGCATATAGAGCGTTTTATGACTATAATCGTTTTGTCATTAGGCATCTAAAGAATTCGACGATTCTTCGCCCTTTTAGTACTTGTGATTCAATGATGGTCATTATGTAGTGATGCAGTGAGTCTCTGTTCTTTGGACTTCTTGTATCTCTTATAGTTAACTACTCTAGCAGTTTTTGTATAAAAGTATAATATTTTCACACTTATTTAATTGTTCATTACCAACTCCATCCCTTTTGTTGAGAGGATTTCGACGTGTTGCTTTCGCACATGATTTTTATAACCACCATGTTCATTTGGGGTAGGAACATCGGAAGGCCTCTAGGGCTTCTATGTCCCTTACTTTGTGGGGTATCATGACCACAACTGTAGAGACAAACACATTCTTTCCCTTTATTTTGGGATTATTTTCACTATTTAGCTTACCATAGTTAGGCTAGAGGGTTTTCTTTATCCCAGCGCGTTTGGTGTTATTTATTAGAAGAAACTGACCTTGCCTCTCAACTACTTGCACTTTTTGATTAGCTAATTGAATATTGTAATTCTTTTATTTCATACTCTAGCCTATACAAGTTTGCTAGTATAAGCATTGGAGTAGGAAAATAAAGAGATTTTCTGTATCATATCATCTTCTGTGATTTCTTTACACATAAAGAGAGATGTGTTTTTAGGCACAAGGTGTCCTTATTGAGGTTATTGACCCTTTTGTAGTCTAGTGAGTGGGTTTCTTTTCACTAGATAGTTAATATCGGGAGTAGAGATTCATCTACAATTTTAATATTTCTTTTATTACATTCCGTAGCTCATCGGGTATTTTTGAAATAAACAATACTTCTAGTGTAAGCTAGGATTAATGTGTCATCTCAAATTCATTAGAGCATTGACTGTGACTTCTACTATGTCAGACAATGCTTTGTCATTGGGGTCGGTTGATGATATGATCGTAAGAGAGTTCTTAAAGGGTGTAGTTATTTTTCATGGAAATATTTTCCTATTAGGAATATCAATTGTGGTACTCAATTTCTTCTGAGTCTAATATTCAAATTTGGGCCGAATTGGTTATGCATTACCGTGTCGTCTCAGTTTCATTATAGCATATACTTTGAGCTTGTTGGACTATTCTTTGTCTTTAGGGTCGGTGGATGATATGATTGTGGAAGTAGCTAGTTTCATTGAAGTAGTTTCAACATAAAAGAAGTCAGTAACGGTACTCAATTGCTTTTGAGTCTAATATCGCAAATTCAGGATGGATTGGTTTCGTCAATTTCTTATGAATTTGATTTCAAGACCATATATCGTAATTTTTCGGTACTCTGTGAAAATGCTTTATCACGCAATTGACTTGCACTAATTTGGTATAGCCCATGAATTTTCATTATCATGGAAACACATTTCATCATAGTTAACAAAAAACATAAGCAAATCAATACTCAATGTCTCGAAGTATCAATCATATAAGCTTAATTACAATTTCATAACAAAATCCTTAACGAGCATACATGAATAATTTAACATTTCAGTGCACATATAAATTCATTAATTCTCAACTTGCCCAAAGCTATATATATACTTCAGGAGAGACATATAAGCATGATATTGCTCATGCACACTCACAAAATATTTAAACAAACACATCATGCTATCATTAGCAGATATTTACATTTACTTCGCAGAATAGGGTGATTTAAAATTACCTTGCAGAAAAGACAAGATTCTTTTCTATGACACTTCTCAAACTACAAAAAGAAGAATTTTATGCCCCGTCCTATCCCCCCACCGATGAGAATCAACAAATGCTCGGATTTTTCCATCGGATTCAAGAAAGAAAAAAAACTATTATTAAATATTGACTCAGAAAGAAAATAACGAAATCATAGATTCACCATAACAGGTTAGATACAAATTAATATTCTATAATCATGTTTGTACAAATTTAGACATCTAAACAGGGATTTTCAAAATCTATATGATGCATGATTTAATTTATATTTCCATGTTGTAACGCCCCAATCCCATAAACTCAAATTGAAGTGCTACTAATTTTTTCTTTTCCATTGATTAAGTAATAAATCAGATAAAGTGCGAAAGCGTGACATAAAATACTTATTGGATAAAAGCAGAAATTTTATTGACAATAAGACACTGCCAAAATATATTTACACTAGTGGTTCCAAAGTTTCTAAAAAAATGAAAACCCCGGATTTTGTGACACATAAACTTATTTATATACATAGAAGAGGCAAAAACATCTTTAAGTTGCGGGTAGACGAAGGAACCCGATAACCTTTGCCGCAACAGCCCCGCCACCTCGCTCAACTAACCTGAAGATTCGTAATTATGGGCATGAGTATAAACTCAGTGGGAACTTTATAAGCAGTTATACTAAATGAAGATGCATAATAATAAATACATCCTTGACTTAGAAGCCCATCTTATGACTCAAAAGCCATATTGCTAGACTTAGGGGCCAATCTTACGACTCCCAAGCCCTACTCAAAAGTCAATCTTACGACTTAAGAGCCTTTCTCAAAAGCCAATCTTACGACTTAAGAGGTATCATATCAATAAGCCCTAAGGCAAACATATTTATCAAAGTACATGTTCAATAGCATAATGTACTTACAATTAGCCCAGTCACCCACCTTTTATGCTTGCTTTAAGGTAGGTAATTCGCGTATGTCCCAAGGCCCGACCTGTACAACACCTAGTACATGTTGTTTAATTAATTATTATTACTTATCCGACTTAGTATTTAACAATTATTAAGTGTGGTACACTATCCTTGAATTATATCTATTTTTACAATCTCTAACACATAAGCCAAATCGTAATAAATTATAGTCCTAAATTAAAAGGCCTAATTATCTTATTAAATTTAAATTATTAACTACATTAAAATTTTAAACTAACTAACATGCATCTTAAACAACAACTATTTAATATAAACTTAAGAAAATAGCTAAATTTATAAATCTACTTAAATCAAGAAAATAATTAAATTCCTAAATTTATATAAACTATAAATGACAATGACAAGAAGAAAAGAAGACTATTCAAGAAGACATACCTCAAAAGATTTTAACACTATTCGACAACTTCCCAAAACACCAGTTCGAGCGTTGTCGAAAATAAACTTATAAGGACCTCCTAGTTAAAGGAATCCCATATTATATAAATAGTAAATATTTTATATATTTCCTTCTTATGTTTGTAAAGAAGGTAAATTACCATATTTATAGAAATTATAGCCATTCTTTTTCTTTTTTTTTCGATGTGGGATGATGAAAATTTCTTTTTATTCAATGTAGGATATAACCCACTTCATTAATTTGATGGAATTGGTATTTGATGAAGCAAACATCATCATTAGGTTATTTACTATATTTAGTAATTTTGATATTCCTTGCTAACTATGTTAACTATTATTATATTATTATTATTACTATATTATCTTAGGTATTAGGTGCATATTATATATACATGTATATATGTATACTTTATGGTTTATATATATATATATATTCTATTTTTATATATATTTATATACTTTTAATTATTCATTTTTTTTTAGAATAACTATTTTAGGTTAAACATTTATATGTTTTCTAAGTCCGATACTAGTTTTGGGTTCCTATATCATGTATTTTTAGTTCTTATCTTTTCGGTGCTAGGAGTGCAGTCGACCTAGTACATCGCGATGATACTTATTTTCCCAAAATAAAATCATAAAAGTCAAATAACTTTGCAATTTAAATTAAAATAAAATTGATAAATATTTTTTAAAATACAAAGAATGTATTTTATTGCTTTTCAAATATTCAGGGTATCACACATGTCTAACATCCTGTACACAAATTAATAAGGTATATATAATTTCTGTTGAGTAAATCTTTAACGTCCTTAACAATATTGATTACAATTATAAATTAAACAATATAAAGCATATTTTGAAATACATCATCTAATACCGATGTAAAGTAATTGCAGTTGTCATCATATTTGCCTAACTATTAAGTAGATTCGGTTATTTTGCGGTAGAACAAAATTCGATGGATGAGAAATCATGAATTGCACGCACACACTCATGTATACCCGAGTTCTAGGTTTATAGTTGAAATTGCAAAGATACACCCAAAAAAAAAAAAAAAATTACAAACCCAACATATTTCATCCAAATACAATATTACTGAAATCTTTCATTTATTTATAAAGAAAAAGGCATATGATGTAGATTGAGCAAAAAAAGAAAATCATATCCCATTGATTACCGATTTGATGAATTAGGTCGCCGACTTCCGGGACCTCCATGTAGCCACAGTCTATTCCGCTTTCTATTTTGTGAGACACGGCCAATAATTATTTTGAACATTGTGCTGATAACGTATTGTAGGAGAAAAAGAAAAGTAAACAATAAAAATAGAAACAGAATAATTATGATTCTCTTATTCATCAGATCCCCTTTATATAGGGTGTCAAATACAAGGGTTTCACAATTACATAATAAATAGTGAATACCTAAATTGCTCTTCATCATTTACTTTTGACGAAGACATACTAATTGTGTTTTTCCTTCAACAAAGTTTGATTTTTCCCCATATATTATTTCCGAATATTACAGTCCTTTATAAAGATAGTATAGCTTCATTATGTATTATGAATTTAATAAAATAGTTTATACACTACAAAAAATCAAATTAGAGACGAATTTTACATGATATCTGTCGCTAAACTAAAATAGCGACGAATTTGAGATAAATAATTGGTTCTATAATGCTTGTCTCTAAAATTTAGACACCGATTTATTTTGTCTTTAAATCTAGTGACAAAATTTTCGTCTCAATTATGAAATTAGAGACTAAATTACTTATATAATAGAGATGGATTATGTCCATCTCTAATATTCTGTTGCTATTTTGTAACTACTTGGATACTAATGATTTTTTGTCACTTTCTGTCACTATTCTATTTCTATTTCTATTTCGTTTAATTTAGTGATTGATTTTATCTGTTACTTATTTCCATCTAATAATATTATAATTTCTTGTAGTGACATTCCGTGCATCATATGAATGCTTATTTAGTTAGCTCAAAAGTTGACATGTGCAACCATTACAAACAACTGATATTTTGAGACAACAACAAATATAAGTATATATAGTCACAACTTTATATTAGAAACAATGTGTCATCACTAATTAATCATCGTGATAATTAGGACGTAAATAATATATTTGTAATAAAGTCTCAAATATTTTTTACAACAACTAATTTTGTCTAAAAATAGTCTTAAAATGATCTCAAATAATTTTTAGAGATAATAACTTTTTTTTTTTTATTATTAATGACTACAATTATAGTGTGAAAAGTGTTATATAAAAGATTATTTTATTGCAGTGAAGTCGGAAGTACTTGACGGAAAACATTAAGTTATTATTACACACTATATTCTGAATAAAATTGATTAATGTAAGGCTGAAAAAGTAGTTAATTTCTCAATCCGATCGTGAAAGATAAAAGTAGTACTTCGGGGCTAAAGAATAATAAACTAACAATTCTAAGATGTTTGGCTTGATGCAATACCCAATTACTTAAAGCTAAAATAAAAATAAGCCCAAATTGTGGCTTATCTGACTATGAAAAGCATTGTTCCAAGTGGGGCCCCATCAGCCACATTGAGGGTAACGAGAGGGCAACAACAACATTCTTGTTAACCACAGCTATTACCTATCAAAACAATCATTGAAATTTACAACATAACATTTGCCCCTCAATATCTAATTCTATTCTGCAACTTCGCTACAATACAAAACTCATATCTTCTCAATTTTCGATTTTAATTATAAAAAAATTAGGTCTTGGATGCACCCAACACACAATAAATTTATTGTATATTTTTCAATTTAATTTTCAAATTAGATATATATTAAGGGTTATGTTTGGCTTACCAGTGCTATAAGTTTGTTGTGCGCACGTTAAGGTCTTGAGTTCGAACGTTATTGGCTAAGGTGGTAAAGGTGTGAGTTATTCTCCTTTAGGGCTTGAGTTTGAAACCTGCTTTTGTCTTTATTCTTCTCAATTTTTTTATATATATGCGTATTAATATTAATATATTGTTCCACGTTTAATGTAACAATATGAGGTGATGGCTTAGTGGATAAACACCTACTTGTACTTATAATGGCTTGGGTTCAAGTCCTATTAAACTCTTTTTATAATCTTTTAAACAACATAATATATTTATTAAAAAATTATACATGTAACTATAGTATATACTATTACACAACATAAAATATACTATTACGCAATATAACATATACTATTAAACAACATAATATATTATTAAAAAATTATACATGTAATTATAGTATTACTATTATGCTATATAACATATACTATTACGCAATATAACATATATTATTGAACAACATAAAAAGAGATCAAAACAACATGAGAGCAAGATTTGAACACCTGACCTCCGCACACCTCAAACACTAACCTCTGCACACCTAACCACTAGACCACATATTATTATTGTAAATCCATCCAAACAAGGCCCTTATATGTATCCTTAGTTTCAAATTAAATAAGAGAGTGTACAATAAGTCAATTGTGTGTTGGGTAGTTTTTACCATGCCATTATAAAATGATTTACCATAGGTCCACTTTTTAAATTGTTAAATTTTAACATGACATTTAATTTTTTGATATTAGTCTTCAACTATACTTACTCCGTGTTAAAATAAATTATTTTTCTAGAAAAAGCAGAAAAATTAAGAAATAAATATATTGCCCCCTAAATTTTATGGTAATAAGATTTGATGAAATTAAATATAAGTGAGACAAGGAAAAACATCAATTATTTTTGAAAGTCATTAAGAAGGTAAAACATCATTTATTTTAAAACGAAGAGAGTAAATTTTTTCAGTTACAATAGGGGCCGTATTTTTTACATCAAATTACATCACCACCACTACCATTAGATACGTAGTAACGGATTGTCCAACATTTATAACCTACTTGTCATCAATTGCTACAATTGTAGTGAATGGGGGATTGAATGTGTTAGATTACGCATTTCACTACCAATTACTGACAGTGAAGAATTATGAAATTAGTTAAGGATAAATGAAGTTCTTGTCAACGCACATATAGTGATGATGGTCGTGGTGGTGTTCAGATTGATAGACAGATGCCGTTTAAGATAGGCGTGGTGGTGCTGTCAGCGGGAACGAAGGGGAACATTGGTGCAATGGTAGAAGCCATGACAGCGTAAAAAAAGAAATGGAAATCGGACAACAAATGTTGTTAGGATCAACTGTCTTAATTTGGTAGATCAAGATAGTTGCTACCACCACCTTTTATTTTATTACGTAGATTATATAATAACATATATTTATCTCAACTTCATGTCTAATAAAATTGTATACTAGCCTATTATTAATTTGACGAGAGACCCTAAACAGATCCAACCCAACGAACTTCTTTCTTCCCATAAAAAAAATCATTAATTTTACTCAATTTAATGAATCTAAAACTTTTCTACAAACTATAAAACTCACTTATTTGACGTCTTTTAATATTTATATTCAATCATATATATTCGTGAAATTGAATATTTTCATTAATCTACTTCTATTATAAAAGTGTGTTGTTTTTTACAAAATTTAATTTGCCTATTATATTCTTATTGAATTTTAATTTTTAAGGTTAGTTTACTAACTATATTTTTAATGTTTTATTTATATGATCAGACAAGATTTGATTTGCCTACACTACAAGAAAAAGGGGTATTTGCGACCAATGTTTTTGCGTCCACAAATATTGACGCAAAAAACTGTCTTTTGCGTCAACATGTTGACACAAAAGTGGATTTTAAGACTTCCATCCAAATTATGAAATGCGACGACATGTTATCACAAATAATCCACTTATTTGCGTCAACTCGCCCTCACTAAAAAGTTTCAAGTATTTGCATCAACTTGTTGACGCAAAAGCCTGGAAAGTAAATACCTTTTTTCCCATTTTTAATCAAAGAGGTGGGTATTCCCATCTTAAGTTTTTGCGTCTACTATCGTTGACGCGAAAAACAGTTATTTGCGTCGAGGTGTTGACGCAAAAGCGTTTTTCGTTTTACCGCGCCATGATTTCAGTTCCCCCGCCCCAATATATCTATCTTTCCCTTTTAAACCCTTATTATTTTCCCTTGTAAAGAAAGAAAAGGAAAAACAGAGAGAAACCCTCGCCATCGTCGATCCGACAACGCCTCCCAAAAGTGACTATTCCAGCAGCGCCGTCTCCGGCAGAATCTCTGCAACAACAAGTATGCCATTTTTTTTTTTCAATCGATATCCTTTTATTTTCTGCTCTTGATTTAAAACATGAAGTGAAATGGAGTTGCTTAATCCCACTAAGTCTTAGTACTTGATTTCTTATTGAATTGTAACAGCTTTATCTCTTGGGGAGTTCATCTGTAGAATATCTATATGGTGCAGAATATCAAACTCGCTGCGGTGGCTGCTTCTCTTCATCTCTTTCATTGCTAATGCTTATCTTCCCCTTCATTAGGCATATTTTGTGGTCCTTGAATTGTGTAATAAACAAGGTTTCTATAGTCCTCTAATATTTTCTATCACTAATAGTATAGTCATGGTTAGGTTAGATATGTGATTACTGCAGTAAAAGAGCGATTTCGGTCCAATTCAATGAAGTTATACCAGTCCTGTTTCCAAAGGTAATTTGTTTAACTTTCAAATTCTGGTTTATATCTTTAGCTACTTGACTCTTTCACCTTGGAACCTTTTCCCTATTGTAAGTGGTTGTCTATATGCTACTCATGTTTCTCAACTATTAGGGTACAAGTTCATGGAGATTCGAAACTTTCTTTGCTTCAAATATTTTCAGAACATTTATGCAACATTGGAGTCTCTTGTATTGTTGTGTGATATAGTTTCTGGAGAATATATTTGGGGTAGAAAACTGGAAAATCTGTGGAAAATAACGTCTTTGCATAGTTTGTTTAGGAATTTATTTTGATGTAAATTTTATTTTGCTTAACATTTGGGAGTTGAGATCGTCACTTGGTTTGACATCGGCTAATGTTTTAAATTGGTAATATTTACTGCTGATTCACTTAAGCGTGAGATACTAATGATGAACAAATAGTGTCACTATATAGTGGATAAGAAAAGTGGTCTTGTACTCTTGTTCACTATGTAGAGTTTGTGGCTTTGAATTTTCAGTGTTTATTCTTTTTCCTTGATTTAGCATTATTTTGTTTTAAAATCTTTCTTGGATTTTGGTGCATATTTTACATCTGCCATTGAGTTTTTAGTTTCATAAGTTTGGTCTACTTGAGGCACATCCTTGTAGCTTGATTTTTTAAATTTCTCTTGAGGCTATATGGAATGTCTTGTTAAGCTGGGTTTTATTAATGGAATTTCATAAACAGTCACTAATTTTGCACATGCTTGTTGTAACATTAGACTTTTTTTTTTTATAATTCTATGACATTAGACTTGATTGATGTTGATTTGTAAACATACTACAGCAAAGAGGAACTCAAAAAATCGTTAAATGACTGAAGATACTAGCTTCTATGGTTGATAAGCACATGCTCAATACCTCAATGATAAGGTAAGATAATTTTTAGATTGATATTTCAATTGAGGACTTATAAAAAATGATATTCCTATTCTGATGTTTGATTGTGGCTAGTAGTTATATTATGATGGTATAAATTGGATAGATAAGAATGAACAAAATATAATTTGTTATGATAATTTAAAGAAGTCTTTATCGTGGACGATATAACTTTATCTTCTGCAGATGAGTAGGCAGACGATACATAGTATTATTGAGTGAGCTATGATGTATGAACTATATCTTATATGTGTAAAAATGTGGGTGGTTCAATCATTCGGGAGTTTATTCTACTGAATGAACAGGTTGTATATATGTTGTTTTGTTAGTCTATAGTAGATTCACATACCTAATGAACACGCTGGAGATGAACTATTTCAATTTCTTTTTTTGTTGAAATGAATAACGGTGATGTTGACAAATATGGGTAACACGAGGCCATGTACTCTAATCATAATCTCTGTAAGAATAAATGAAATGATTACTCTTGATTACTATGATATATTGCTTATAATCACAACCTCTGTTAGAATAAATGAATTAATCAATCTTGATAACTATGATATATTGCTTATTGGCAGGCTACCCTGAAACTGGTGAGCTATTTTCTTCCATTGAAAATTAAAAAGGTCAACGCACTCGTGGGGTTCAATAGACTTATGAGGAAGCACATAAAAATATGTAAGTAGTTTATAGTTTTCTTTTATATGAAATGCTGTGCTACTATATCATGGTTCGTATGTTAATGCTTAGGATGATATGGATGAAGAATGTCAAACACAATTGGTGTTGGGTTCCAGGTTGCCCTACTTGATGATCCTCCATCTTCATCAAATGATGTTCATGATTCTGATGTGGATGCAGCTGGTTTGGAAGATTAAATGTCATTATTTTGTGTTATAGAGACATATTTTGATGTTGATTTCAAGCTTAATTGACATTTGAGTTGTGTATTTTGTGTGGTTTAATTGACATTTGAGTTGTGTATTTTAATGTTTATGTATAAACTTGACTTTTTATGATATATATTGTAAGTGAACATATTTAAGGGAGAAAAAAGAATTGAACTACATATCTTTATGCTATTTTTTTAAAAGTGATATTTTTAGCGATAACATGTTGAAGCAAGAACTAATAGAGTAAATAATTGAAATAAAATTTTGACGCTAAAAGCTGAGGGAAAAATAATTAAAAAGTAAAAAAATAATCTTTTGCGTCAACATGTGGATGCTAAAAATTCAGATAAAAAATAAAATCAAAATCAAAATTATCTTTTGCGTCGACAAGTGAACGCAAAATATAATATCCAGCAAAATCAGCGGATTACTTTTGGCGTCGACAAGTTGACGCTAATACTCCAATTTTTTTAGTGTCAACATTTTGTAGACGCTAAAAAGTTTTTGCGTCGGGGCTTTTGCGTCAACTTAATAGCGACGACTTGTCGACGCAAAAGATGCTTTTGCGTCAACATCTAAACATTTGCGTCAACAAAATGTTAACGCAAATACCCCTTTTTCTTGTAGTGCTAGTTTAAGAAATGATTGACTTCTAAAACATGAATATTTTGTTTAGTCGGAAAGTTTTATAACATAAATGATTTTAAATAACATACGTGTTCAATAAATTATTTTATGTAACATATCTTTGTAATATTTTTATTATTATAATATTTATATAACACTTATGTACGTTTTATTTATATGTAACACTTAAATATAACAATTTCACACACTATAACATAAATGACCTTATGTAACACTACTTTGTAATACTTTTAAAATTTTGACTTTTGTAACACTTATTGATATGTAACACTTCCATGCAATACTTCTGTAACACGCGAATACGTAACATTTCTATGTAATGCTTTAAACGTAACACTTTTAAATTGTAACATTTTTAAGTAACGCTTTTAAATAAGTGACACTTTTTACGTAATACTTTTGAATAAGCACTTTTATTTCGCAAGGAAAAGTAGAATGTGCGCGTGTGGAAGTCCTCTCTTCTGGAATTCTGTAGTGTATATGACTACAAAAGTAAATTTATATTATGTAGGTGTCAGGATATTAAAAAAAATTAGAAAATAGATGACATATATATTATAAAATGATAAACAACATATAAGTAATGATAAACTATTGCCTTCTATGATTTTCCCGAAACCTTTATTATATTTTAGATCCTTTATGAGTAGATCCAATTTTATTTTGAACACTCGAACAACTATATCGGGCCGATCTTCTGATTTTAGATTCCTAGATTCAAGAAATCTTGTAATTTCTAGCCACTTTGGATTGCAAGTGAATGTTATGAAAAGACCTGGATAATTTGCCCATCTGCATATTGCCATTGCATCTTGATAGTTCTGAATCATATACCTGGCCCCACTCGTAAAGCTAGGGGGTAATATAATCCTCTGGCCAACTTTACTCGGATCTGTTTCTCCACGATTAACTGCATCCTGCAAACCACTGTACATATCACAACGCAATTGTGACTGGTGAGTATATATGTACAAACCACAACCTGGCAGACTCGATCAATGTATATATATCGACAGTAAACTGCTGCGTGAGTCTTCGACTTGAAATAATCAACAATACCTCTCTGTTTCTTACATGTAACCTGTATGCTGCATACTCTTGATGACTGATCCTTTTCCTACCACCAGAGACAGAACCTCTTCCTTTAGAAAAAGGAATATCTTCCTTATAGCCATCTTCTCCATAAGAAAAATGTAATGGATATTGTAATCCAAGATAAGATGCGTGTAACTCATTGATATGCTTTAGTTGTCCAGATCTTGTCTCGACTATGATGTCCCTGTCCCCCATAGCTCTATCGAAATCACCTACAACCAATGCTGCAACCTCTAAAACTGTAGGCATATTATACGTCCTTGCATCCCCGTGCCTTCTTCTAATTAGTTGGAGTTTAACATCAGTACAACCCTCAACAATCATTTTTTCCCGTGCTATTCTAAAAGACTTGGCCAAAACATTATGTTCGTCTAACATGGCTCTTAGTGCAGTAACAATATCCAGATGTAGATTATGATCGACACTATTTGACCTAAAATTATACAAAGTGTAATGTGTTAATAAAATTATAGCCTACAACATGAATATTATATTGATTTTTAATGGCATATTTAAATATATAGAAAATCGAGCTACCAATAATACTGACGGACTTTATATAATTTTGAAGTTCATCTTTGGTGTCGTATATATATAGCTGAGAAAATTTCGGAGGTGAACCTTCGCACGACAGTAAACTCTCAATAAGGTGATAGTTTTGACTGTTAAGCGTGAATACTGGTGGAGAATTTCCTGTATTACCCATTGACGTGAAGCAAAACATGTTATTGTATGATCTAATATTATCCAAATAGTATTTTGACTTATCCGAATATCCAAATACTAAATCATACAATAACGGCGGTGGAATGTGCATTTTTGGCGATTGCATTTTTCCATGTACGC
The DNA here is from genome assembly GCA_958295605.1 of Ajuga chamaepitys. Classification (NCBI taxonomy): domain Eukaryota; kingdom Viridiplantae; phylum Streptophyta; class Magnoliopsida; order Lamiales; family Lamiaceae; genus Ajuga; species Ajuga chamaepitys. The sequence continues at coordinate 27,885,402 of OY282499.1, forward strand.
AACAACCTAAATATCTTGGAGTTGTTATTTGACGTCGTGGATTTAATCTCTCATCATACCAAAATAATGCATTACAATGTTGGCATTGGAACGTCGGATCTCCGAGATCCCAATATTCCATTCATCAGGAAAAAAAAATTGGAATTACCTAGTATATTGATATGAAATGAACACAAAATATTAATTTAAAATTATGGATGTTGTTTCATACCGATATCATTTCGGACATGAGCTTCTTGATTATCGATAACTTCTTCTATGTCGATATCTTTTAAAAAAAAAAAGTTAGTATCGGTCAAATTTATGCTCTGTAAACTATAAAATGGTAACGTAAAATTATAGTACCAAAAATTAAAATACCTTCTACAACAGGGATATCCACTTCATGAATATGATTTCGTATTTGATTTATGTCCCCACTTTGATTATTCAAAGTCATATCATCTTCCAAATCAATTACAACTGGTTCGTTGTTTAGCATATTGAATACTCTTTTACCTTGTTTTCTCCTTTTTTTTTTTTTTTTAATGTTAGGGACCACTCCTTAAAAATAAATATTAAAATGAAGATTATCATTGGGTTTTTAAATGAATAATTAAAATATAAAAAATACTTGGCATATTAGGTATTTATTAATATAATAAACTGATATTGATTAATTTCTAAATATTTTATACCAATTAAAATAAACATTTCAAAATTGTTAGAAAAATACCTGAAGTGGAATATGTTGTTTCTTCCTCATCCACGACAATGATAACTGATGCATCCATTGTAGAAAATCGAGTAGCTCGGGAATCAAATACTTTATAATATAATTTGAAATAAATGATATAAAAAATAAGAGTATAATGTGTATATGAATTAAGTACCGTTAGTGATGTCACCAAAAGGATTCCTAGGTTTAGGAGTACAGTATGATGAATCTACTGAAAATCCAGGACGTCTGTTAAATGGGATCACGACAACTGATCTACGCGTCATCAGACTTGTACTGATTTCTGAACTTTCTGTATATAAATATCATGAACATATCATAAACTAAAACAAATTCGATGTGTGAATCCATTAGATAACCATTACAACACTTAAAATAAAAATGTTTAATCTAATTAGAAATGAAATACCATTTCAAAATGGTACGAAACAAAACTGTTATGTAATCACACAAAATATAATATCTTCTCTATTAATTATATTAGAGAAATTTTAACTTAAAACAGGTTTTGTTGTATGAAACATAAAACCTCATAAATAAATAAATAATAAATTAAATTTTGTGGTATAAAAGTAAAAATAAGAAAAAAAAAAAAGATATTGCAACTAACTTATCAAATATAATTTAATCAAAATACTCTAAAAAAGACCATGGATATAAACAGAAAACACACATTCAAAAAAGTTATAATATATTTTTAAAACATCACATATTTTAAATAAAAAAATAAATTATTTATTTGCATATCAAATAAAATCTGAAATGGGCATGAAATTTACTTATAATATTAATTGGGTCTCATAATTGTTTTTTTAATGATACAGGAAAATCAATATTCCAGAAACAATAAATGACAATTCTGCCAACAGGCCCAAAAGTAATTCCGTTTTTTTAATGTTCCAGAATTGGACCCAATAACATTTTTTGTTTTAGTTACTTTCTGTAGACCCAAATCTAGCTAATTAATAACCAAAAGGTCCACATATATATTGAAGGCCGATATATTTGTAACTGAAATTTAATAGCCCACAAAAAATGAATGACAAGGCCTGTTCTCTTTCTTAAAGAATTTGGACCGCCGAAAATGAATCCATTTTCAACACTTAAATGTTTTTAGTAAACAACCTATATTCTCTCACTACCCATTTTCGTCTGAATAATTATGCTCTTTTATTCTCAATATCAGAACTACTCTCTCTCTCTCTAGAAATCTATAGCTCTCAATTCTGTCCTACAGATGTCTTATTTCACCAGCCCTTGCATCACCAAAATTTTTTTATCTACAAATGATTTACATAGTTTTTTTAGATTCACAGTTTACTGAGCTTGACATTCCAATCAGATTGATGTTTTTTCATCAGATCTACACTTTTATATCTTTGTCGGCATTTTTTTCGTCCATTTGAGGCGAGATCTTGTTGTAAAGAACAGATCTGTAAGTTAACTTACAGATCTGTAATCAGTTGCGTATATATTTGTTTGTTTTTGCTTCAACTTACTAAATCGGTGGTGATATTATTTTAAAACAAAAAAATCTGTATGTTAAAGTGGCAGATCTAATCATTTGAGCATATATTTTTCTCTTTATCGTTCTAATCTATATAAATTTGAGGAGTTGCGGGTTTAAAACAACAGATCTAAAAGACAAAGTAACAAATCTAATCATTTATGTATATTTTTGTTTCTTTATTTCTCTAATTTATGTAATATAAGGAGATATGTTTTAAAAATAACAGATCTAACAGTAAAAATAGCAGATCTAAAGATTTTCTACATTTTTTTATTTCATGTTAAGACATGCAGTTTCTTAGAAACTCAAAATCAGATAATTGTAAAAGATAATCTCTGTTTTTTCTGTTTTATTTTTCTAAAATAGTTCTATTTTTCCAAGACACATGAAATAGTGGACTATTTCTAGAGTGTAAAGTCTATTGTAAGTAAGTACATAAGCAATCCTTATATTTACTAAAAGCAAAATATGATATTCAGTATCGAATTGTTGTTTTATCATTTCTCCAAGACTTTGTGGTTTCTGTAGTATATAATATAGTCTCTTCCTAAGTGATTGTAATTATATGGAGCTATCAAACTTTGTACCAATTTTGAAGCACATGCAGAAGAAGATATTTCAAAAAAGGTATAACTATTAATTTAATATATATAGATTGTTATGTTTCCTTATGATTCTCGTTTTATTGCATGCTTCAAAACTAATATATGTCTTTTTTGTGTCTTAAAATTGGAGTGGATGATTGTCTTTCAATGGAAGGGTGAAAAGCAATTCATATCCCAAATTGATAAAAGTTAAACTTTTAGAAAACATGTAAATTTTTGTGTTATTTTTTATTGTTGTGCATATTATGCAATAACCTTAATTTTCCAAATTTGTTTATATTTCGAGGAAAATTATATAAAAATTTACCCTTTTTATCTGGATAACCCTATTACAAAAATTCTATATGTTGATGTAGTGAAATAATAAGAATCTTGAAGCCTTAACATAATTTCTAAGTTAATATTGTAGCTGTTGTGCTGAATAATTATATAAGGCAAACAGAGTTACCATTCTCATGTGTAAAAATGTATAAGAATTTTGTTATATTTTAATTGTCGAATAGGTGTTTTTTTTCTATTATGTGCATGTTTTGAAACTGATTCAAAGTTATTTATTGTTTTGTGATAGGAATATAATAAAACTTAATAAAATAATTTTTCAGTGTATAATAAAAATTAATTAACATTTTTTTTTCTGTGTATTGGATGCCTTTTGAATATTTTGGAATTCTCTTAATATTTCGTTTGTCATATAACGTAATGACATTTTTTTGTAAAACATCCTAATTATAATATTGATTATTACATGATGTTTACTTTCGTTTATGTATGTTTGGTTCTGTAAAATGCAGTTTGAAAATATTACGGCCAGCAATATCATTAGTTATTCATTCCAAAATTCCAAGATAGTCTGAAAAAAGATAAGTACTCCTCGTATTTTGTTGTCAGTTTTTCAATATTTATTCATTTTATTTTGGTGGTTTATTTTATTTTGTTTACACAATGCATTGTAATACCGTACAATGCATTACTAGTGACACTGTAATATTTTTTGTTTTACAATTTGTCAAAGATAGTGTAAAACATTATAAATGTTTAGATGTTAACAGTAGATAATTAAAAATATACGTTATGTTGTATTTTTATTAATATAAATGCAGTTTGTAAATACAATGGCAAACAATAAGATCAGTTTCTCATTCCAAGATAGTCTGACAAAAGATAAGTATTTGTCGGATTTAGTTGTTATTTTTCTATTATATAGATATTTTTTTCGTTGGTGTTTTGTTTTTTTGTTCATTTAACAAGTTTTTTTAACAACAATGTCCATTCAAAAATTTACACAACTCACACGGTTAACTGTAAATTACTAATTATTCATTTATAGAGATTTGTTTATCTTTTGTCTTAATATTGTAGAGTATACTAATTCAGACTTTATGCGACTTATACTGTATACGGCTCTTTCGAATCAGAAATATGCATTATAAAATCTTATCTCTGTAATGATAATTAATAATATGCGTTTTACTATTTGTTAATTTATTTTTATTCTGTTAAATGTAGTTTGAAAATATCATGGCAATCATCAGTTTCTCATACCAATATATTCTGAAAAAAAAAATAAGTATTCCTCGGATTTAGTTGTTATTTTCCTATTGTTTACAATTTTTATTATGGTGATTTGTGTTTGTTTGATCAATTATTAAGTAATTTAGTATCAGATTATAGTAACAAAAAATCAATTTGATTTAAAAAATCTAAACATTCTTACTGTCTATTTACTTACAATTATATAAAATTTAATTAATTGTTAATCTGAGTTACATACTTCTAAATATTCTTAAGTATATCTCATGTAAAAAATTAAAATGATCTTTATAGTTTTCTTTTTTTTTTTTCCAGAAATTTAAGAATCAACATAAGATATAAAAGTTTTTATAATTTTGATGTAAACAATTTTAATTTTTTTTAAAAAAATGTAAATTCGTTTATTGTCCACATATTGAGTGCCAAGATCTTTTACTCCTGTAACATCTCTTTATAATATTTCATCATAAACAATACATATACATGCTTTTATGTGATCGTTAATACCACACTAACACATAAATATAATTCTCGAATATTATGTAGGATAAAAGTCAAAGATTTGCAACACTGAACATCATAAAACTTCCAAGTATCATCAAGATCAAAGTAAGTATATCTAACCTTTTGTTTTGTTGTTTAATGAATTGTTTTCTGTATGAGACATCCTACTGATATGGTTGGTACTTGAATCTGTTGCATGTGTATTTGATTATTTGTATGCTTTCTCAAAGCATTGTTTGTATTTGAGATGTATTCTGTGTGATATGAAGTAGCAACTGCTGCGTCTATTATATTCCTAAGGAAAAATAGGTTATTGCTCGCGATATATATAGATTTATTATAATAGATTTCCTGTGATATCGATTTGTATTTGATAGGGTTGATATACTGCCTCCTTATTATCAGGAGTTTTTGTCTATCAATAAAATATTAGTTGGATTCTGATATATGATAACCATATTTTTAGGAGTTCTTTCCCTAAGTAAATATTTTATTTATGTTTTTGATATATTATCCTCCTAATTTATATAAAATAATTCTTATAAACTATTTATTCCAGCCTTTTAAAGATATATCGTGTTTCCTTAAATATATATTACTTATATCATTACTGATCTTTAAGATTTAAAACAAACACAGATTTTGTGATTTTTTAACCGACTTCAATATTTTTTTTTTATTATTTACTTCTATGTTATGAATTTTGTTCCTGTACATATAAAAATCCATTTGAAAAAAATGTATAATAATCTAAATAATAATATTGATTATACATATTTTTAAAATTACAATTTTTATGATTTTGTGATTTAAACGTATAATACTAAAAATAATCCATGTTTAAACGTACAAAAATGTGTTGATAAATATTTCATTTGATTATTGTTATTATTGTACGTTTAATTCATTTGATTTAGGTGAATATTATTGCCAGTTTTTAATATTATTTAAAAAAAAATTACAGTTTTTTTTCAATATAAATATAATTTTTGAAAAATGATAATTGTAAAGTTATTAATTTAGAAATATTGCACCAGTAACAATAAATTTTTTCTAAGATAAATTTAAGGTTTATGATATTGGGTTCGGGGTTTTTAAATAACCGACTATATAGAGTTAGATTTATTGTTTGTTCTAAAATAAGTTTTTAAATGATGAATAAGATTTTTTTAAGTATTATCTATGTTAAATCAATTATTTCATGAGAATTTTATTGTTAGTTATTATTGTTTGATATATTAACGATCTAACTTCATACAAATTTTCAAAGAAAATCCACTACTAATTTTGATCTCATTTTGTATATCGAGACTTTGTACATTATACAGAGGTAATGTTTATAAATATTCTATTTGATTTTCGTTAAATATTTATTAATAATAAAATATTTTTTATATACTCACTTTTTCAACTGTATTGATTTAAGTACAGTACGGTTGGTGTTCCCATGCATGTTATATTGTTTGTGACATTAATAATGTCTTTCTTTATGATTTTATTTTGTATTGAGTGCCAAGTATAGTGTTACATACATAGATTGTATGAATCAGTTCAGATTGATTAGGCAAATGATGATTAAACAAAAAAAAAAAAAAAAGAAAAAAAATGTACTGAAAAAATGTAGGCGTTTAAATTACTATTTCATAAGTCTCAAACTGAACGAATTAATAAACAACACGCGGAATTATAATTGACTATAAATTGCTCACATAACCCCAAAACAAATTGAAACAACGAATATAGCTTCTATGAAGTACACACTTTCACGGCTTCTCTTTTTTTACCACCACGACTTTTGGCTTCTTGTTAGTAGAGAATGATTCATTTAGTCGTCGCTTAACTGACTGACCTCCATCAATAGGTGTAGATTTAACAACCTCGTCATCTTCAACAACTGTGTGATTTGTCTTCTCGGGTGTGTTTACCTCATCATCAGACATGGTAGATTTCTGTTAATTTTTTAACAAAAAATGCATCAATTTGATGTACAAATATGCAGTTTAGAATTCAATTAGCAAAATAGGATACATCATAAATAAATCTTACATTAGCATTTACAGACTCAGATTGATAAATAGAAGAAATATTTTCATCTCCCTATAAACATATAAGATTAGGTATTAGTTAATATAATTATTTGAGGCCATTCGTTGCTAATATGTATTTATATATATAGATTACCCGTGGTACATTATATGACTCTTTAAAACGTGCGGTGACTTCTGTATCGTCCGAAATCTTAATGACCGTAAAAGCTTTTGACATTACATGCATCATCATTTTTAACCTTCACCTTAGTTAGTACTTTGCGACCACCCATATTTTCAATTTCTTCTAGTAAAGCATCTCTGTCAGAGTCCTACACGTAAATAAATTGTTAATCATGAATTATTTTTGTATATTTTGAAATTATCCAAACAAATTGTAGTTTATATTTATAGACATAGATTTTAAATTAATATTATGAATGCTCACAATCATTTTCTTGAATTCAGTAGCTCTCACTCCTAGTAAGCTCGTGCCTTCCTTATCCCAACAAATAAATAAAGCATTAGCTTTCCCGTCATGCACATGTAGCTCAATTTTAAACCTGCAAAAAAAAAAAAAAAAAAAAAAAAACCATCTTTAGAGGGTATTATCGTTAATGATAAATAAACTATTCACATTAATCATTATTCTAGAAAATAATCTAAATTTAATACCTGTATTATTTTATTCCCTTTTGAGCACCGCATTTATAGAATTCGTACAACTCCTCATTGAGGGAAACCGTTCTGAAGCATGTATTACAGGATCTATAGTAGCAATTTTGTTCATTCTCAATTTCAAGGATAGTTCCCGAAATCTAAAAAAGCCCCTCCTATGAATTTTGCGAAATTAAGTCAACTTATAGATTATTATAATTTCTCAAATCTGTATGAAACTGGTATGAAAAGTTTATTTTAACTCGTATCATCATTTTTTAGTAAGTTATAAGCTGGTCAAGAATTCAGAGATATATAACATACCTTAGTTGGCTTATCAAGTAGTTGAGAAAAAGTACAGACATTAGCTGCACAGCTTGTGAACTCTGAAATAATAGACGTCCTAGATATATCCGAAATTATGCTAACGGATGGAGATGTGATTTGTCGTTTTCCCAAATTGTGTATATTAAAAAACGTTTAATAGCATGCTTTAATTTCATATATCAGTGTTTAAGTATTGATTGTATGATTTTGGTTTATTTAAAATATAAAACATTACCTTTGATAAAATGACTTGATCTGTGGATCAGATCCATTGACCATCAACTTAGTGATATGATATGTGTTTGTGACTTGCTTCTCGTCTACATTTTTGTATTAAAATATTCAGTAACGTTTTTAAATATCTGTTATGTATAATTCCGAACCTATATTTAAAATAAACTAATAAATACTATAATTCTTACACAGGTACTCTTTCACTCTTCCAAATTGCATTGCAATGACAATCGGTTCAGTGCTATCTTCATTCAAGAATGGCATTACCGCCTCAATGTACTCATCCTAAAGAGTTACGGTAAGTCTTATGTTCCTAATATATTAGAAAATATACAAAATAATACATCATATATTTAAAAAAATAAATCGAAGGAGTTTTTTTTAAATTAAATTTACTGCACAATAGGAAATGGTTTGATGATTACTCTAAGTCCTCCAGATGTAGGTCCATAACAATTTTGCCTCTTGTAGCTAGCCTTGTGGGATGGTTCTTTGCCAACCACCACTACAAGAAATATTGCTTTCAGTGAGAGGAAAAACCGTGGCTAAAAGTTGAAAAACCGTGGCTAAAGACTTTTAGTGACGGGAGATCTCCTGTCACGGCCCCTGGCTACTGCTTCCGTAGCTAATTGTTTATAGTGACAGGACATGATCCTGTCACTAAAAAGTATATAGTGAGAGAAACTCTACCGTCACTAAATCTATTTTTAATGATGAAAGATACTGTCATTAATACAATTATTTACCCTCACTAAAAGGTAGCAAATAACCAATTATTTCTATATATATATATATATATATATATATATATCCTCTTGGCACTAAATGTTTTAATATTGTGAGAATTCTTCCTCGTTATGTCAAAAAGTATTTGCACGTTTCACTAATTATGTTGTTCTTATTATTTGTATGGCTCCCATCATAATACATTACTATTATGATAATTAGAATGTATAAAAACATATACAATCAAACTAATTTTATTTAACAAATGAGCAACCGGTAAAGGAAGAAATGTGAAACTTATAACTTTTAAGAAGTACTTACAAAATGAAAAATCACAAAACATCATTTTGAGCCTAAACAACTACATCCAAAAGAAGAGCATTGAAACTACTTGACAAAAAACTTCTAATGCTGAAGAGTTCGTTGTAATTCTGGTTTAGATATGATCTTTTCCATCAAATAGCTTCCACCTACAAAATCACAACAATCACAAATTAGTACATTACTTAGAAAAACTAAAGACACTAAGTCAACATAGATATAAAATGTAACTGTAGCTACATATCTACTTTGCAAAAATGTAACAAGGAACAAAATGCTAACGAGTATCAATATTATCAATGAATTCAAAGGGGAAATCATGTACTAATTAGAAGTTTGTAGATGTCAAAGTCCTCATCACAAGATAGCAATACAAGAGAAATAAAACTTCCATGGCAATTCACAAAGATAGTGTGTCTTCAAGAGATAGTTTGGAACAATTTGCATTTAGTTTCTTCAAAGAAGTCACCAGGATAGTTTGTTAAATAAGTTTAGCACAAATTGGTCTTAGGACATACTACATTGATGAACTCAAGTATCTAGAGTGATATTCATATATGTGCACTATAGCTAAGTGAGTAGATATTTGAGTTTATATGAATTTCATGTAAAGGGTGATAAACTCAAAGAAAAAAAAAAAAAAAAAAACTGTAACAATGCATAAAGTGAAGTATAAACAAGTCGGAAGAAAAATATTTATTGACAACGCCACCTTGACTTTAGACTAAGAGGGTATTTGGCTAACCTTATTTTAAACATCTTATAGGTTTCAACATCTTATAAATTGTTTCAAGAGTTTAAGGAGCTTATAAGTTTAACAAATTATTTGGATAAAAAGACTTATAAGCTTGCGATTGAATATATTGATTTGGCTATAAAATTGGGGTCTAATTTAATTAAACACACATTTTGATTAGCGTGTGAAGTGTGTGTAGTGTGTGAAGTGTGTTTAGTGTGAAGTGTGTGCACTGTATGAAATATGTGTAAAATGTGAATGTAGATCTTAAAAAATAAGATGGGATATAGCAACTTATTTTTTTTAGATATTATAAGCTCTTAGAGCTTATTTTTGTGTCTTATAAGCTCCCAATAATCTTTTTATGCCAAACACTTTGCAAGAGTTTATAAGCTCCTAAACATCTTATAAGATGTTTTTAAGAGCTTACAAGCTCAGCCAAACACCCTCTATATCTTCAACTGATAAGACAGGTCCAATATTCGGTTTTGAACCACGAAGCAATGAAAAGGGAAATGGTTCATTGCTGGCAGGTGCCCTATCAGGCGATCACACAGTGCTGGACACCAAAACGGCATCGTTTTGTATTAAAGTCAAAACGACGTCGTTTTTGGTGTCCCTGCCTAGCTCCAACGAAAAGGGAGGCACTTTTATTACAACACAGCAATTACAAATTTCACCATCCATCTAAAACTGTTTCTAAGATTTAACATTTAAAAAAATTAATGAGAAGAGTGGAAACCTCTGCTCACCAGAGGCATACGAAATAATGTTTCGTTTCAACGGTGAAATATAATGGGCCCTTGGAATGCAGCGGCCCGCAGCACGTTTAATGGCCCGAAATAAACAGAATAAGCCTTCTGGAAACCATCCAGGATTGCCATCATTGTCAAGTTTGCAGGTCTCCTTTCTGATTCGTATCTTTTTAGCAATGACAACTAAGCGAACAGGTATAGTGTGAGCAAACAAATTAGAAGTATAATATAGATAAATACTTATACAGGAAATGAAGAGGGTTCCATCATCTTAATTAGTACTCCCTCCGCCCAATAAAAACGAGTGTATTTTTCAAGAGTAATCCTGTCCTAAAATAAAAAGTCATGTTAAAATTCAGTCCCTTATTCTATTAGTCGAAGGAGAAAAAAAATATTTGACGAATGAGTTATTGTGGTTGAATAAATAAAAATTAATGAAGTCTAATTGAGAATCCATGATTTTCAGAAGGTTGTACTGTCATCTATTTGACAAAAAAAGTAGTACATTATAAAACAAGGCTTTCATTTGGGAAGGAAGGAGTAATAGCAACGGAAACATACATGGTATGGGCACAGCAACTAGGGGTGGGTAAGCTTCAGCTCCACAGCACCCGACTCAACAGGTTTGAAAGTCTTGCGAAGCATATTATACTAATTTACCCTCAATATGTTTAATCATTTAATACTTATATCTATATGTAGTTTGTTGAGCCTTATCTTCATTGAGTCTTAGCAAAAGCCAATTTTAGTTGAACTACAATATGTCTAACATACTTCTGTAAGTAAAAACTGAGTCAGACTTCAGTTTATGTTTGCACTGAGTAAAGCTTGAGATAGACCTCCGCCACTTCGACTCAATTACACCTCAAACAATGCTAGTAGATTTAAGTGTGGTACCAGATTGGTGGATAATCCTAGATATGGTAAATATGGGCTTACAAAACAAAACAAAACAAAACGAAGCAAAGTCTAAATTGTATACAATGAATAAGTACCACCAGCCATGTCATATCACTAATCAAACCGTGAGCTGAAATTGGAAAAGAAAATCAGCTTTGCTTACCTCCCCAATATCAGAACCAACTGCAATGCCTTCAGTAATAACCTTCGAGAGAGAGAATGCATCTCTGAACCCCATGTTGACTCCTTGACCAGCCAAAGGGTGAACAGTGTGTGCAGCATCACCAATAAGAGCAACACGTTTCAATGCATAGTTGTTAGCGTGATTCAAAGACAGAGGAAAAACCATTCTTTCAGAAGCTAGTTTAGTAATTTTGGGTGGAACTTCAAAGCACTCATTAGCCAGTGATGTTGTATCTGCACTTAGCCAAGAGAATGGAGGTGGAACCCCGGACGACTGAGATTTTGGATGTGGGCCATAGCCATTGTCCAGAGCAAAATTCATTTCTTTCACAAAATCAAATTCGGACATTGATTTACGACTAAGTGAGTAAATATCTACATTAGAGGGGAAATGTAAAATTTCATCTAAACTTAATGCTTACAGAGGCGGCACAGACTATCCAAGAGCTATCTCTGGTGTACGGACGAACTTACACGACTGATATCAACTTTCTGAGAACAAGGTTGGTATGCCACGAATGTGAAGTCATTTGAGAAGGAGCCCGGATTAAAGCATGTGATACCTGTGTATTTGAATGCCTTCTGCCAACTTCTATCTCCCAAGACTATCTGCATGGAAATTTACCAATTTAAAAGTAAGAAGCAACAATGAGTAGTGCAGCAGGTAGAAGAAGTGAAAGAAACATGTGGAGGAGAGAGAAAGGAACAGACCTGTGCAGGTGCAACAACACACAATGAGGATGCAGAAGCCCATCATTAAAAGGATTGTATACGAGATCAGTAAGAAGGCCACACACATGCAAACACAAAACAAGATTAACAAATATGCCACCTACCTTTGTTAGTTAACTACACCCTCTAAACATTAATTTAAGTTTTTCTCACTTAATTTAAAGATTATCTATAAAAAAGTTCCACCTAACATATAAAAGAATTCATGAATTGAAAAAGCCCTTGTAGAATAAAGTATGCAGATTTAGTAACAGGATAACACAAGCACGGAGTCGATCAAAGCCAGCAAATTTAATGAGAGCAAGGATAAACAATAATAACGATGAAAGATGAAAATTTTGATTCAGATGAGTAATCCAAACAAGAAAATCCCATATGAAAATGAATTAGAAGTTCTCGATTTGGTTAGAGTAAAGAAACAAAACTAAAACTCACCTATGTACAAATCCTCACTGATTGCTATCAATCCAAAAAGTTTAAAATCCTTAAGATTTTCATTTTCAAAGATACAAGCCAATAAAATGATTAGAGCCCTTGAACGCACTAGAAGGGCTTCATCGCCAATCCCTCCTGCAAAAGATTACCACGGAGAATCTAAATACATTAAAGACCTCAATTCTTACAAGTCCATCGCAAAATATAAAGTTTAATACACCAAAGACCTCAATTCTTACAACTAAACACAATATATAAAGTTGATTCAGTGGATAAGGCAAATATAATGGAGAATACATGGTATATATTGACCAAATTGAGGACAACATTTGTCAATTAGAAACAAAACCTATAATTCGTAAAAATATTAAATGAGAGAAAAAAATCTGAACTTCTTGCCTGTTAAGTGCAAGATCAGTGGGGCGCAGAGGTATTGGCGTATACCGACGGCCGGGCAGAGACATCGACGCATGGCGGTAATGGCGCAGAGGCATCAACCCACGACAGAGAGAGGGTGAGTAGCTGCGGAATTTTAGGAGATACAAAACCTAGGGAAAACTTTTGAAGTTCTCTTACCCTTTCAGTGCAAGATCATCGGCGGGAGGGAGGCATCGGTGCATGAGGTGAGGGAGTGAGTAGCTATTGAATTTTGAGAGAGATACAAAACCTAGGGTTTAATTCATATAAATAGAAATGATAAAAATTGAATCTCTCCTTACCTGTTAACTACAAGATCGACGGCGAGGCAGAGACGGAGGCATTGGCGTATGACGGAGAGGGACTGAATAGCTCTGGAATTTTGAGAGAGATGACATGGAAGAGACGGGGCAAGAACAAGATGTTAGAAAGAAAGAAGAAATTCTCATTTTTGAGAATGAAATAAATTTCTTTATTGTTCTTTTGGTGGGCAAATCTTTCGCCATTTTTTCACAGAATTTTTAGTGATGGTAAATAACTATTTCAAAATGAATTCAAGATTTTCCTTACCAATAGTCCAACTTTTAATGAGGGTAGCATTTTACCCTCACTAAAGCCTTATTTATCTCACATTTAGTGAGAGTATTTGCTTACTCTCACTAAGCTTTTGTCACTAAAAGTAGTTTTTCTTGTAGTGCACTCTACCAATCACATCTGTAGGGTTAACATAGATTTATAAGTTTCAGATACATATTCTTTAATTTGAAGGAAAAATATAGTGAGAGAAATTACCAAATAGCTTGAAACATGTACTTGCATCCATAGAATGAATTACATCATAGGATACAAAGTTGTACATGTTTGAAGGAAACGTGTTATCTCGTAGTTGCACAATTTTTGTCTTTCCAATGAACTGAATCTTGTATGGATGCTCGCATGATTTGTATGTTAACCTTGGATTAACTTCAGATACCAAGAAATTTGAAATGATATATAGTCCTCCCTCCTTTAGTTTAGGTTTGTGCAGCTCTATGAGTGACTTCTTGATAGTCGCATGAATATTTCCCCCCTTTATAAGAATTATATTCAAATAGAATGACCGTCACACATATATAAAACATAAAATATTCAAATTCATTATAAATATGAAACCATAAAAAAAAACACCATTTTACCTCATGGTCTCTGAGAATAAGATCTAGATGTAAACTTCATCCTTACGTCCCCATGTAAAAACTGCATAGGCTCTGGCTAAACGAACTCTAATTGCCCACAATATTTTTTATGGATTGAGATCATCAATCATGTTGAAAACCGGAGCCATTTTTGTTGTTTATAATAAGTTTGCAGTTTGATAAATTGCGTACTAATGATGTTTATGGCTGACGAGACTCATATTTATGTTACATGTTAAACCCTAGCATCCATGTGTATAATTATGTATTCTGTTAGTTATATAGCGTACAAATATATATTATCGAATATCACATTCCTTAGATATCTTAACTGCATTTTACACTATAATATTAAATACATAACGGGTGCATTTTTTAATATGTATAATTCTGTATTCTATTAAACAAATAGCGTACAATTATATATTAACAAATATCCCCTTCCTTAGATATCTCAATTGCATTTTACAATATATTCTAAAACCAATCTTGTATTAAATTTATTAATATGTATATGGGGATTACTATTGAATATAATGATGATATTTCTTAATTTAACAATTTTTTTCTTACGTGATTTATAATTTATAATTTAATAACAAATGTTTCCTGATTTGTATATCATATTATATTTCTTTTTTTATCATTTATATTATATTTTATAATTCTTAACATATATCTATATCTTTGTATTAAATCAAGAATATTGTATAAGTTTTTAACAGATTATTTAACATAGATATTAAAAATTTATAAATTTCTATATAAAAGATATTTGCCTTAAATATCTATAAATAATATTTTTTAAGTATTTATCCCGCATTCTATATGTATATAAACAAATACACAATTTTCTCTCTGAGGATTGTTTTTTTTAACGTAACAAATTTGTAGATCCTTGCATAGTTCTGTTAAACCTTATTTAATTCAGATTTGCATATTTAAAAAGAAAATGTAATTTAAAAGAAAATCGATTTTTTTTTTGTTTGGTTGTTTGTTATCTAGTCATCGCGTATCTATTACGTTTTTTTTAAATATATGACAATTAAGAAAATGTTACTTAAAAGAAAATCATAAATAAACATATTATTTGTTTTTTCTTTTTTTTGGTTGTTTGTTTATATGTTGGATAGTAATAGTTACAACTCGTTTTTTTATCAGATTTAGAAAAAACTGCAGTTAATATTATGTGTAACGTTTTTTTTTAATATATGACAATTCAATGCAAACTCAATTTAAATATAATGTATATAACATTCCAATTTCTTTGTCTGTAATGAAGCTTTAATAATTTTGAACAAAAAGATGCATTTTATCTAAAATTGTTAGTATTTGCATTTTATTTATCCACTTAATGGCGTACAAAAAAATATAACCTGTAAGAAATGCGAATTAAATGTAATTTGTGGCTGGTTCTGATACAATATGTTTTTTTTAAATCGAACTTGCAGTATACTTGTGAAATCGATTTTATTATAATGATAGAATTTGAAAATATATGATTTTGTACATCTTTTATGATCGTAGATGTAAACATTATAATATTGTTGCATCTCTGCATCATAGCGTTTAACATTCTGAAAAAAAAAAAATCATTGCTCTCGAATATGTAGAGACAAAATATTTCATTACGGAAATTGACTAATAAAATTAAGAAACCTGAAATTCAAAGTACTGTTACTGAACAAAAGGATACAATTTTAGCTACGACGATTATGGGTAACCTATTTTTTCTCTACACGAAAACTGAGTTCTTTATTGTTTTGTAGGTAAAAAGTCCACTCTGTATCAGAACATCTTAAATAATCTATTATAAAAGCTCCCGTTTCTTCTCCTTCAATCGTTATTCTCTCTTTCTTCTTCTTCAACTTCACGATCCAGGTATTACCATTGGCTGTCAGAATGACCTTAGTTGATCTTTTCTGTTCTTTTGTCAGTTTTTCTCTCCAAAACTTCATAGGGATGGAATGAAAAAATTTATTCAAAATAATTAGATATAAATAGATATCATAATCATTATTTCAAATTGTAAATAAAAAAACTTAAAAATTATCAATCGTTTCCTAGCAGTATATGTATTACATATCTCCAAAGTGAACGAAGCAGGAATTTGGCTACTTTGTCCTTGTTCATATTGACTCCGAGTAGTTTCTCGTTTGTGTATTTGAGCAGCAATATAATCAAGAATGTACTCAGGCACAGAGGTGCTGTCAGAATTTTTGTGAATATATGTATAAAAATAAAAGCATTAAAATTTAAGTTTGTCAATTTAGTTATATGTGTTTTTTTAAGATTTATTATAATTAATAAATGTATTACCTTTAGTGTAAGGATTACTTTCACTGCCATATATATTTGTTTTGAAGAATCCATATTGTGTAAACACGTTTACTTTGAATATGACGATTCCATCATAGGAGAAAACGAGCAAGTCACCATTTTGCAAACAATTATCGGATACAAATACCTCACATCCCTTAGTTAGTCGTACACTGCCGTCTTCACGAACTTTAGTTTCAGCATCCCAGTACTTGTTGAAATCGTTCTTTAAACCAAGACCAGGTGGAATTGGTTCTTTTTTTTTTTTTTTTTTGAATTCATCCACGAAGTCATAAGGGATTTGCAGAAGGAATTTGCGTCACATACAAAAGATAGAAATTCATACCATTGTATTAGCCATGTTGTTCGTAAACTGAATACAAAAAAACGTTGGTGGTTTTTCAAATACATCGTTCACTGAAGCTTTAATATTTATCTTCGTATTATTTGACCGGGTGAGAATTGAACGATAGTTAAATTTCTGAAAAATTATGAAGTTGATGACGTTTTTATAGGCAGTATAAGAAATCAGGAATCAAATCTGAAAGATTTGGAACAATCTGTGTATTGTGTTATGAGATATTTTTACCCAATAGATTACTTAGTATGTTAAAAAATTGATACTATCATAATGTTTTTGGTAAAGATATGGTAAACCATATATTAATACACACATCATAATTATAATTCATATTCATATTAAATTCAAAACCCGTCTATTGAAAAATCTAATAATAAATTTTTCATTGTTTTGTTTTTGATATAATAGATCAATATGGTTGATACAAGGACTTCTTTTTATAAAAATTATAAATTGAAGTCTAATACAATAAAATCAGATTTAATCTTCAATTTCAGCTGATCCTCCACTGAGTTCATAGTCTCTAATCCTTTGCAAGTATTCTTCACGGATTGGTTGTATTTACATAATAAACCAAATTGTTTTGCTCTTAGAACAATATATTAACAGAAATAATAAATCTATAGTTTTATTATGATTACATATTACCTTACAAAAAGATGATGGTAGATAAATTCGAATTTTGCAATCTTCAAAGTTGTTTTCGCTAGAATCAATCTTCAGTGTTGCTGGTTTTTTATTATCTTTATTTACAGGCCGTCCATTTGGAACATCCATTGTGAAGTACCTAGAAAATTTGACACTATATAATAATCAAGGAATCAAGGAATGTCAGAATAATCGAGAAATTTGCAGCCACAATTTCTGAATCCAAAAAATTGTAATCGAGAAATTGCAAAATGAAGAAGATGGTTTTATTACCCAGCTAAATTAAATATGAATCAAATTACACTAACGTAATTGCAAAATAAATAAATTGTGAAATGAATAATAAATAGAAATACCTAGTTGCAATCATGATTCATTTACTGAAGATACTGTATTTATATGAGCAAAAAGGTTATTGGATAAGAATTTTTTTAAAATTCAAATTTCCAAAGTTTTTAAAATGTGTAACGAACTCCACAAAAAAAATAATAATAATAATAAATAAATAAAAACTGATTTATGTTGCTGAATTTTCGAGAATTACATAATATTCGATAATTTAAAATTCGAAATTCAAATTCATGTCTATTTAAAGTAACTATGAAATGGGCGGGAAAAATATCAGCTTACTATTTCCGGATGACTTGACTTATTATATATATAGATAAGTTATACACACACATACACACTACACACACACACAGACACACACACACACATATATAATGAATCTGAAAAAACATTAATGGAACTTTGATGGAAATTTAATTTTGAGAGTAGTTTATTGATGTTATAACAAAATGTTTTATATATATAGTTTTTCTTATAAAATAAACTAAAGAAGTTATTGTAGCCTAGTGATTTAGGCTTTTTATTTAAGCTCCTGCAATCTAGAAACTTGGGTTCGAAACCTAGCAGTGATAAATTATCAACATTTTTTTTTTTCAAAAAAAAGTGTTACTTAGGGGGGGGGGTGGGGGGGGGGTGGGGGGTTATATGTAACATTTTTTTAGCGTTACCATAAAGTATTACAATTTAAAATCTAATTGTAACATTATCAAAATTGTTACTGAAGATCATCAAAAGTATTATATTAGACGTTAGGTAATACCGGAAAATGTAGCACCAATAAAATGTTATGTAAAGTCTATAATAACATATTTTATTATATATGTAACACTTTTTGTGTGTTACATGAGCTCAGTTATGTTGTAGTGACATATGTAACACTTTTTTACCGAATATATTTTGTAACACAACTTGTAACACTATAGCTATTTCTTTTTTTGGGGAGGATGTAACCCACTTTAACTAAATAATATTTTTAGATAACATTGTTTAGTCAGTTAATAACATATATTAATGGTAGCCAATCGATAAGTTAATAAACATATCTATAATACAAACTACAATCCATATACTAAATTTTGGAGCCAAAATTTCCAACAAGTAAATCTATATCCCATTGGATAGCAAAATTCCATCAGTGAAAAATACAAATCTAGGCAGTATATTTTCCAGCAATAAATCCTTTACACTTAAAAATAGGGTTCATATCATTTCGCAATATGTACAACAACACGCGCTTTTTAGTTTTTAACAGAACTTTTATTTTTCCCAATTACAACCTGAACTATATGCTTTTTGCAATTTTGCAACCTTCAACGACAATTTCCGATGAAAAAAAAAAACTAAAAAGTGTTAAAATAGTAAAATTATTTGTAAATCTAAAAATCATTTCATAAATTCTAAGATTTATTAGAAAATTAACTAAAATAATGAAATTATTTTTATAAACAATTAAGTTTTGCAAAAAAAAAATTAAACATTAAATAATTTCCAGGTGGAAAAATAAATAAATAATAAAATAATGAAAAATGTGAAAATTGTTTATAAAACTTTAAAAATTTATGTAAACTACACGAACATTTTGTAAGAAAAATAGTTTTTACATAAAAGTTAAAATAATTTATAAAAATGAAAAAATATTTTAAACTTTTTAAAGAAAGTTTTAAATTATATAAAAAAAATATAAATTATTTAAAAGTCTGAAACGAAATCGTATAACTATTTACTTTTAAGAAACTGTGTACTTATTTTACAAAAGCTTTAAA
This sequence comes from Ajuga chamaepitys, assembly GCA_958295605.1. Classification (NCBI taxonomy): domain Eukaryota; kingdom Viridiplantae; phylum Streptophyta; class Magnoliopsida; order Lamiales; family Lamiaceae; genus Ajuga; species Ajuga chamaepitys. The sequence continues at coordinate 27,905,336 of OY282499.1, forward strand.
TTATTTTGAAATATCTAAAAGATCATTTAATATATGTGTAATTATCTATGAAATGGTCGAATTATTTAAAAAAAAAAAAATTTGCTTAAAAACTTTAAAATAATTTATTACAAATATCAAACGAAAATGGGGGATGCCACCTGATTTGATAAAAACCTGCCCAAGAAAGATAACATGTATGACATAGTATGATTTAATCACTAAAGAAAAGAACCACTCACATGAAATTATCTCTAATCAATTATGTCCATGAATCATTTTACTGGAGGACACTGCGAAATTTGATATGATTCTAGATAACAAAGAAGTATTAATAGATTAAGAGAGTGCATATGCGTCGGTAGAAAAAAACGGTCCACGAGCAATTATGATGTATATATTATTGACCAAGAAACCATAGAGCATGATGATATTGAACCACACTCTGTTGTCAAGTGTCAACAAAGATGTATTTAGTCTAATAGTGCTAGCCTCACTAAGTGTAAAACATGCAGAACATATACTAAGTTTTGTCAGTAAGCATAATGAGAAGAAAAAAGTCCTGAGATACAAAGCTCACCTTGATGTACGATATTTCTCACAATGCCCTGGAATTGACTGTGAGGAGATATTTTTCTTACAATGGATGTTACAACAGTTTACTAAGAAGTTTTCAAAAGATTGAAAATGCAGCATATATAGTAATGTGGTTACAATATCTCTTTTAGGGATTTTTTTTAAGAGATATATTAAAGTGTCTGGTGACCTTCCATTGCGTAATTCAAGTGACTCCAAACCACATAGTCTATTTACAATTAGATTGACACTCACTTTATTTGAACAAAAAAAAAAAAAAAAAAATTAGAAGGTAATGTAGACCCGCGTGAGTCCTACTTGATCGGGAAGCTATAGAAGAACAATTAACTTTGCTTTATGCGTATTTTAAAGATTTCAAGTTTCAAATTTCCATTTATAAAAATACGTATATGTCAATGGTAATGATATGATAGGTCCTCTAATGAAATAAGAGACCTAATGAAATAAGAGACCCCACGAGCTATTTCAAGTACGATTTTGGGAAAAATGATCATATGAAAACTCAGCACTATCAATACCTGCATTCGAAGTCCGAGTTTGTGGTACAATAATTCCTCAATTTGGGTACATCAAAAAGATAATCAGGCGCTTTAAAATGGAGAAAGTACAATCTATTAGCACTTCTAAGATTGGTTGTAATGTGTACATAAGGAAAGATCCATTTGCGTTTAAAGAAAATGATGAAGTGCTATTTAGGATTTGGAATTCCGTACTTAAATGTAGTATGCACATTGTTGTACTAAGCTCAATACACATTGTTGGGATTTGGATAATGTGCTGTCACCGGAATGACATCAAAAAGTATTTTGATATCTAAAGGAACAATTGATAGTAACTTGTTCTTCTTATACAAAAGACAAGATAGACTACAAATAAAATTGCAACCTCTAAAAAATGTCAAATGCTCTCATATGTAGAATGTAGAGAAAACAAGGATTACATATTTTTTTAAGTCCTAAAGAAAATGTTGAAGCTATCCCCTTATTTAAAATACTATACACCACTTTAGCTAATTATATTTGGGTTGATTAACCAATATATAGATCATTACTAAACTGGTTATATATTACTACAAGGGACACAACGAAATCTTGAAGATCAACCAAGCAAAACTCCTCCACCTACCTCATGGAATCACGAAGAGATGATTATGCTACATAAAGAAGTTTATGAGTAAGGATGGACCCATGTGTATGGCAAGGAGGGCCATACCCTCCCCCTAAAAAACGTATTTTTAACTAGGTCACTTCCATGCATTTTTTAAATACACACACACACACACACATATATATAGAAGGGTACATGTTTGGCCTTCCCTCCCAAAAAAGAATTTTTTTTACTTTGTCGGAATTTGAACCACAAAAATGTTCCATATCTATCTATTTATATTTGTGATATTAATAAAATATATTTATATATTAATTTATAGAAAACACACTTTTATTTTTATATATAATAAATATTTATTATTCATATATTTACTGTTTGGTCCCTTGACTTCTAGTCTTGGTTCTGCCTCTGCTTGTGAGTATCTATGATCAAAGTACTAGTGACTTGAGTTTTACCACTGAAGAGCCAACTCAAATTTATGAAGATGAACTTATACAACACGGGTGAGTATGAAGCACATACCGTTGTGCCCAAAAATTTTCTACATCTAGCAGCTACTTCTTTTCCTCATGATTTATATAAAATCGAGGATGCGAATATATGCAAAGTTATCGTGATGGATGCACATATTAGGAGAAATATGTAGACCTTAGTGGGAGTCTCAACATAGGTGTATTTTGAACAAGGTTATTTCTCTAATGGATTTCGTTACTTGGTAATGTTTTTAACTAGAAAACAAGTTATGCAACATTTACCTTTTGACTTGGCACAAGGGGGAAGTGTTGAAGGAAAAACACAGTTAGTGTGTCATCATCAAAAGTAACAGATGAAGGGTATTTTAGGCATTTACTTATATCTATGTATTTGTGGAACCTTATATTTTGATACGTTTTATATAGGGAGAACCCTAATTGGTGCTCATCTATTATCTTCTCCTTTATTTTTTTTTTATTATTTATTTATTTATTTATTTTTTACTTTTTTTCTTATCCTTTAACATATGTATAGTTATTTTTCGTTTTTTCTTCTTTTTAACAGTCAAGCAATAATCTTGCTTATAATTTAAGTTATTGAGAGAACCCATTTTACGGTCTACTCTTTTTCTTTGAGATTGGAAATTTGGTACTTTCTTCATCATTTTCCGGTAGGATCTGGCGAGTTCGATAGGGTTGTCAATGACGAGGAAGGTTAAAATGATGATTGAGTTGGACCTTTTAGGGCCACAACAAGAAAGTTGGCGAGGAGAAATATTTTTCTATTTCTTTTTTATATAATCTTGCTATATTGCTAAAGTTGTTTGTATTTAATCATCTTAACTAGATGTCCACCCGGTTATGCACTTGTTAGAATATTTTAAATTGATATATGGAGTTAATGGACTTGAAAGTATGTAACAATATACTAAACTTTTAAGTCATAATAATAGTAAAGTATATAGTATATATAAATTAATAATCATTACACCAAGTTAGAAACTATAAATTTTGAAAAATCTCATTGCATATAACATTAATAGTTTTATTTATATATTTTTTCTTGGGAAAATTGGTAAAAATATCCTTTATGTTTTCCATAATTATAAAATTATCTTGTATGTTACTACTTACAAAAATGCCAAGTAATTTAATTTTTTTTGGTAATTATACCCCGTCACCGGCCATTCCCAGTAACCTATCCTGTTACAAGGTGACGTGGCTAGGTACTGTTGATGTGTATCCGATTTTGGTCTTTTTATAACTTAGTTGACACCCTAAATGCTTTTATATTAAATTAAAGTAATTTTTTTCCACATCAGCCAAAAGGAAAACCCTAATATATTGAAGAAGCTCACTTTCTTCTTCCTCCATAACCAGATTCACGAAGTAGCAAAGGATTTTTTTTTTTTGTTTTTTTTCCCTTCTCCGGCTCGGTTTCTGATATGCGATTGCACGTTACGAGCCATGATTCAAACCTCCAAGAAAGAGCCGCATCCTGGCAGGAGGTTCTATGGATGTAGGAATTGGAATGTAAGTTTTCTTCATTTTTCAAAATGTATAGAAGGCGATTACATTTTGCTTGATATCCTATATTTTTTTATAATTTGTTTAGTTCCTCTGTTTTCTCCCTATTTCGCAGATGGGTGGCTGTTTATTTTTTGAGTGGATCGACCCTCCGATTTTTGTTGGGTCCAATTCAGCGGCGGTCAAGTTAAAGGGCTGAATTGAAGGAGCTTACAGAGAACCTCGACATTATACAACAGAGGCCAAGAAAAATCAAGTTAATCAAGCTAATTTCTACTGTTTCTTGGGTTCTCATCTTGGCCCTTTTGATAAATTTATGGATGCAATGGTACGTTATGTAAGTAGGCGAATGTTAGGCTTTATGTATTTTGAATTGCAACTCGATGTCTTTTAAATCCTTTTTACGGTTTGGTTTTTAAGCTGTGTCATAGATTTTCATCATGGAATTGTAGTATATCTTGGTTTTTCTTTATGAATTTTAGATTTCTTGTTCAATTGTACCTAGTTTATGGTTTAGGGGGTTCAGTTGGTCTACTAATTCATTATGATGCACTCAGAAAGATAATCAATTGTACCTAAAGAATGCTCTAGTCAAAGGGACAATCAAAAAACACTTTCTTGAACTGGAATGCATTATGCAACTTGGGTAGAACATGGAAACTGAAATGAAACTGACCAGGTTAACCAATACGGTATTAACATATCAAAAGCTTTGGAAAAATGACATTAAAATAAGATAACCATTATAGTAAAGTAATAACTTATCAAAAGCATTGTGCAAACGACAGTAAAATAAGGATTTCATACAACCCAATCGTTCAAAATTCTAAACCTTTGGCCTAGAAAATAGACAAAATCAACAGTGTGGAACACCAACTGTTATAGAATATGTAAATCACAACATCAAAACGAGCGACACTTGGCCAGGTCTTAATCAGGTTACACAAAGTACTCCCAATTACTAGCTACTACTGCATCAATATGTTATCAATTTTCACATGAAAGTGCAACCATCTGGGATGTCTTCTCCAAATGGAAAAATGCTCCCAGATGCAAACTGCTTCATGCTTCTAGATGGGCACTTTGCTGGTAGGTTGCATCATCCAGCAAGTTGAAGTCGGATGGGTTGCAGTAATCGGTGAAACCTCCCAAACAAATACACCCACACTGTTATAATGCTCACCATCCTATCAAAATCAACATTGACCTGAGTAAGTTGACTAACAATTTGCTCCTATGTGCCCATCACCTCAATGTTCTCCTACCATGAAAAATAATCAAGTTAACTTAAAAAAACAAAAAATAGAAATTTCAAATCTGTGTGGCTTTCAAAGCGTACTTCATCGTCATTGAATATCTCATCAATGACCCCTTCTTCCTCAAGATCCTCTAACCCACACTCTTGTAGTACTTTCCTAATTTCATTTTGTTTCGTCTCTGTTTGACCACTTTTGTCCTTAATTTTATAACACCAAAAAATTCAGATCAATTGCCACCGCACAGGTACAAAGACAGTTAATTTATCTAACAAAATTTTGGGCAATAACATTAATTCTGTAAATACTTACAAAGAGACAATTTAGATGATTGTGACATGGAATTCCACAAACACCACACTTGACCGTGGCCTGATTTCGTTTTCTATGGTGCTCATCCCTATTGATAGGTGGTCTTCCTCTCCTTCCGACATGTTTCTGTTGAGGCTCTTCTGGTTCTCTTCTTCGTGCCTTTAGAGGCCTACCAACCCTCCTAACTGCTTTTGGAGGAAGCGGAGGGATTACATCAACATGAGCCCACTCGTGCCTTCCATTTATCGACATTATGGTTGGTGCATACGTAACTCGGTATGTCTCCACTCGATAACACCAAAGATTTAAAAGCCAGAAATTAATATGTTTTAGCGCCAAGAAAAATATTTTGAGATAAAGGCAGATGATTGCTAAAGAGCTACATTAGTACCTGTGCACATAAGCAATGGGGTCAGCTCTAATACGATTAATGGCACACAGTGCATGCTTACACGAGATCACCGTAAGATCTTATTTTCTGCACGCACATGTTTTGTTCTCGATGTCCACCGCATATTGGTTCCCGTCAAAATAGGAAGCTTGAAAATGTGTTTCAGAGGCTTTAATAGGAATATAATCTGCTACTTTAGATGTATTAAAATCAAGAATCTATTGAATTCCTTGACATGGAATTCCCTTCCACTTCTTTGCCAAATATTTGTTCTCATTGCTCCTTTTCATGAGATAATTGATTATTTTTTCCAACATGGATAAGATTGGTAGTTCCCGTGCACTCAATATCCTTTTGTTGAAGCTTTTGCACATATTATTCATCAGTAGGTCACATCTTGGATATGTATCGAAATAAGATCGGCTCCACTGATGTGGTGGCTTTGCATTCAACCAATTGTAAATCCCAACATCCATCGTTTCAGATCATTCATTCTTCTTTCAAATTCAGGTATAGTACACGTTTTGGCAGCCCTCCATACAACAACCCTGGAAGCATGGCTCCGAAATCCAGAATTCCTTATGTTCAGTTGCATATGCATCACACAGAATCGATGGGCTGCTCCTAGTGGTTAATCTTCTACTACTTTAATTAGACCTTTTCTATTTATCACTGATAATCGTCCATTCCCAAGGTTTTTTAATCTCCAAGTCCGTCTTTAACAAGTTCACAAACCAACTCCAGTTTTCTCCATTCTCGGTGCTAACTACGGCATACGCAAAGGAGAAACTATTGTTATTGGGATCGACTCCAATGGCTATTAGAAAGATTCCCCCATGCTGGCCCTTAAGAAAAGTTCCATCAAGCCCGAAAACTGGTCGACACCCCACAAGCAATCCCTCCTTCAATGCTGCCAAACACACATAGAACCTAAAAAATTTGTTACCTTTGGGAGTCTGATCAACATTCAAGATTACTGTTGAATCGAGATTGGTTGTCCTCACCTCGGCTGCATAATCCCATAAGCTAAGATATTGGTCATCGGTACGTCCTTCTAAGCCACAAACAGTCCTTTGCTTACACACAAATGCCTGCCACGAGGATATTTCACATCTAATTTCAGCCATGGCATCTTCTCTGAATGCACTGATCTTCCTCTTCGTATCAGTTTGGGATACATACCCAAATCTGCTTGCTAACCACCTAGATTTCATGTTTCTCATAAAGTGTGTTTGTGCACAAGTATGGTCGGATATACAAGTTTTGACGACAAAGTGCGTCTCACTCGGTGTTCTCAAGGCTGTGACTCTAAAATCACAATTCTCTTCTTCATAGACTGCATGTATCCTCTGCTTGTCTCTCTTCACAAACCTGACATACCTATTCTCTATAATAGCATGTGTGTATAACTTGTCCCTAAATTCTTTCTTGGTGCACCTTGGGAAGCTGTGTTTGCATTACCACCCCCTCAACTTCTTTGTCCACAAACTTGTCAAACTCAAAATCATCATCATGTTTACCTCATTCTTCATCATATTCGAAGTTACTACCCCTATGCTCGGGGTCATCTACATCCTCATCAAATTCAACAAGCCTCTTGCCCTTCCTAACCTCTTCTCTCCTTTCTTCTACCGTTTGCTTATCCCTCTTCCTGGTCCGAACAACCTACTCATATGAACCCTTCTTTGAAACCCTTTTTATCATTCCTCTTTGGTACAAACATCCTGTTTCTCACCCTTCTTCCTACCCAAAATAGTAACACCATCACCCTTCGGCTCCTCAATAACCACCTCATGTAGAGTCTTTTCTACCCCCAGGCTGCCCTTTTCATCATCCTCAACATATAAGTCAACCTCCCTTGAGTCCTTCGCATCATCGAGCAACAGTGCCAAATCCTTAGTAGTGGTTAGAGGCCTGAAAACCTTATCTCCAGCTCACCACCTCCACAACAGAGGGGACTTGCAGTTCTCTAGATGAGCAACAAATAATAAATGACCCCCTTACAAAAAAACTACTGGATATATGACCAACCATAACCCCATGCAGAACTCTAAATCTTTAAATATGTCGCCGTAGAATCTTAATATAACCTCAAACCCTAATAACCATCAACAACCCCTTCCGCAGGAAAAATGCCATGCCATATAACTATCGCACTAACCCACATACACTGATTCCTACCCATGTCCTAGAAAACCTAGGACAATCTCATAGCCAGAAACTTGAGCAAATCACCATACCAAAGAACACTATCTCACAGTTACTCATAAACCGGTTCGGAAAGTGAAGATAGAGAAGAATCTCCAAATTCCCCATAATAGATCCCAACAACTCCACAATACAACGGGAAAATGAAACGCGGAACCTTATGTATGTTATTATGATGAAAATGGCGAACCAATACAAAAGAGAAAGATGGTTGAGGAAGTGGGAAAAGTGCGGGATGTCCGGCGATGTCTGAAACGGGGCATCGCCATTATCAATGATCACTTTGAGCTAGAACTTTCGCGGGTTTGGGAACTGAGTGTTTTTTTGGATGTTGAAGAAGATCATATTGGAGGCGCAACTAGATATTATTTTCTTGATGGAAACAAAATTATTTCAAGGGCAGATGGAACGATTGAATATTAGATCATTAAGGTATTTAGGTTGCTTTACGATTGACTGCACATGCCATAGAGAGAGTGTAGTGACAACATTTGGGTGCTGTGGAATAATACAACTAAAGTAGATGTCGTTTCTTTTGACAATAACCATGTCCCACATTAGATTGAGTATGATAACACACATCAACAATGGACGATGTCTTGTATATACGATTACCCAGAAGTCAATTTAAGCCTAAGACATGGGTGTTGATGCAGGATATATTCTCAATAATAAATGGCCGATGGGTCTGCATGGATGACTTTAATGAAATTCTACGGTCGATTGAGAAGGAAGGTGGTAATTTTCGTACAGATGCTTCTATGTCCCGATTTAGAGCAATTGTGGAAGATTGGGGGTTGTATGGTTTGGGGTTTCATGCTGGACATAAACTCACTTGGTCAAATGGGTAGACAGTGGTAACAATATACATGAGAGATTGGATCGAGTTGCAACTATAGAATAGCGGGGGCTATATCCATATAAATGGATTAGGCATTTGAATAGATTTAGATTTGATGACCATCCAATCCTTATGCAATTTGGATGTCATCCTTGTTGCAAAAATCGTATTGATCAGAATAAGAAAAAATGACGAAGCTGTTTCGCTTCGAATTAATGCAGCGACATCATGCTCAGCTAGAGGAAGTAATTCGAGAGAGTTGGGAGGTTGTTACAATAATGAGAACCTATCTGTTTGCACTGTAAATTGTGGGGCCAAACTTTCAGATTGGGACAAAACCACCCTTGGTAATGTTCCGGAGAAAATTGCAAAGCTAACTAGCCGACTCTCAAATCTTCAAACTGAGAGTCAAACTAAATTGGTGATTGGTGAATGTCACTGAATTTAGGGTGAATTAGACGAGTTGCTTAAGAAGGAAGAAGAGTTATGGATGCAGCTATCGCGAGCGATTTGATTAAAGGAAGGTGATAGAAATACATCATGTTTTCACCTAAAAGGAAGTCATAGGCGAAAAATAAATATTATTGAGCCTGTAATGGATGAAGGGGGATGTTGGGTTGAGAAAAAAAAGGAGATAAATAGAGTGTTTTTATTACGAAGATTTATTTAAATCCGTACCTCCGTCTGCTATCGACCAAGTTCTTGAATCTGTGGAAGAAAAGGTTTACCCAAAAATGAATGCAAATTTGATGGCACCTTTCATGGAAGCTGAAATTACATGGTGTTAAATCAATTCTAAGGCCCTGGGGCCGGACGATATGTCTCACTTTTTCCAAAAATTCTGGCATATTGTTAGAATTGATTTTGTGAGGTGTGATAAATATTCTGAATAACCGGAGGGACCCATCATATTTAAATAAAACTTTTTTTGTTTTGATACCAAAGGTCAAGACTCCAGAATCACTAAAGGATTTCCATCCAATAAGCTTGCGTAATGTGGTGTTTACGGTGATAACTATGTTAATTATGAATCGTATGAAAAGTATCCTAGCCCAAGTCATTTCAAAATCTCAGAGTTTATTTACCCGGAAGGTTGATCACTACTAATACGATAGTTGCATTTGAGACCTTTTGTTCTATGAAAAAAATGAAAAGGGGGTGGCATGGTCACCTTGCTCTTAATTTAGATATGAGAAAGGCTTATGATAGGGTGGAATGAGGTTTTCTAGAAGCTATTGTGATTAAATTGGGTTTTCATTCGGAATTTATTGCTTTGATTATGAGATGTGTGTGCATTACTTCATATTTGGTTTTGCTTAATGGTACTCGTTCTAATGTACTTATTTTTATGTTGTGCAGAAGGTTTTTTCGGCGCTACTTCACCAAGTAGAAATAAGGTGTAATTTGCATGGATTTTGAGTGACTAGAAGGGCCCCATCGATTCCACATTTCCTATTTGCTGACGACAGTATACTATTTTTCCAGGCCAATGAAAGAGAGATTGATAATGTTCATGCAATTCTTCAATTGTATGAGAAGGTTTCGGGACAAATGATTAGTTTGGAGAAGTCAGAAATGGCAGCAGAGGAGGAATGTATCAGAAGAACTTAGAAAGGCATTGTGTGATAGATTAGGGGTTACAAGTGGAGAAACGTGGTAAGTGTCTAGGATTGCCAACAATAGTAGAGAGGCGGAAGAAGAAGGTCTTTGGTATAATAGTGGAAAGAGAAGTTAGGCGAATGAAATGGTGGAAGAATAAACTCCTATCATAAGGGGGTAAGGAGGTTTTTCTAAAAACCATAATACAAGCAATTCCCACGTACATTGTGAGCTGTTTTCTTATACCAATTACGAGTTGTAAGGAGATAGAAAAGGCTATGATGAGATTTTGGTGGGGATATGGATTGGGAGAGCAAAGAAAATATCATTAGGCGAGTTCGAAGTTGATGTCTACTCCAAAGAGCCGGGGAGGATGGGATTTAGAGAGCTATTTATGTTTAATATAGTTATGTTAGCTAAGTAACTATGGAGGCTATATTTAGATCCGAATTCTTTGGTATGCAAGTATTTAAGGCTAAATGATTTCCAAGAGGGGATATCACTTCAGTCGCGTTGGGATGTCAACCTGTAACGACCCGATTTTCATAAAATATTTTAAAGCAATTTAAAATAAGAATAGTCAATTTCGTTCTTTTTTAATATACAAAAGACAGTCACCAATAAAACCGTTAAAAGAACCAAATGGAAATGCATCTAAATTTATTATTCAAGTAATATTGTATTCAAAATTTAAATCCCGATTAATATCCTATATCAACTAACATCATTATGCACTTAAAATTTCATAACACATGTAACAACAAAACAATTATACAATTACTAGTCAAACCCATATTATTTATTAGCACATAAGCGATCATGGAAAATTAATTTAAACTAAAAAAATAAAATAGCATTGTTCCTAAATAGTTCCCTAACAAATCAACTTCACATAATAATCATGATTTTATCTTAGACACATTTCATAATATTAACTATTCAAGAATATTTGAATAATTACTAGCAACATCTAGGACGTATTACATTAGCACAATTGGTGAAAAATCGACAACTAAACAATATTCTAGTCAATACTTTAATTCTAACATCACTTTGAACTTTAGATAATTCAAATAATACAATCAAGTACAACTGCACATAGAAAGCTACCAACGAAACAATTCCGGAAACTTATAATATTCTTAAGCCTATCTTCAATAAGGGATTATTTAGTATTATACATTGACATGCTTATAACAAATTTACTTAGGACATATATAAACCTATATCAAAATTTTCTATTATTTATAACCTAAATAAATTCAAATATAAATCATGCGTAATAACGGGGACACAAGTCATAAGTAATTAAATAAGTACCTACACAAACTAGACTGTAGCAAAAGTGAAAACACGCATCACAACAAAGATACAAGTAAAGTTTATAATTAAAGCATGCTCGGGATTTCGCAAATCAGCAACTAAGTTATCACGAAATAATTAATTTATTAGTTAAATTATATGAACATAATATTAATATATATGTCACTAATAAAATTATTAAGGTAAACTTATATTACTTGTATAGCACTTCCAACAAAAATATAATTCAATCATCGCATCATATCATGCTTATAATATAATTAATTAACAACACATAAGTTCCAAAATTACAAATATATAGAAATTCATTTAATCAATTTATGAAATAAATATGAGTCAATTAACAATAACAATGACAATATGAAAGAAGACCCACATAAGTGCACCTATTAATCTAGTCACAACAAGCTATTTCAATATATCAACATAAATTCGAATAGCTACATATAAACGGTAAATTTTTTACTAAAATTTTAGTGACTATCATATGCTCCGAGCCCGCCTCAACTCTACCGACCCACACCGAGGTAATCTGAAAGGATCAATATTGGGTTGGGGTGAGCTTTCTTCAGCTCGTGGGAGTCACAGTTTATCACAATAATTATACAAACAAAGAAGCATATGATGTACAATTATTATAATGATACGCTTGTATTGGCAAGACACATAGAGCTAACTTGTATTGGCAAGTAGCATATTGGTAATAGGCTAAACTTGTATTGGCAAGTAGCAAATTGAATAGTCACTTGTATTGACAAGTAACAACTTGAAAATAAAAGCATACGTATATAACCAAGTGAATACAATTAAAGTAATAAACAGTAAAACCCCCACCATATATGTCTTGAAGAAAATTGATGTGATGTAATGCAAATGCTAGACCGTAATCTTTGTCCTTTGCAACCTACAAATATAAATCTTTGTGTCTTAATTATTTAATATTAAGACTTAGAGGGGATTAAAGGATTGAAATATAGATGGGTTTTGTTTGGCATATGGAAGGGATTGGACGAAAATGTGTAGTTTGTGAAATTGAATAGCAATTTTATAAGTAAATGGTGATGGCAAACTGATAAATAAGAAGAAGTTGAGATAAGGGATTGAATATGCCATGTGTGCCTTCATTCTTTTACAGATTATTTTCACTCTCTCTCTCCCATCACAATCAAACAAAATACCTACTCCTGTAAGACTTTCTCTCTCTTAACCAATTAATACCAAAACACATTAACACACACAGTCGTACACATACCACAAATTACTATTCGCTCTCGTAATTATCACATTTTTTTCTCATCTTCTCCAATCACACCCACATGCATACACAATACTACTCACATACCCTTGCATACACAAAACACACACCAACACACACACACACACATACCAGCACACACAATAAAATCAACACACACACATAGTAGACACACCTGCAAACACACACAATATTCATGAATACACACACTCACATACTTGTACACACCGACACAGAAACGCACTACTTCTACTCCAATTGCCCCTTCTTAAATCCCACTGCTGTCTTGAAATAGATACAGAAAGGGTGGGATGACAATGATGGATACGTCCGACCAAACTGAGTTTTTTTTTTTTCTTTTTTGCTTGTTTGGTTTGTATGGGTTGACAAATAAGATAATAGCCTTCGACTGGAATTTGGGGAAAAAGAAGAAGATTACCTTTTCGAGATTGCTTGTTTGATTTGGAATAATCGGACTGGGGGATGATCAATTTGAGTGGATTTGTTGGCAGTGGCAGTATACAGGTCTGAATTTTATAGATGTGTCATTTGAAATTTTATGTTTGGATCTCCATGGGGAGTTAACGATGGCAATGGCAGTGATGTTGCAACAACAAAGCTACAGGATTGCCTAAAAGTGGCCAACGGCCATTGACTAGTTAGGAGAAGTAAATGAATTTCATGGTTGCTATCTCCTATTTATACTTAGGTTAAATGTAGATTTTTTACAAGACCTAGGAGATCTTGAGAATATGCTTTATTGATGTTAATCCATTCTTCTAACTGTTTGAATATATTGTGAAGTTGCAAGGAACTCATTTTTCGTATCTAAAAACTAATAGGACTATGAATTGAATTGGGCTCAAGACATGGACTCTTTGCTTTCTTGTGCATCGGGCTTGAGTCTAGGGTTCAAGAGCTTATGCTTAATAATTAAATGAACAATGAATGTTATGGGCTAAAATATAATGAATGATTTTCCTATTGAGTCGTTGAGCTTAAAATGAATTCAAAAAATCAATTGCAAACAAATGAGCTTGAAAATAATTGAACTGTGATTCTCAATATAATTGGGCTTCAGTAATATTAAACGGGCCAAATTGAATTGGGGTTTTGGCCGTAGGCCCAACTATGCATTGAAAATATTAATGGGTTGGTCCAATTTAATAAATGAATAAATGAGTGAATAAATTGAAAACGGAAAATATTGAATTTAATTAATAATATATAAAACAAAATACCGGGTGTTATTTAATCAAGACGAGGGTCAAACATATTATTTTAAATTTTATAACTAGCCTGGGATCAAAATATTATAAATAAGATTTTTGGCTAAATTTACATATTAATTTTTTTGTTTCACTTTTTGTGTTACATATAAATATCAAGGAACAATTTTAGAAAGACGTTATAAATTATACAATATCTAATTATTTATACAAGTACGTAAAATAATATATTAGAATTAAATAATAGACCAAAATTTTGGAATATTAGACAACCTAGCTATTTTTGGAGGAGTTTATTGGCGTCAAGCAGTTGGTGGAGGAAGGAATCACGTGGAGAGTGGATCGGGGGACTCAGATCTAGATTTATGGAGATATGTGGATGGGAGCGGGCCCCTATAAACGTCCAGTGAATGTGGTGCCTAGAATTTCGATTGACACCACCTTTTCTTATTTGATAGATGAAGCTTTTGGAGTTTGGGATATTGACCGAGTTTCTGCCATATTTCCACCTGAAGTGGCATCAACTATTCTGCGGATGCCACTGAGCTTTAGGCGGCATGATGATAAGCACGTGTGGACCGTCACCAGAAATGGTAGATTTATGTTGAAATATGCATTCCACTTAGCTACTGAAATTTTTATCAGATTTGAGCATAAACATGTCTTATTGATCATAAAAATTACCGTTTTTCTTGCACTTTTCACGTTCATATTTTGTAGGGAATTACGTGTAATTGTTCTGTTCATATGTGATTTCATGCTTTATTGTATTTTCGGGTGATTTTCTTTTTTAATATGATTTGATGCGCTTTTGGGTATTTTCGAGTCGTATTTTGAAGGTTAGGAAACTCGGAAGAATTTGGAAGATCATTCGAGTCCATTTACTCCGGCGGCATCCCAACACCCAAATGGGTCCAAATGGGTCGAGTTCATGCCCAAACTGAAGATCATCCACGAGGAAAGTTTGTGAAGAAATCGGGTCGAGAAGATGGATGGAAAAGCCCTAAATTGAGAAGGAAAGAAGACAAAGGCAATCGCACATGCTTCGTGTTCTAGCCCGCAAATCGAGGTGCAAACAAACCTGAATCAGAACTAATAAGGGCTCAATTTAAAGTTCGTCGAGTCACAAACAAAATTCGTGAAGGGGTCGGGTAAAGAAAACGAGAGGAAGAGTACCGAAACATCGACGGAAGACAGAGGTGCAAAGCAGGGGTTGTACTGGACCAATCCGCTGCAACACCTACCGGACCGGCAGGACCACCGGCAGTTGGTCCAAAATAACCCAGGAAGTCAACCGGCCGTGCTGCCGGTCTGGCGGCGGTTCTGGCTTTTCGCGCGCGCCTAGTTTTTCAACACGTTGTTTTTGTATTTTGGCTGTAACTTCCTCGTCCGATCTCTGATTCTATGATTCAAGTTTCCTCGTGTAGCTGAGACAAAGATCTACAACTTTGTAGTTGAAGTCAAAGACTGATTCCGGATGGATATTTCCCAGAAATCACGAAAAGGCCGAGTCAAGCGCGCACAAGAGGCTCGACTCAACAACTTTACAATCCCTTGCTTTTCTATTTGTATTTTATTTTTATGCCCTTACTATTAGGCCAAGTTTCAGCTGATTTTGAGGGTTGGGAGGACCTATATATATCCTTTCCCCTCTCATTTGTAAGGGGATCCATTGTCAATTTAACATTTGCCTCATTTTGAATCTTCCCCACTACTCTTTCTCTGTTTCTTCTTCAATTTTCATATTTTAACTTAGAACAATTAGGGTTTATTCCTCCTCTTTAAGGAGGAAGCCATCTTTGGTAGAGAACTCGAAGGCTAGTCACGTGCTTGTTGATACCAGTCAAGATTGTCGGAGTATTTCAAGGATTTGTCAAATTATTGAGCATTTTCTCTCCCCTCTCTTTATTTTCAGTTTTTATTGTTTTTATTTCTTGACATTGATGATTCTTGTTTATGCCTTGATGATTTGTGAGTAGTTTTCATGTTTCTCGAAGCTTGGGAGCAGCCTAAGCTTCAAGGTTGATCATTAGTTGATTGATTATTGGATTTGTTGTGGGTTGGGGTAACCTAGGGTTCGATTTTATTGATTTATTATGATTTTCATATGAAGTTAGGGCTTGATTATAGGCTTGATTCGGTGGCTTGAGCTTTCAATAACTTAGCCCTATTTTGTATGATTGTGCTTTTGAGAAAGTATAATTAGAACCTAGGTTAGGGTTTGCCACCCTTTCGAGGAAATTTGATTTGATCTTAAATGAGGTTAGGATTGAATGTATTTGCCTTAGATTGTTAGGGAAGGGAAATTTAATCCGAGAACTTGAATCAATCAAAACCCAATTTTCAGGAGGGAGACCCATGGAGGAGAAGACCTATCGAAAGGGGAAGTAGAGCCTAGGGGGTCTTGGCTAGGTTTGAATAAAATTAGGTTTAGTCGCGTGTGTAGGAACTACACCCCTACGCTGGTCGTTAGCGTAGGAGAAGTCGAGCTGACCTCTTCTAGTTTTCCGTAGTTGGTAACCCGGGGCTCAGGGTTGAGTTTGTACATCTCATTCGTGTAGGTAGTCTACATCGAACTCGAATTACTTACCTATCTTAGGGGAATACGATACCTCAATCGTATTCCAGAATTGTCATCCAATTAGGATATCGATTGAGTCGAGAATTCAACAACATATGACACGCTTATTTCCTTTAATCGTCTTTGAATTATTAATTCCATCTTGCTTGTGTGAAATCGAGCTTCGGAAATATCTCCCCATCGATCGGTTCCCTCTTTGCTTTTATTTCTTATTTTATGTTGTTTAGATTAGCCCCCATCTCTCATTTTTCATTTGACCTAACTTGCTCGAACATGCTTAAGCCAATTCTCATGGAAAATCCTCCTTGTGGATACAATATCTTTTATACAACCTCTGTCACAAACCGTACATTTGAGGTTTGAAAAGATCGTTCCAATCACATTGATTTGGAGCGATTTTCGCAATAAGTTCACTTATCCAAGCAACTTTGACCTCATTTTGAAGAAGATGTGGAAACTGAATGTATTTTCGAATGTACGATTTTCCTATGGTGAGAGGTACACAACATTTTGCCGACCAAATGTAAATTGATGTCAAGAGGATGGAAAGGTGATGCAATTTGCATGTTGTGGGTGATGCATTTGAATCCTTGAACCATTTGATGCTCCAATGCCGGGTGACTAAACATATATGGAAGCTTAGCCCACTTCGTATAGATGTGTGACAAAATTTTTTCTAACCTTAGTTTTTCCGCAAGGATACTGTGCTACTGTAGCTAGCAGTGGGCAAGATTGGTTGCCACATAGGCTGTTTACCTATGCTAATTTAATACCCCGGTTGTAATAATTCAACCCTATCTAGACTCTCGAGTGTGAAGATTAATTATCCCAAAAATAAGGTGCATAAAACAAAGTAAATATAATATATAAAACTCTCAAAGAAGCAACAAGAAGTCATGAAGGAATAAATTAGATAGAGAAATGTATTATAGGGTTTCGATTTTAATTACAATATCCTATGTTTGATTATCTTATTATTCTAGACTTGTAGACCAATTTCTATTGTTTATTAGATGACACTACTCTAGTTAACCCTCCTCTAAGACGATGTTAACATGTTAATTACGTATGAAAAACTACCCTCTCGGGCTAACTATCACATATGCAACTCCAAAGTGCTGCTAAAACCAATGTTACACAAGTATCTCACTCCTCTCAGACGACTATAGATACTTATGCTATGTGTTGTGTGCCTATTAAAACCCTCCCCTCTCGGGCGGCGAGTTGTTAAGCGAGTAGAATTAAACAAGTAATCAAGTTGTATAACTCATAAAATAAGAACCAACACATAAGATAAACATAAATAACATAATCTAGAATAAATAAATTAAAACATAGTCAATCGCAATCTACTTTGTAGCCCTAGATCTCTAACGTGTTTAGCTACTCATATCCGTAAAAAAATCAAGCATATGTTCATAGACAAACATAAGAAAAAACTAAAAAAATGAACAAAAACTACTAAACCCAGAGTCTTCAATTTCGATCTTATTTGCTTCACACTTCTTGCTCTTCGATTCAAGCCTCCAAGATGATTCTTATGGTGTTTGATGACGAATTGATATCTCCTGGATGTATAGAGCCATGGGGTATTTATAAGAGTACATAACTAGGATAAAGAGGGAGAAAATACTATGTGGGATAAGAAAATCCCGCTTAGAAAACATCTATAGACCAAGGGACCAAGCAATTGACTTGTGGGCCAAGTAATGGGCAGAAACAGCATTGCTTATCCAACTTGAAAGCCATTTTGAAAGGTCTTCCGATCCGAACTTGGATTTGGCTATTTCTAGGAAAATTGTAGCACTTTGGATTAGCTTTCCAATGCCACCAATTGAACCTTATTTGGTGTTGTAGATCTCAAGATATGGGCAAACTATGGAAGACATGTCAGGCTGGCATTTAACGTTGCATTCCCCTATTTTCACCATTTCACTATTTTCTTGCTTGTTTTACCCCTAATAACCTTGCTCTTTCTCCCGGACCTCATTCCAATGGATTATGGTCCTAAAATATAAGAATTTCACTGCAAAATAAGAAAACACATCATTTGGCTCATGATAATCTAATATAACACAAAACCACCAAATTTGTATGCAAACACTACCTAAAAAACTTTATAAATCGTCCTAAATACATGCATACACTACGTGTGTCCATGTGGACGAAGTTACACATGATTTTTTTTAGAGTTGGATGTTGGGTTTCTTAGCATGGAGAATCATAACAAATTCTATTTCGATGGATAGTGCTTTGATTATGAGGAAATTGATGAGGGTTGGATACAAAGAAAAGATAAGTGAAACAAAAGGGAATGCTATATTCGACTTCCAAGTTGGGAACAACAAGAAAATGAGAACACTATTCTCAATCTTGATAAATTATTCATACAATATTCAAATCTACCTACAATCCACAAGACTTCAGGTACTTATAGGATACAAAGGCAAAGTGATTCAATTAATAAAGAGAAAACAACTTTCAAACTTCTAAAGTGACTTCTTGGTTTTTGGACGTGACTTTGAACGGCCGTAACTCTTTGGATACTTTGAATCTGACGGTCCATAACATATGGATACAAGGATGATCGAGTTATCTATGTAATGCTACAAACAGTGCATGAATCAGCGTTTTCTAGAGAGAGTTATGAGCAGAATACCAAACTATGACAGATTCTGTGAATCTGCCCCTACATCATCCTCTCCAGGCGAGAAAGAACTCGTCTCAGAGTTTAGCTCGTTTCTCCATGATAGGGGGTCAAATCTTGCACACTAGAAGTCGATTAAGTGTTCAAATGTGCTGGTAGCTCAATCTTATAAGCATTATCATTTATTTTCTTCAATACCTGCAAGCACCAATCTTCTTCTCCTTAAGCTTGTTGTACGTACCAACATTAAACCTTTCTTTCTTCAAATAAACCCAAATTAACGAGATCACCCTCTTTGAAGACTTGAGCGCGTCAATGGGTATTTGCAGCATCTTTGTAGGATTCATAGCTTTGTTCGAGCTTCCTTTTCACTTCTTCCCAAATCATTTCCATTGACATGGTAAATTCTTCAGCCTTTTTGCATGAACTTAGAGCTTCAGCGAGGTCAAGATAGTGGTTTGGATTCTTCCTATAGACAATTTCAAATGGGCTTTTTCCCGTAGAATGACTTACCATAGAATTGTAAGCGAATTCGGCCCTCGTTAAGATAGTATCCCACTGCTTTGGCCTTTTGGACATGAGACTTCGAAGAAAATTTCCCAAAGTGCGATTGATAACTTCGGTTTGACCATACGTTTCAGGATGATAGGCAATGCTATAAAGTAACTTAGTACCTAGCTTTTCCCACAAGCTCCTCCAAAAATGACTAAGGAACTTAGTATCGCGATCAGATACGATACTCTTCGGGAACCCGTGAAGTTTGACAACCTCTTTAAAATAAAGCTCGGCAATGTAAATGGTCTTCCTACATGTAATGAAACGAGCCATCTTAGAAAAACGATCCATAACTACAAAAATTGAATCAAAGCCCCTTTGTGTTCTTGGCAACCCCACCACAAAATCCATTCTAACAGCTTCCCAAGGAGTGTCGAGAATAGGCAATGAAGTGTATAAACCAGTGTTTTGACATTGGCCTTTGCAAGTTTGGCCACGACACCTTCTCACAAACCTTTCAACATCCCGATAAAGAGTAGGCCAAAAGTATTTCCCCTTGTTTCGCAACAATGTCTTGTCTCGACCAAAATGCCCACCAAGGCCACCACCATGAAGTTCTTTGATGATATATTCCCTAAGAGAACACTTAGGAATGCACAAGCTTGTTCGCTTGAAAAGAAAGCCATCAAGGAATTGGAAATCTCCACAATTACCCTTCTTGCATTCTTGGTAAACTTGCACGAAATCAGGATCATCAATGTACATCTTTCTAATGCCATCAAATCCTTCAAGTTGGAAACTCACATAATTTAGCAAGGTAATCCTCCGGCTAAGTGCATCAGCCACTTTATTAAGCCTTCCACTTTTATATCTCAGCACAAAAGTGTATTCTTATAGGAAGGATATCCAACCAGCGTGACTCCTATTCAAATTTGCTTGGGAGTTAATGTGTTTGAGAGCCTCATGGTCAGAATTGAGGATGATCTCCCTCTGAATAAGGTACGGATGCTAATGTCGAAGAGCTTGAACAATAGCATAGAGCTCCACGTCGTACGTCGAATGCTTTTTTTCTTGTGTCATTCAATTTTTCACTGAAGAAAGCTAGTGGATGACCTTCTTGACTATGCACACCAACAATACCCACGTAAGATGCATTACAATCAACTTCAAAGATTTTATCAAAGTTAGGAAGTGCAAGAACAGTTGCAGTAGATAACCTTTCTTTGACAACTTTGAAGTTCTTTTCGACCTCTCGAGTCTAATCGAACTCTCCCTTTTTCAAGCAATCTATTAAATGGGCTGCAATTATGCTAAAATTTCTGATAAACGTTCGATAAAATGAAGCTAATCCATGAAAGCTTCGAACTTCATGTAAGCTCCGAGGAATAGGCCATTCCCGTACTGCCTTGACTTTTTCCTCGTCCACCATGATGCCGGTAGGAGTAAGAACAAAACCAAGGAAAACAAGACGACTAGTCATGAAAGAGCATTTCTTGAGGTTCACATAACGTTTCTCCTTCCTCAAAGTCAGCAAAACTTCCCTCAAGTGATTAACGTGATCCGACGGATTCTTCCTATAAACAAGGATCTCATCAAAGTAAAAAACTATAAATTTTCCAATAAAATCAAGAAGTGCTTGATTCATTATCCTCGTGAAGGTGCTTCGAGCATTGGATAAACCAAATGGCATGTCAAGCCCTTCATATAAACCCTCTCGAGTTTTGAAAGCCGTCTTCCATTCATCTCCCGACTTGATTCTCATTCAATGGTAGCCGCTGTGAAGGTCAATTTTAGAGAATATTTATGCACCAGCTAGCATGTCCAAAATGTAATCATTCCTTGGTATGAGGAACCTATACTTGATGGTGATTCGGTTAAGTGCTTGGCTATCCACACACATCCTCCACGAACCATCTTTCTTTGGAGTTAGGAGTGCAGGAACGACACAAGGACTCAGACTCTCTCTTATAAAGCCTTTGTGTAGCAAGTCCATCACCTATCGATTTAGCTCCTCATGCTCACTTGGGCTCATTCGGTAATGTGACTTGTTTGGAAGAACAACTCCTGGCGTTAAATCAATTTGGTGTTGAATCTCCCGAAGTGGTTAGAGTCCATAAGGTAGGTCTTCCGGAGTAATATCTCTGAATTCTTCCAAAAGATCTTTGACGTCTCCTGGTATTGCCAAAGTTTCCTCAAACCCCCTTGCCACCAAAAGATACACCAAACTACAATTTTGTGCCTCTTTCGAACTGTGACAAAGTAAGCAAAAAATTTCCCTCCTCTTCTTTTGAAGACTTGGAGTGAGATAGATTTTTGCACGGCAAAAGAACAATTTCAATCTTTCCCATAGAAAAATGTGTAAGTATTCTTTCCACCATCATGAATAATTTAAATTTTTTGTCCTCCGGGATATCCTTGTACTCGAATAATTTTTCCACGATCCTAAGCCAATCAAGAAACTGATCTGGTCGAAGGCGACCATGAAACTCCGCTATGTCCATCTTCACAAAATCTGTAGAACGGGTGAACCTTTCAAAGAAGTTAATAACTTCTCTATTGGCGAAAGAATCTCATACTCCGAGTCATCACTGGAATAGCCATAGCCTGAACAATGTTCGCTTTTGGCTTCCTAACACTCAAGATGTATGGTTAACTTCTCAACTTGCCTCTGAAGTGCTTGAATTACATCATCTCGTTCATCTCCAAGATTTTCCATGTTTCCTCTACCACGTCCGCCTCTTCCTCTTCTTGCTGCCATAGAAAAAATATGAGAATGCCAAGAGCATAACTTGGCTCCGATACCAAATGATGAGGGTTGGATACAAAGAAAAGAGAAGTGAAACAAAAGGGAATGCTATATTCGACTTCTAAGTTAGGAACAACAAGTAAATGAGAACTCTATTCTCAATCTTGATAAATGATTCATGCAATATTCAAATCTACCTACAACCCACAAAAATTCAGGTATTTATAGGATACAAAGCCAAAGTGATTCAATGAATAAAGAGAAAACAACTTTCAAACTTCCAAAGTGACTTCTTAGTTTCTGGACGTGACTTTGAATGGCCATAAATCTTTAGATACTATGAATCTGATGGTCCATAATATATGGATACAAAGATAATCAAGTTAGCTGTCCAATTCCACAAATGGTGCATGAATCGGATTTTTTCTAGAGAGAGTTATGAGGAGAATATCAAACTGTGATAGATTTAGCGAATCTGCCCTACATCAGAATTCATAAAAAAATCCCAAGCTATGACCTTTGAAATGGATTATGATACACTAATTAGGGACACTATCCAACCAACTCATTCACGTCAAGTTGCATGGAAGAAGCCACCTATGGGATGTTACAAGTTGAATAGTGACGTTGCTTGTTTTGAAATGGGGTCAATCGGGATTTTTTTTTTTTTTTTTTTTTTTTTTTTTTTTATGTGAGATGACGGTGGGGATGTCCTTCTAGCAGGATCGAAATGCATCTAGGCTAATGGAAGTGCCGTGGAATGACTAAATCTACTGTTCGCATTCCGAAGTACATTAGGGAGTGGTATATCATCGTTTCTGATTGAGAGTGATTGCAAGATGTTGATCGATGGACTACATGGCACTACTATCTTGGATCCATGAGCTGATCTTATTTTGGAAGATATTCGGACCCTCTGCCAAGCGACATCTATTCATCCTTTGCCCACTCATAGGGAGGCTAATATGGTAGCTCATAATTTAGTAAAGCTTGTTGTACAAGTTAATGTTGAGCGTTATTTGGGAAGAAGAAGTGTCGTCTTCTATTATTTTTTTACTAATAACAATGTCATGTTACAATCTTCGTTTTTAAATGATTGAAATATTTCACCCCTAAAAAAGAAAAACTCTCACTTCGTTCTATTTTGTAATTCTTGAAAAAGCAACATATACCTATCCACCAAAATATTATAATCACCATCAGGAAATATAAATCTCCAGATTGTGCATAATTAATCATCATTAATATCAATACATTGATAATCATTAGTTTAGTATATAGGTTATGTAATGGAGACAACGAAATAGAATTGTATATTGTAGTGGCAAGTGGCAACTCATACAATGTTATGAACTATGAAGAATCCGCCTTCTCTACTGTATACACAAGTGATAAATGTGTTTTTAACTATATACTTATCCCAATGATTGTGAAAATGAAGTGGCCATAGTTTTGGGGTAAAAAATTCCTGTCGTGGCCGTGGAGACTTAGGCTCGAATCCAGCAGCCACAAAATTAATGGGAAAAAAAATTCTTTGTCTACTCAAAACTAGTGAATTTTTTTTTCTAATACTTTTTTATTCTTATAAAAAAAGAAAAAAGAAATTCAAGCCTAACTAAAACATTGTTATCACCTCCACTCTACTGCAAAAAAAAAAAAAAAAAAAACCATTTGCTACCGTAATATTAAATAAAATTTTGAAACTTACATCAATTTCATCGCATGGGTAATAGTTGCCAAAAATTTATCATATAACACATACAGAATAACAAAACAATATAGCAGTTGGAGCTTCCATGCCAAAAGAAACCTTCAGTTAGGCTGCGAAAGAGTGGTGCATCATTTTCCTTCTAATAACCTCAGTTCTACTAACCAATTATAATTACAAAGTCTTGCGAGGCATTTAGAGTACGAGAGGATAACAAAACAATTAAACGCCTGCATTTAATGCTTGACCTTTTTCTTCTAGTGACTTTTCTTCGCCTTAGGCTCATCCGGAGCAGCCTAAGGAAGTGAAGGTACACTTGTAGGCATTTCCCAGTTAACGATGGCTAAATATATAGTGCACAAGATGTGGGAGAGCCTACAAAACCTGAAATTATATTAATTGCAAACATGAAAAACTAATGGCGAGTTATTTCCACAAATCCATCACACGACATGATTTATGTCGCTATATTCTTAGATGTACTGCTTATTTTCAAAAGATATGCTCACCTCCATAAGCAATATATCTAATTGCTCATTTAATTAGTGCAAATGCCCTCTCCATCCAAGGCACTCAAACTATAAAGTTGTTCCATTACAGAAATGAGTACCTAAGGAGTAGGGGTCCATGAAATCAGAAGATAATAGATCATTAACACCATAACTTACAAACTAAGAGAAGTCATTCCAACAAACCTCAACTCATCTTCTGCTTCATTTTTCAACACGTATATTTCCTTGGGCGAGCAACCTATGATCTCTTCACCGGTGTCCTGAAAAGCCATCGCCCACATCATGCCAGTGTGATCCCCTAAACTTGAAGAAGGGATCTATAATGTTGTCTATTTGCCCTCAACTACATATTCTAGGGATTTGAGGAGAGATTGTTTGGGGTTGTGCTCTCTCTCTCTCTCTCTCTCTCTCTCTCTCTCTCTCTCTCTCTCTCTCTCTCTCTCTCTCTCTCTCTCTCTCTTTCACATACAGATGCGTGCTTGATTAAATGTGGGACAAACTAATCAAACAAAAAAAGATGAGCATTCCGAAATTCCTTCTAAAGAAATTGATAATCCGAACTTTAGGAAACACACACTTATATACTCAGACCCTAAATTATTGGTCGTCGTACAATCCAATCGTCAATTTTCAAACACTTAATATAGGCTTATCGAAGATTAAATGGAGAGAAGTTGCAAAAAGTAAGATCTTTTGAATATATTTATGGAGAATCGACACATTGATATCTTTTTTCCATGACTCAATCGGAGGCCAACTCGATAGCCACTATGACCAACACAAATTATATATAAATATTTCGTTCTGGTACTAATCTCCAACAATCTCGCATCAATGGTGTGCACCATGAGTAATCCCCCAGTAACATGCATACTCATCTCGATCCAAAAAATATCGAAAGAGCTTGTACCTATTTCAGACACAACCATCACCAGCGCCCGCCCTTTGGTTTCTGTCGCCACCGCGGCCTCCAACAACAAAGAAGGAAATAAACTCTATCTTTGAATTTATGAAATGTATCATCTTCACAGACGACAAATTTGTAGAGAAACCAACCTAGAAATCAAGTAATTAACGAATGAAAATAATAAATTTCTGATGGTGAACCTGTTAGAAGACTCATTTGAGATCTAGGGTTTGCAATCCTCTACAATGCTCTTTTGTCTTGTCATTGATATTTTTAATTTCGTAGATTTGTGGAACTTTCGTGGGCTGAGAGAGTCGCCTATGAATTTGTATGATTTGGCATTTGCAAACATAAAATTTGATGGGTTGAGAGAATCCGCCTTTGAATTTGTATGATTTGGCATTTGCAAGCAAAAAATGGAGACCGTATGCCATCAGCGTGTAAAGAGATAACAAATAAAAGCCAAAATTAGAGAAACGTTGTAAAGACGTGTGTTTTCTCCAGGTTTTGCGCGGCTCTATTTTAATAGATAATAGGAATTAGTTTCTAAGGTTTACACTTTGCATATTGGGCACCAATACCAATTCTCATCTCAAACTCCACCTTTACAAAATACGGAGTAGGTGAGGATGAGAAACTAGTGAGAAATCATAAAAAAGGTCTATATATATAAAGCATAAAAAGGTGGTTGAATATATACTAATTTTCATAAACAAAATTAACTTTAAAAAGACCAGAAGATACAAGACCCTTTCAATTTCGTTGAAACATATGAGTATGAAAATCGATTTAGGTATATAATTGTTGGGAAAAGGCAATGGATATGCAGAAGCATGTTCGTTTCCTCTTTGTCGATTTAAGATAGGCAACAACAAAAATGAGAAAAATAAGGAGAACAGAGTGATATAGTAGAGACGAATATTTTACGTGAAAAAACCAAATGAGGAAACCCACGGTGGACCTCAGTCCGAAATTTCTTCACTATATGATAATATTACAAAAGATTCTCTCTAGCCTCAACTAGAGGATGACTCTCAATTAATCACTATTATGTAGCGGAACACTCTCACTCTCAAGTGACTAACATTTTCTCTCTCTAAGAGGAATTCACAATTTCTGGATGCGAATGTTCTTCCCACCCTCAACTATTTATCGTACTTCGTGGGAGATTCTAGAAAAACTATTAAACACAACATCTCAAGATAATTCTAGAACTCTTCCATACCATTCTACAGATAGATTCTTCTAGAGATTGGGTCATGGACCAATAATAAAATGAACTTTCCAACTATGGAGGAACAACCCAACAGATCTCCCCCTTTCGACTTAATTGGGAAGAATTACCAATCCAACTTCTTCACAGTAATATTCAAATTTCTTGGTCAAAACTATTTTTGTTATTACCACTCCGACCTACTTTCTAGGAAACAAAGGATAAATGTTTCTTTGCCATGCAAAAGAGCATTTAATGTCGATGAGATTATTTCTCACTCTTCAACGAGAAGGAATCCCAACTGCATTCGAAACTTAAGCATTCGAGATTACTTAGCATCAAATACTGAGCATTCTTATTAAAAGCTTGAAGCATAAGATCATTCTAGTGTTTATGTGAAGTGTACAAGAGCAAAATAGCAAGCACCAAGCAATCTGGTGAAGATCAAAGCTGCAACCACTCTGAATGTCAAGCTAGCTCTCAAACTTTACTTTGGTCCTAATCATTATCAAACTAGGAAGCTTGCCCACATCTAAAATATATTCACGTTTAGAGGCAACTACCAAAATTTATAGAAAAACTTTAATTAAACCAATCTCAAGAAA
Source organism: Ajuga chamaepitys (assembly GCA_958295605.1). Classification (NCBI taxonomy): domain Eukaryota; kingdom Viridiplantae; phylum Streptophyta; class Magnoliopsida; order Lamiales; family Lamiaceae; genus Ajuga; species Ajuga chamaepitys. Next base: position 27,932,850 of record OY282499.1, read on the forward strand.
GGTTTTTGAAAATGGGAGTCTTCGTTTGAAACCGGAATTCAATGCTGACTTGTGTTCCGAGGAACGTGTGCAGTAGATGAGTAGCCTTTTGAGGATAAGCAAAAACTATTGTACGGAGCTAGGTTGGGCTTAGTTGGACTTAGACTTCGGAGTAGCTAAGTTATACTGTGTGTAAACTACTCAGTGAAACTTCCCACTGTGTGAGGGAAGAGTGGATATAGAAGGATTACCCCCACCTTCGAGCCACTACAAATGTTATGTCTATTTTTATTATTGTTTCTTGCATACTACTTATCCACTGCATAGATTTGCAAGAAAATCCTTAAGCATATTCTGCTGCACGTAAAACTCCCTTGAGTTTTGCTAAATGTAAACTACTTTAGTTAGTCTGCTTTGTGTCTGCTGCCTAAGTAAGCTTACTGTAACAACTTTGCTGCAAGAACTAGTTTCTTGTAGTAAGTAGCAAATTTAAGTTCAAAGTATTTTAAAAAGAGAAAATCGAGTTAGAGGTTTATTCACCCCTCTCTAAACTTCTTCCACTTCGGACCAACATGAGGTCTTCTTAAAACCATGCTCACTCATGAAAGATTCAAACTTCTTGTACCACTATTTCGGGACTTGTTTCAGGCCATAGAGGCTCTTCTTGAGTCTGCAAACCATGTGATCTTTACCCGGAACTAAAAATCCTTCGGGTTACTCCATGTACATCAATCGCTCTAGGTCTCCATGTAGAAATGCCTTTTTCATATGAAGTTACTTGATCTCTACATCTAGGTATGTGGCAAGGCCTAGAACCACTCGTGTAGACGACATTTTTACCACTATTGAGAATATCTCATCAAAGTCTATACCTTTCTTCTGATTGCAGCCCTTCACAATGATCCGAGCTTTGTACCTGAGTTTTGAGCTACTTTTTCAAACTTGAGTCTATACACCCGCTTGTTTTTCAATGCTCATTTTCCTTTGGATAGCTCCATTAGATCGTATGTTTGTTTTTTACTGCAAGTTTTCCTTTGGGTGGCTCCTCATTGTGGTCTTCAAGAATAGCTTCTCCGTATCTTTGTGGCTTCCTCCTATCCATAAGCATCACAAACCCATAAAATTTGGCAGAAGATGTATTGTTCTTTTGAGTCGGTCTTCTTGAGATTGTGTTGGAACTTTTGACTGGGTATTCTCTGGCTCAATCGATTGATGCTTGTGGTTTAACTCTTCTGTAGCCTCGGAGCTTTCATCACTGTTTCCCTCTTCTGCACGAGTCTCAGAGAAATCACCTTCTGATATGTTGCGTGCCTCTAGGGTATGTATGCTGACTCTCTTGGGATTTTCATTAATTGTATGATCCTCGAAAAAGAAAATGTCTCGACTTCATATTACCTTCTTCTCAATTAGATCCCACAGACAATATCCAAATTCATCTTTTGGTGAGCCAAGATATATGCACTGCTTTGTTTTTTAAACAAGTTTGGCTCTCTCGTCTTTGGGAATATGAACAAAATGCACGACACTCAAATACTTTCAAATGATTATAGGAGACCTTCTTTCACATCCAAACTTCCTCTAGGATATTTCCATCCAAAGGAGATGATGGTAAGAGATTAATGATATCAACAACAGTCTTCATAGCTTTTCCTAAAATGTTTTAGGCAACTTGGCATGAAATAACATGCATCTCACTCTTTCTTCGATGGCGGTTCATTCTTTCGTCCGCTCCATTCAATGAGATGTCCTTGGAGGTGTAATCTCAAGCCTAATACCATGAACCTGCAATATGCATCAAATGGGCCACTATAATCTCTACTATTATCGGATCGAATGCATTTTAGCAACATAACTATCTCTCATTCCACTCTCATATGGAACTCCTTGAATGCTTCAATGACCTGATCCTTAGTTTTAAGCAAAAACACCTAAATCTTCTTGAAAGGTCATCAATAAAAGTTACAATGTATAAAGCACCACCGAGAGATTTTCCAGTCATAGAGCACATATCAGCATGTACCAAATTAAGAATATGTTTCTTCTTCCTGGTTGAGCAGATTTCTTAAATGAAACTCTATGTTGTTCCCAGCTAAGCAATCAGTGCATGAGTCAAGTGTTGTACCTTTTATATTGGGGAGCAGTTCTTTTCGGGCGAGGATCTGTAGTCCCTTCTCGATCATGTGTCCCAACCTCTTATGTCATAACTCCATATTTGTGTTATCTTGTGCCTTCCTCTTGCATAATTTTCCTTGTGTGACATACAAGAAGCCTTCCTTTCTTCCTTGGACTATGATCATGGTGCCTTTGGTGAGTTTTCATTTATCATCACCAAAGTGGCTCACCAGTGCTGCATCATCAAGCTTTCCAGCTAAAATAAGATTTAGGCGCATATCTGGTTCATGTCTTACATGTTTTAACAGTAGCTTGCATCCCGTATACGCCATCAATGTGATATTTCCAATACCAATGATCATGCTAGTAACTTGATTTTCCATCTTTACAAACCTAAAGTCTCCACTTTGATAGGATGAGAAAAAATTTCCATGAGGGGTGACATGGAAGGAAACGCCCGAATCCACTATCAAGTAGCTGTCATCATGTGCAAGGTTGAGATAATTGTCTACTCCAATGAGAAAAACATCAACATTATTCACCGTTGCAATAGTTGTGGTATTATTCTCCTCCTTCTTCGATCTATCTTGTCCGATTTTACTGTTCCATTCTTCTGATCCCTCTTAAAATTTTGACACTCAAATTTCTTATGTCAGGTCCACCACAGTAGTAATATTCAAGTTTTGAGCATGATTTGGATTCACCCCTTAACTTGTCGTAACCTCGAGTCTTACTTCTTCCTTGAGTGTCATTTCTTCCACGTGTTTCACTCCTACCACGATTTTCAACAATGTTAGCATCAGATTTATTGCACATACCTCGTTCTTTTGTTCGTGCTTTTCGTTCAACAAGTTGTCAGCCACCAAATCCATGGTTAGCCTTCTTTCTGGGATAGAGTTTCTTAGGGTGACGACCATAACATCCCAACTCTCCGGCAGTAAGAAGAGAAGTATTAGAGCTTGCAACTCATCTTCAACCTCTGTCTCGATCTTTATTAGTTGGTAGACGAGCTATTTGAAATTATTTAGATGCTCAATCATACTCCCCCATCTTTATACTCTAACTTCACTAGACGCCTCATGAGATGAGCTTTATTTCGAGGTGTCCTCTTTTGAATCATGGACTCGAGCTTTGTCCTTAACTCGAATGTAGGTAGCTACATGCTCGAACAAGCTCGCGTCAATATATTTCCGGATCATAGCTTGCAGTTAAGGAGCTCCCAGTGTTTTTCATTCTTCCCTTCCGGCTTCTTCTGATTAGTGATTGACTCATGCAGGTCTCTATAATATAAATTATCCTCCATTATAGACTTCCAATATGAAAAGTTCTCCGCCATGAGTTTGAATATATCTCCATCGTGACTAATACCCTCCATCTTTAATCACACAAAAACCCCATGCCCCTAGTAACGGGGCTCTGATATCACTGTTGATAAAAGACAATGGATATGCGAAAACATGTTCCTTTTCTTCTTTGTGGATTTAAGATAGGCAGTAATAAAAATAAGAAAAATAAGGAACATAAAGTAATAGAGTAGTGACACAGATTTTACATGGAAAACTCAAATCGGGAAAAATTACGATGGATGACAATCCGAAATTTCTTCACTCTATGATAAGATTACAAAAGATTTTCTCTAGTCTGAACTAGAGGATGACTCTCAATTACTCACTACTACCTCCGTCAGGCTAACTTTGTACGGTTGACTCGACACGGATGTTAAGAAAAATCAGTTGACTGCTTTTTATTTGTGTTTTGAGGGTCTCTAATTAGTTTTTTAAGGGAGGGATTAGTGTATTAACACTTCCCACCCTTATTTTTTTTCCTGCTATATTTAAAATTAAAACACTGCAGAAATAAAACTAAGAAAAAATTAAAACACTGCAGAAATAAAACTAAGTGTGCGAAACAATTCAAATCAAATTTCATTAAATAACAAGATTTCAGAATTTACAGTTTAAGGGGGAAATTTCCCACCAAAATTTCAACAATCTGAAAATTTGGCCAAACATTGCTAAGATCCCAAAGTACCCAAAAATTTCCCTCCTAAACTAAATTACATTCAAAATTTGGCCAAATCCTGCTATAAATAAGCCCAAAAACAGCATTGAATGTAAATTTTCCCCAACCACCAGAATTTACAGCAGAATTTAAATATGACCAACTCTAGGAAGGGGCCCCAAATTACTCCATCAGATCGACCCCTTATTGCTCAAACTCTTCTAGCCAACAACACCGGAGGAGTTTCGAATCATCGCAAGGTAAAGGAAGTCGGAGCATCATTTGGAGTTTCCGTCCGATCGATTCAGCTAATATGGCAATCTGCAAAAAACAAAAAAATAGATTTCAGAGGGTCAACCAGTTTCTTTTCCGATAATAAGGCCTAGAATAGCAGCAAGACCGCAAGCAACACTAGATGAAGATGCAATGAGAGCCATACCATTCTCCAAAGATTAGCAAGTGAGCTTAGCGTTAGCAAAAGCGAAGTTGGAAGATGGATTAAAGAAGGAGTCATAAAACAGCATACCAACGCAGTTAAGCCACAGTTAACAGAATCAAACAAGCTTCAAAGGCTAAAGCACTGCCTCAGTTTCTTGCACAAAGACACCAATCAAAACAAGATCAGGTATGAAAATATGCATAACATAGTTCATATTGATGAGAACTGATTTTACTTGCAACAAACTAGTGAGAGGGCATACAAGCTAGTAGGCGAAGAAGACCCATACCAGTCCTGTAAAAGAAAACGTTTCGTCCCCAAGGTGATGTTCATGTGTGCTGTGGCGAGGCCACAATACACGGAAGAAGGGGCGTTAATATTTGACGGGAAGATAGGAATGTTTCCATTCACTACGCTGGAGCCGGCCCTCAGAAATAATGCCAACAGATCGAGAGGGACCATGGTTATCAAACCAATCGAATCAATAACCAAACAGGTTATTAAGGATTGTCTACTTCAAAAGGTAACAATTTAGACCATCAGAAATTAATCATCATCTGGTTTATTTTAAGACAAAACTGCAAGTCTCCATGATTTTGCAAAGCAGATTTCTGAATCTGTTTTGCAAAAGCGCTGACATCACAAATTAACAATTGTTTAAGAGGCAATCTGAATCATCATAGGGGAGTTTTGGAACAGATAATTCCAGCAATCAAGTCAAAATGGCCGGTTCATGCAAATAAGCAAATAATCATACAACAAGACAATGCAAGACCTCACATAAGCAACTTTGACATAGATTTTAGAAATGCTGCTACAAGTGATGGATTTCAGATTCAATTGATGTGTCAACCTCCAAATTCCCCAGACACTAATGTCCTAGACTTATGATGGAGTCGCGCCGGGTGGATGGAAGGTTTATACCCGGCGCCAGTTCAAGAAGACAGCAGCAGCCTGATGGGCTTTATTAGTAGTTCCTTTATTATTTATTATTCAGTTTTCTTTTAATTACGTATGCGGGCTTTATGCCTTATGCATGGGCCTTAGTAGGAACTAGTATTTATTTCCGTTTTCACGTAGGATTAGGGATTCTGATTTTGTGAAATTGGCAGCTTTAAGCTGTGGCAGAACGACTCGTTCTGAGGCCTCGTTGAGGATTGGTTATTCAATTGCAGTGTTTTCCCTTATTCTACCGTCTTAACTCTATCAATTTGGTGCAGTGAGCGTGGAATCATCATGGCGACGCAGAAGGAACGGATCGAACAGGTAGAGAAGACGATAGGGGAAGTGCAGGCGGCAGTTGGCGGGTTGGAAGTCTCGGTAGGATCTATAGAAAAGACCCTAGCCGCTATTTTGGCTAGACTACCCGACACGGAACAGGAGGGAGGTTCCAGTAGCCCGGTTAAACTAATAAACAAGGAACAGCAGGGAGGTTCCAGATGCTCGACGGATAGCGGAAAAGACCGCGAGCAATTCGGGGAAGGGGGAACGTTGGCAGCAGCAGTACCACGGATGGACCTACCGTTGTTCGATGGGACGGACCCCATCGCGTGGCTAGCTCAGGCGGAGCAGTATTTCTTGGTACATCGCACCCCGACGGGGGAAAGGGTGCGATTGGCACTCATTGCCATGTCTGGACGATCGATGTTTTGGGCGCAGTGGGTATTGCGTCGCTCGGCAACTATATCATGGAAGCAGTTTACGCGGGAATTAATAGAGCGTTTTGGCGACAGCTCTGCCATTAATGCGTACGAGGCCATGCACGTAACCCGTCAAACAGGGTCCTTAGAAGACTACTTATCCCTATTTGAGGAACGAATCGCCCAACTACCAGACTTACCCCCCGAGCAACAATTGGGTATGTTTCTGGGCGGGTTGCAGTTGTCAATTAGGGATCGCATACCAGACTCAGAGATGACAGATGTGTTCGCCGCCATTCGATCGGCCCGCCGCATAGCTCGATCACAAAGGACCTCAGCTACACCCCCGAAGTTGGGGTTCACCACAGGTACTTTCACACGGTCCGTTGCATCCTACCGTAGCCCGTCGACGAACCCGAGCGGGTCGCCACAGCTGGGACACCGACCTCAATTCTCATCCTCGGCATCATCCATTCCACGTGGGAGTCGCAACTCACGACTCAGTCCCGAACAGCAAAAGGAGTATATAGCGAAAGGAAAATGCTTTAAGTGTGGGGATCGATACAGCCCCACGCACAGGTGTGTCGCCAAGTCACTCATGGTAATTTTGGAGGCAGAGGAGGAAGATACGACAGAGACGGAGGGTGAATTAGAGCAGCAGGAGGGTGAGGAGACCGAGGAGCAGGATATGCAAACAGAATTGCAACAGCTACAACTTTCCAAGCTGTCATCAAATGGGTTTGACGGGGCCCGAACTTTGAAGCTGTTTAGTAAGGTCGGAGACCGACGACTATTGACGATGGTGGATAGTGGAGCTAGCCACTGTTTTATTGCGGAGCATGTCGCTAGATTTCTGAACTTGGCAGTGGAACATACGACAGAATTTTCTGTCGTACTCGGGGACGGCACGACGGTGCGCACTCGCGGAGTTTGTAAGGCAGTACCTTTCCTTATCTCTGATCAGATATTTCATATTACTTGCTATATATTTGCTCTCCGCAGTGTTGATGTCATACTGGGAGTTTCATGGTTGGCTCAGTTGGGAGATGTTACGGCAAACTGGGCTAAACTCACTATGGAATTTGAAGTCGAGGGAAAGAAGGTGTGTTTACGTGGTGACCCTTCGCTAACCCGGAAGGCTTGTGCTCGCACTGATCTTAGTTCCTTAGAGCCGGAAGACGAAGCTTGGTTATTATGGGCCGTGGATGGGCCACACCCGAAGGCCGTCGCTGCCGACCCACCACAAACCACACAGATGCAGGCTGAAGTGGAACAACTACTCGCGTAATTTGCAGCGGTCACGCTGCCCCCTAGGGGCCTTCCACCAGCCCGATCGTATGATCATCGGATAACCTTGCAGGAAGGCGTGCCTCCGGTGTCAGTTCGTCCATACCGATACAACCACTCGCAAAAAGATGAAATGGAGAAATTAGTCGCGGAAATGCTAGCAGCAGGAATTATTCAGCCGAGTAATAGCCCATATTCTAGTCCGGTTTTGTTAGTGCGCAAGAAAGATGGGTCTTGGAGGTTCTGCGTGGATTATCGGGCCTTAAACAAGGTGACCGTGGCTGATAAATATCCCATTCCAGTTATCCAGGAACTTCTCGATGAATTGCATGGCGTGAAGTGGTTCACCAAGCTGGACTTGCGGGCGGGATATCATCAAATCAGAATAGCGCCCGAGGACATTCCAAAAACAGCTTTTCGCACTCACTCAGGCCACTATGAATTCTTGGTTATGCCGTTTGGGCTTACCAATGCACCGGCCACTTTTCAGTGCCTTATGAATGACATATTCCGGCCCCAATTGCGAAAATTTGTGTTAGTGTTCTTCGATGACATATTGATTTACAGTGCTAGTTGGGCCGATCACTTATGCCACTTGCGCGAGGTACTTACTATACTTAATGCCCACTCCCTGATTATTAACCCAAAGAAGTGTGTATTCGGCGCATCGCAGGTGGAGTACTTAGGCCATATTGTCTCCAGCAAAGGTGTGCAGGTGGACCCGGCCAAGGTCGGAGCGGTATTAAAATGGCCGACTCCTACGTCTGTCAAAGGGGTACGGGGTTTCTTGGGATTGACAGGTTACTATCGTCGTTTTATCTGTAATTATGGTAAGATTGCAGCCCCGTTGACGGCTTTGCTTAAAAAAGAAGAGGGAAAGAAGGGATGGAGTTGGCCTGCTGAGGCAGAAGAGGCATTCCGGGCTCTTAAAAACGCGCTCACCTCAGCTCCGGTGTTGCGCATGCCTGATTTTTCCCAACCTTTTGTGATCGAGTGCGATGCGTCAGGTCGCGGTATCGGCGCGGTTCTTATGCAAGGGCGACAACCACTAGCGTATTTCAGTAAGGGTTTGTCGGGGCGACTGCTCTCTAAATCAGCGTACGAGAAGGAGCTTATGGCACTGGTGCTCGCAGTCCAACACTGGCGTCCTTACTTGCTGGGACGGCGTTTTGTGGTTTATACGGACCAACGCAGTTTGAAGCATCTGTTGGCCCAGGCTTTGACAACCCCAGCACAACAAAATTGGGCTGCAAAGCTCTTGGGTTTTGATTTCGAGATTATGTACAAGGAGGGGCGGTCTAATAGAGCGGCGGACGCTCTATCTCGACGCGATGAAGAGCTTGAGTTGGGAGCGGTCTCGGTACCACAGTGGGTGGATTGGCAGGCCCTCCAAGGAGCGGTGAAGGCGGATCCGGGCTTGTCTCGTATTATCACGGCGTTGGAGAAGGGGCAGGAGGGACCGAAGCACTATAGTTTTGCGCACGGGACGCTCTTTTATAAGGGTCGGATTGTTCTTCCACCTGACTCGTCTTGGGCGAAAAAGTTGTTAGCGGAGTTCCATGCGACTCCCGGAGACGGCCATTCGGGTGCATTCCGAACCTACCGCCGGTTGGCGGCAATTATTTATTGGCCGGGATTGATGAAGTCGGTCACCAAGTACGTGGCGGCCTGCGAGGTGTGCCAACGAAATAAGTATGAAGTTAAGAGCCCAGCCGGCCTGCTCAACCCACTTCTTTATTAGTAGTTCCTTTATTATTTATTATTCAGTTTTCTTTTCATTACGTATGCGGGCTTTATGCCTTATGCATGGGCCTTAGTAGGAACTAGTATTTATTTCCGTTTTCACGTAGGATTAGGGATTCTGATTTTGTGAAATTGGCAGCTTTAAGCTGTGGCAGAACGACTCGTTCTGAGGCCTCGTTGAGGATTGGTTATTCAATTGCAGTGTTTTCCCTTATTCTACCGTCTTAACTCTATCAACTTAGGCTACTTCCGGGCAATTCAGTCCTTACAAGTGGAGACCAGGAGTTACAATGTGCAGGACTTGGTTGACAACGTTTTAAAATCATTTGCAGAGCTGGAATCACTCAAGCTAAACTATTCATTCATCAACATAAAAAGAATTATTTACCTTAATTATAGTGTATAATATGTATATATATAATAGATATCCATATTATTAGTATATACAAGTCACTACAAGAAACAAGACTTTTTGTCACTACAAAACGTAGTTACAAAAAATAAAGAGTAGTTACAAAAATATTTTTAGTAACTAAATATCTAAAAGTAGTTATTATAGGATAGCCACTAATGTATTTGTAACTATTTTTTGCAACTACTTTGTAGTTACTAATATATTTGTAACTACAAATAGTTACAAAATAGTTTGTCATATTGTTGCAAATTTTGTTAAAATTATATGAAATATTGTATGTAACTACTAGTAGTTACAAAAGGGGTTATTTTTAGTAACTACTTTGTAGTTGCAAAAAAACTAGTGACAAATGTCCTTTTTTTCTTGTAGTGAGTATAAGAAAATTTATTGAAATAAAAGATTATAATTTTGGTTCGCTTCGGTTATTTTGGTATTTCTTTTCATAAACTGAACTAAACCGAATTAACCGAAAATTCTAAAAACTAAAACTGAAAATCGAGCCGTTTTCAAAAAATCGATCCAAATGATGAATTTCGGATCGATCGATTAATTCGGTTCAAATCAAATTTTGTTCACCCCTAACAAAAAGTGGTCTCAAATAATGAGTATTTGTCACAATTTATGAGTATTTGTCATAACTTTATTATTAGTGACAACATGTCCTCTCAATAATTCGAACTTAAAATAATATATTTGTGACAATAAAAATAGTCTCAATTGTGTCTCAAATATATAACTAATTATCTCAAAAGAGAGTTTTAAAATTGTCTCTAGTAATTTGTAAAGAAATTTGCATGTTCGGTTTCGATCGGGCGGTCAAGCTCCTAGTTTTTTGCTGAAAATTTTAAAATCTATTTTTGCAAACAGGTCATACGTGATTGAAAGAGTCGAACAAACATACAATAATTATTTTTAAAGGATGTGGATTTATCAAATTAAAATAAAAAAGTCCTTTTAAAAGATATTCTTCTTATTAACAAATTTTGTTTAGTAATTAAGTTGTCGACTTCAGTGCTATATATAGCATGCCCCACAATCATCATCATCATAATATCTAAAAGTTGAGAGTTGGCATGGGTTAAGATTACATTAACATGATGGTCCCTCTAACTAGCTTCTTGAAAAGCATTAAATAATATTAATATATTTAAACTAGAGCTAGGGTTTATACCACAATGTCTAGAGGGGGGCTGCCTCCTGTTTATCATACTACTTTTCAACAACTTGGATGTTCGAATTAATTTTTATCACTGCTTCCTTCTCTTTTTATTCACCGGAGGAATAAACTTTTTTCGGTTTAAAAGGTTATTTTTAACTTTGTGTGTTTCATTAAATAAAAATGGAATTAAATTGAATATTATAATTTACATAGTGCATTTATATGGTCAAGTCTAATTTCGGATGAATGAGAAATAAAGACATAAAGTTAGCAACGTAAACATAGAAATAATTAAAAAGTGAAAAATGATAAGGGAAGAAATGTCACACACAAGAAAAATGGGGAACGTTGAAACTCCTTATCAAGAATTCAAGATGAACACTTTGATAATGAGTAATCAAGTGTGCTCCCCTATGGTTAATCTCAGTGGTGTTTTTAGCCTTTGGTTAAAGTGACCCACAAGGATGGTGCGTGTACAAGCATGCACATCGCACTTGTCGCATTGGGCGCTTTCTAGGCACACTTTGCGTTCTGCACTAGGTCTCAAGCCGGTGCAGATCGGGACTCGGTGACTTGGCCAATGCGAGGGTCATAATACTGCAGTTCGGACATGCAGCACAGGTCAGATCAACACGCAGGCGCTCGGAGTAGGTGGTGTGAGCGATTGAAAATGTAGTTTCGACGTGCGGGTTATGAAAAACAAGTGTGTGTCACAAGCAAACAGGTGATGTCTCTTCTGAAATTGCGCCACGACTTTTTATTATCTATAAATTGGGGAAAAAATCATAAACCGTCCCATAACTATAGTGACTTCCACTAAATATCCCGTATCTATCTGCTTTTTCAATTTCGTCCCATATCTTTTTAGATTATCCGATTTTCGTCCTAAAATTTAAAATTTCGCCGGAAAATGCACGTGCCGGTCACGTGCCGGCATAAATTTAGGGGTTTTTTGCCACGTGGCGTCAGAAAAAAAATCATATGTCCACTAAATCTCCCACAACTTTCTGTTTTTCTAATTTCGTCCCATATGTCCTGAGATTATCCAATTTTCGTCCCAAAATTTGGGATTTTTTGCCACATGGCGTCGGAATTCTGAGCTGGATTTGAATTTACATTTTTCTTTTTCTTTTTCTTGCCACATTTTTCTTTTTATTTTTCCTATAGTTGTTCTTCTCCTGCAGCTCCGTCCACCGTTGCTCTTCCCCGACAGACACCGCCAACAACCCCCACCCTCTGCCGGTGTTCATTCTATGCAGGCAAAAATGCCCTCCTCATGCCGCTCCATTTCGGCGTAGGCGATTCTCTTCTGCAGATTCAGATGAAGGTGAAACTAGCCTCAACCCGACCTCCACCCGCCACCCTCACGGTGGCGAAAATCTCCCTCCCCACCGTCTCTCACGGCGGTGGTCCAGACCCCTATATCCTTTGTCACTTCATCGTTGTCGAGCACTATGGCTTGCCATCCATACTCTTCATCTTCATCACCCCATCATTCCTCTATTTTGAACCCTTGTTCTGAGACGGCTCGTACCCTCCTTCCATCGCCTGCATCCCGGCTGCTACTGTTAGCACCGCCGCGAGCTCCATAGGGTATCTCAACCCTAGTTGTACAAAAGAAAATATAAATTAGAAGGGGGTAAAATTTCAGAAAAATGTGGCAAGAAAAAGAAAAAGAAAAAGGTAAATTCAAATCCAGCTCAGAATTCCGACGCCACGTGGCGAAAATTCCCTAAATTTTGGCCAGCATGTGTCAGACACGTGCATTTTTCGGCTTAAATTTGAATTTTGGGACGAAAATTGGATAATCTCAGGACATATGGGACGAAATTAGAAAAGCAGAAAGTTGTGGGATATTTAGTGGACATATAATTTTTTCCCGACGCCACGTGGCAGAAAACCCCTAAATTTTCGCCGGCACGTGTCTGTCACGTGCATTTTCCGGCGAAATTTTGAATTTTAGGACGAAAATCGGATAATCTAAAAAGATATGGGACGAAATTGAAAAAGCAGATAGATACGGAATATTTAGTGGAAGTCACTATAGTTATGGGAAGGTTTATGATTTTTTCCCCTATAAATTGGGCCCACATTTGTATTATAGGTCACATCACTACCATCTGCATTAATTTCACCTCCTGCAAAATGGATAAAATTTTCATAATATTGAATCTTTAAAGCGTATAAACTTTTGATGAGGATAGTATAAAAAATATTGTATCCACAAGTCTCCGTGAAACTAGCTAAATCATTTGTTTGGCATTAGTTTAACGAATCAATAATTGAGTGTGTGTAAGCAATGTATCATAAAAAATGATAGGATTAAGCAAATTATGGGAGTGTTTGTGATTATTTTTATAAAAAGTGATAGGAATCCGGAATTTTTAAAAATTTAAATTTATAAGACGTGGATAGGATTTGAGGAAAAACATTATTTCCCACCAAAATTAAAGAACAACAGCAGTTTTGTACTTGCAGCTATTAGCATGAGAGCTAAACTATTTTCAAACACTTGAAAATATTTTTTCCCAAATTATAAAACAATAAGTAGTTCAAAAAGTTTTCGCGAACGCCCATTATGTGGATGAGTAGCACCACTAGCACAAAATTTATATAAGTTATCAGATTGGTTGATATATTTTGTGGGTTGATAATAATACCACATCATTAATTAGGGCCCGCTTGATTGGGGTTTAAGGGTAAGAAATGAGAATGAATGAAGACTCATTCTCATTTATAATGCTTGGTATATAATAAATAAATTAATAATTACACCCTTTTATTTCACAATATGATTGAACCCTCATTCATATCTGATAAAGCGCAATCTGGTATCCAAGAAACTTAACGGAAATTTACGTAAACAATACGAAAACACACAAGATTTACGTGGTTCGATCCGGAGATCTACGTCCACGGGCAGAAAATCACTCTTGCCGAGGTGTTTCTTTCACTCAAACTTTAAGTTTACAGGTAGCAATCCACAATACAGAGTGCGAACCCTAATTCAGAGTTCTTTTTCCCTATTTATACTCAGCTCTTCCTAAACCCTAACTGAACCCTAACAAACATCCTATATTCACGCCTACTTCCAACTGCATGGCGGTTGGGAACGAATCTTCGGCCTTGATTCGCGGAACAAACTGCCTGTTGGGCCAGCGCGTGTTCCTGGGCCTGCTGGGCCTGGGCCTACGCGTGCTGGGCCTTCACGTGCTTGCTGGGCCTACGCGTGCTGGGCCGGTCAGTGGGCTCAAGTATTAACCCGACCCGAAGTGACCGGGTTATCCCTATCAGATGCCCCCCCCCCAGCCGAAGCGAGGAGGGAGCTTCGGTTGTCACCGGGGTGGAACCGTAAGCAAGAAGGGCCGTGGTCGTTGGCGGGCCGAAGTGTTTATGGTTGACTAAGTCATCCGCGTCCCCGGGGACTCTGCGGAGCAGTCTGCGGACGCGGAGTCGAGCTAGGCCGAAGTGCACAAGACATTTATCGAGATACCAAATTTCCCATAAGCAAGAAACGCGTTGGAAGTATATAACAACCTGGCCGAGGTGGAGGGTACGCCGGAGTGAGTAGTCTGGCCAAAATGAAGGGAGCACCGGAGTGTGGTAGTATGACCCAGGTGGAGGGTACACCGGAGTGTAGTTTGAATCTTCCTGACGAAGGGTGAGGTTGATGTGATTGGCGGCGCCATCATGAGAGAGAGGGATGTGAAGTGACACGCTCTGCGACTTCCAAGAAACCTGTTCCCCACGCGCCTTGGGAACTGTAAAGCGCGTGAAGAGCACGTTTACATCTCCACCACTGAATTTGAATAGTCTGCATCGAAGCCGTTGGTTTTTGCGTATATAATTGGAGTAATGGCACAGTAACCTTTCATCTTCTTCATTGCGATTCATCAGTTTAGAAAGCGGGAAAAAGAGGAAATCTGCACTCGTGATTCATTCAGATCAAAAACTTCTCAAATCAACCCACTCAAATTCAACCCAAGTAAGTATGTCTTCCTCTTCACCTTCTGCCTCATCTTCTGCCTCTATTGAAGAATTAGGGACTTCGAGTACCCCGTTAGACGTTCCCCCCCTATCATATCTCATTCCGGAGAGGAATGAGGTTAGGACTATAGACAGGGCCGACGGCCGGGAATGCAACGTTATGATGGTTGCTTTCTATCCATGCGCGGAGGAGGGTTTGGAGGTGGCCTCCGTAGAGTTACGGATGTCGCGAGAGCAAATTGAGAGAGAACTCCCGTCATTTTACCTTCCCTTCAACCTAGAGTATATAATACCGAACCCCGAGGATAGGGCCTGTTGCCCACCGCAAGGGTTTATTAGTGTATATATAGATCCCCTTAGAATAGGCCTGAGACTGCCCTTGTGGGACATTGTGATCCAATTGCTGAAATACTACGGCATTGCCCTCTGCCAATTAGCGCCGAACGCGGTGAGGCAGGTAGTGGGATTCACCGTGGTGTGTAAAAACGCCGGATTAGAACCGATTGTAGAGCTTTTTAGGTTCTTCTTCCAACTAAAAAACTTCGGGAAGTCCAAAGGATGGTACTCCTTCAGTCCTCGAGCCCGAGGTGGGTTCAAGGTTCAAAACCCAAGTAAGGTAGAGGGGTGGAAGGAGAGGTTTATATTTATTAGGAATAAAGTAGTTCTCCCGAAGTGGAGGAGGGACGAGGTACTTGATACCGCTCCGGTGGAGAGCCCAGAGGCTGAAGTGATTCATACATTCCGGACAGTGGGGACTTTCAAAACCCTCTGTTCCGAGGAGGAATTGGAGGAGGCAGGGCTGAGCCCGTATTATTCGGGCAATGCGGGCGCCGAAGAGGGTAGGAGTCCTTGTATCTTGCGTTTTACAACTTTTGCTTTGCGCAGGACTAACCATAACTTTTATTTGCAGTGGGACGCTTCGGAAAGGAGCCTGCCGGAAGCCCCGCAGCGTCGGCGACGGCTAAAAAGAAGGGGAAAGCCGCTGAGGTGTCTCCCCGGGGGAAGATGCCACCCAGTGCGCGACCGGCAGCGGGGTCGGAAGAACGGGTTACGCCGGCGGGGTCACCTCCCGGAGCGAAGAAGAGGCCGGAACCTACCGGGACTCCGCTAGCGTCATCCAAAAGACCCCGGGTAGGGGAGAGCACACATGTAAACTTGAAACGCTACTCGTAATTCGTACGCGCACGAAGTGTGTGTTATGAAGGCTGCTCATAATCTCATTTTTCGTGTAATTGTCCAGGTTGAACAAGTGGCCCCGAGTCTGCTGGGGTTGGAGGGTGCAGACGCTGAAGAACTCCTGCGCTTGGCGCGAGGTATCCTAGACCTCGGCCGCAGGAGCGAGAAGGAGGGGAAGGAGAAGCTGGCCGAAGTGGCCAGGGAACTCCGGGCGCGCAACGACCGTCTAACGCACGATATGACCGAGGCACGCAAGAGGGCTGTCTTGGTCGAAACCGAGGTCGCGCGTCTGCGCGGGGTGGAGGCGGAGAATAATGTTCTCCGGGGTGAAGTGCTGCGGCTGCAGGCGGAAATGGAGGCGAGGGAAGCTGCCGTGGTCGAAGGGCAGGGAGCGTTGCTGAAGGCCTTCGCCGATAAATTATTCAAAACCAGCACGTTCCTCGACTTCCAGACGGAGTTCGTGGCTATTGGGGACCAGGCCACTCGATCCGCACTGCTGGAGCAAGTGAAGGAGGTCTACCCGAATGTGGACGTATGTCGTCCAGAATTCGGGTATGACTTTGAGTCAGTGGCCGGAGTGGAGAAGGCCTACTATGCGGCGCTATCAAATCTGCCGGAGTGGCCCCTGGTGAAGGCTCTCGGGGAGAAGAAGCAACTTCTGACGGCCGCGGAAGTTGCCAACTGTGAGGTGGACCAGGACAAAGAATTCATGGCCTTCTGCCGAGGTGAGCTGGTCACCGCACCCCGGAGCATTGAACCCCCTCCATGGATGGAGGTCGAAGCCCCAGCTGTGGTCGAAGCCGTCGCAGCAACGGAGGAAAGAGAAGCCGAAGTCTCCGAGGGCCGGCGAGAGGGGTTGCCCGAAGAGACTGAGGCAACTGAGCGGGAGGTCAGTCGATCCCCGCAAATTTAAAATTGTATAGTTTAGGGATGTATGCTAATCAATGTACCGAATTTGGAACAATTGTACTTCTGCAATGTTAAATATAATTTTCTGTTTCTCGGACTCTTGAACTTCTCTTTTTATTTGCATGGTCAATTTATGTCTGTTGTCGAACTGAACTCCAACTTTTTACATACTTGAGAGTAATCGATCTGGTTGACTCTTCTTTCTGTTTAGAACACCGCGGAACTACACGAAACCATAAAGAAGCTCATGCAATCACTTGAGTGGTTCCGCGGAGAAAAGAATCATCTGCAAATGCACGTAGTGCCAAAGCTAGAGAAGCAGGTAGCCTCGGCAGAGAGGAAAGTGGTTGAGGCCGAGGAGAGAGCCAAAGACTTCGAGATGAAATATCGGTCTACCGCTGCCGAGATGAGCCGCGTCCTTGTTCATCAGAGGGAGTATGACCGGATACTTTCGGAGTTCGGTCTTCTGACCTTTGAAGAAGTGGAGGAACGGGTCGTAGAGATCCAAGGTGACATCGCAGCATTGATGTCAAGGAGCTCTCTCGAGTCATCGGAGCTCGTAAGGAAACGAGAAGTTCTGGAGTTGCTTCTCAGTATGTATGAAGGGCTGAAAGGCCGAGGCAGGTGGAAGCCTTCTGCCGAAGAATTCATCGCGAGCTCAAGCCGGGACCAAAGTACGCAGAAAGCTCCTCGGAAGGATAAGAAAAAACCCTCCAGAAAGAGCAAAGGCATAGTGATCCGAGAGCCAGCTCCAATGACCATAATCGAAGAAGAACCCGCAGCGGTTACCGAAGAGGTAGTCGAGGAGCTGGCCAGGGAAATCGAAGTAATGGCTCCGGAGGAGTGGGACCCCGAGCAGTGGGCCCAAACCCCGAGGTCCGCGCCCCAACAAAGTAGCCGAGCTCGGATCAGGGGTGAAGTCCCCAGGCAGGCGCCGAGAGCAAGTCCTCGGCGTAGGGACGTTCGCGGGGACGAGAGAGCCGGAGCCCGAGGCCGAGGAACTTCAAGGTCCCGGAGGACGCGACAAAGATCGAGGAGTAGGAAGCAACGCCGGAGCGCTGAGTATTGGCTCGGGGGCTGCAGATGACTGTTTTTTTTTTTTTTATGTTTGAAGTCTTATGTAAAAAACTTCTTGATGTTGTAATATTCAGAAGGTAATAAAACTGGTGTAGTGTGTACAAACGTATTTGAGAGCAACAGGTTATGAACCATTTTAATCGGGTGTTCGGGAACACGACAGGAAAAATTATTAACAATTTTAATTGGGTGTTCGGGAACACAATATGGATAAATCCAATCTCCCCGGACTAATCAGGCGGGAGTAATATCTCCCCGGACGGATCAGGCGGGAGTAAACACTTCTCCGGTTAAACAGACGAGAAAGTGATGTAAGTCCGGAGACGATACACGAATCTCCTCGGAAGGACCAAGGAAGAGATTTACTTGTCCGGAGACAAATAACGATAATATGATTGCGTTAGGGTGTCCCCGTAACGTAAAGAAAAACACAGCAAGATATATAAGCAAAGAATTTTTATTCAATGATAAGTGCCGGAGCAAACTCAAAGGTACAAAGAGAGATAACTACTATAAAAGAAATTAAAGATAAGATGGTACTTGAGATTTGGCCTTCACAGATAGAAACGCCTCAAGTTAGTGATGTGCCAGCTTCGGGGAATCGGGGTCCCGTTGAGATGCTCTAGCCGATAGGATCTGGAATCGTGCGCGGCAACGACTCGGTAGGGACCTTCCCAAGATGCCTGTAATTTCCCCTCGGGGGCAGCTTTGCTGGCTGAGTTGAGCCGAAGAACTAAGTCCCCGACATTGAACTGAGTGCCCCGGACCCGGAGGTTATAATACTGGGCTGCTCGTTGTTTACTCCTGGCCTGTTGAATGAATGATTGGTCACGGCGATTTTCAAGCTCATCCAAATTTACCCGGAGAGCCTCGTCGTTATCCTCTGGATCCAATGTGAGGAGGCGGGGGCTTGGTACGCTGATTTCAGCAAGGATAACGGCTTCGGAACCATAAGTAAGACTGTAAGAAGTCTCCCCGGTAGATGTATTCGGTGTCGTGCGATAAGCCCATAGGACTTGTGGAAGGTTTTCAGCCCAGAGACCTTTGGCATTATCCAGGCGCTTTTTTATTCCCGCGAGCAGTGTCCGATTGGTGACCTCGACCTGCCCGTTGGCTTGAGGGTGAGCAACCGAAGTAAAGATTTGTTTGATGTGGAGCTCTTCACACCATGACCGAAATAGATCGTTGGCAAACTGTTTACCATTGTCCGAGATGA
This sequence comes from Ajuga chamaepitys, assembly GCA_958295605.1. Classification (NCBI taxonomy): domain Eukaryota; kingdom Viridiplantae; phylum Streptophyta; class Magnoliopsida; order Lamiales; family Lamiaceae; genus Ajuga; species Ajuga chamaepitys. The sequence continues at coordinate 27,951,990 of OY282499.1, forward strand.
TAGTGCTCGGGATGCCGAAGCGACATACGATATTGCGCCATACAAATTTTAAGACATTTTGACCAGTAATGGCTGTAAGTGGTTCGGCTTCGACCCACTTAGTGAAGTAGTCTACGGCAACGACCAGGAACTTCAATCCTCCCGGAGCAACGGGGAATGGGCCAACAATGTCGATAACCCACTGAATAAACGGCCACGCACTTTGGATCCCGGTGAGCTCGGTCTGTGGTAGATGCTTCACTCGGGAGTGCAGTTGACACTTGCTGCATTTGGTCACCAAGTCGTGGGCATCGTTGAATAGAGTTGGCCAATAATATCCCCAGCGGAGAACTTTCTTGGCCAATGTCCGAGAGCCAATATGGCTGGCACAGGCCCCTTCGTGAACCTCCCGCAGAACTTGGGTAGCTTCGGCAGGAGCGAGACACCGGAGGCTCGGTTGTAGATATGATCGCCGGTATAAGACTCCATCCTGAAAGGAGTACTTGGGGGCTTTGAGGGCAACTTGCCGAGCTTGCAGCTTGTCAGTAGGCAGGATTCCATCTCGGAGATATTGAATAATGGGAGTCATCCAATTTGGATCACTATCGGTCAATACTGAAACTGTGGCTTCATGAATTGCTGGATGAAATAGGTCTTCGACCATGATATCCAGAGATATATTAGTTCGGACCGCGGAGGCCAACTTACTGAGTGCGTCCGCTCTTGCATTTTGAGCACGCGGTATTTTCTGGATAATAACTGCATCAAAAGTTGACATGAGCTTGAGTGTTAGAGCACGATACCTGATCATTGTTTCATCCTTGGCGACATAAGTCCCCTGAATTTGTTTGGACACGATCTCGGAGTCAGTGAAGAGCTCAAGATGACGAACGCCCAAGGATTGAGCGAGCCGGAGCCCGGCGAGAACTGCCTCATACTCCGCTTCATTATTAGTCACCTTGAACTTGAATCGGATGACGTATTTTACTTCAACCTCCTCGGGGTCGATGAGGAGTACCCCGGCACCACTTCCCCGAGTTGTGGAGGCTCCATCCACATATAGCTGCCATTTACTATGTGAGGATACGTGGGTAGCGGAGTAATGTGTATAACTGTCTGTCGGAGACTCAGGATTGTCTCCCGGGGTTTCAGCCAGAAAGTCGGCGAGTGCTTGTCCCTTGATTGCTCGTCGGGGAAGATACTGAATATCATATTCGCCTAACTCGACGGCCCACTTTGCGAGGCGCCCAGACACCTCGGGTTTGACAAGAATCTGGCGGATAGGATGATTGGTCAGAACCCGTATTTCACGCCCTTGGAAATATGGCCGTAAACGCCGAGCTGCCATAACAATTGCCAAAGCGGTTTTTTCTAACACGGAGTACCTTGTCTCCGCCCCGTGGAGAACACGACTTGCGAAGTAGACAGGATGTTGGACCCCATTGACTTCGCGCACAAGTGCAGCACTAATAGCTTCCTCGGAGGAAGCTAAATATAAATAAAGTGGCTCTCCGGGGAGAGGAACTGACAAAGTGGGCAGCTGCTGTATGTGACGTTTCAAAGCCTCGAAGGCCTTGGTGCACTCCGGAGTCCACTCAAAGGACTTCGCCTGTCTCAAGATTTTGAAGAATGGAAGCTGGCGCTCTGCCGCTTTAGATAAGAATCGATTTAAAGCCGCCAAACCACCTGTGAGGCGCTGAACGTCCCTAAATGTCTTGGGTGGCTGCAGTTCTAGCACATCCCGAAGTTTGGCCGGGTTGGCCTGCAAACCGTGTTGTGAAACCATATAACCCAGAAACTTGCCGGAGCCGACGCCAAAAGTGCATTTTGCTGGATTAAGGCGCAAATTGTAGCTTCGCAGGGTGCGCAATGTTTCGGCAATGTCTTGCACACATGAAGAATGGGAGATACTCTTTATAACGAGGTCGTCAACGTAAACCTCGACGTTGCGGCCAATCTAGCCGTGGAAAACCCGGTCCATGAGACGCTGGTATGTGGCTCCGGCGTTCTTGAGCCCGAAGGGCATTTTCTTAAAAGCATAGCACCCAAAAGCAGTGATGAATGCTGTCTTGATGGCATCTTGCGGATCCATGAAGATCTGGTGGTATCCCTTATACAGATCCAAGAAACAAAGTGCCACAAACCCAGTAATGGCCTCAGCCTTTTGGTCGATGGAAGGCAGTGGATAACAGTCTTTCGGACAATGTTTATTGAGGTCGGAGAAGTCGACGCACATCCGCCATGCCCCGCTGGATTTAACCACCATTACTGGATTCGATAGCCAGGAGGGGTAATATACCTCGAACAGGATGTCCGCATCCAAGAGTTGCTGCACCTCGATTCGAATTGCGTCATTTCGCTCCGGGGCGAATTTCCTTTGCTTCTGCTGGATAGGCTTTATGCTGGGATCAATGTTCAGCTTGTGTGTTATTATGTCGGGAGAGACCCCGGGCATGTCCAGAGGAGACCATGCGAAGACATCGGAATATTCTCGCAAGGTCTGAATTATAGCCTGATGTAACCATGGCACATCCACGGCTCCGACGGTTACTGTCTGTTCCGGCTTGGACGGATCAAGTGGGACTTGGGCAGTGGCATCCCCCAATGAAGTACATTCCCGAGGTTCCAGAGCCGATGATGCTACCTGAAGCTGCTGTTTAGGAGGAGCTTTAGCAGTCTTTTTGAGTGCTACGTACATACATTCTTTTGAAACCCGCTGACTCCCGCGGACAGCCACTTCGCCATGCGAAGTGGGGAACTTTAGTGCGAGGTGATATGTGGAACATATGGCTTTGGCTGGGGTAAGCCAGTCCCGGCCCAATATCATGTTGTACGGTGATGGGGAATTCACCACATAAAAATCCACGAAGATGATTTTTATCTTCGGATAGGTTCCCAGGGATGCCGGGAGAGTGATAACTCCTTCTGGCTGGACTTCACCCTGGGTGAAAGTCTGCAGTGGCCCGGGGGCCGGCCGAAGTTGCTCCCGAGGAATCCCCATCCTTTGGAAACAGTCGGCAAATATAATACTCACCGCGGCTCCATTATCCACGAAGACTCGCCTTATTGTTATATTGGCTACAGTCATGTCGATGACAATAGCGTCAGTATGAGGCGTTATCTCTGGAACCGGGTCTCTATCCGTGAAGCTGACAGTCTCGGATTGATGGAGGCGTTTATGACGTGGCTCCTCGGGAGGAGGACGTCGAGCCTCTGCCTTCAAGGCATGTCGCGAGGCCCCGGTGGGAAGGGCACCATATATCACGTTTATTACGTGAGGAGGCGCGTTGTCTTCGGGTCCCCCCGGAGGAGGAGGTGGCGGAGGAAGACGTGGTTGCTGGCGATTGCCAGAATCTTGCCGTGCGTAGTTATTGGGCCCCGGCCGATTATTCTTCCACGGCGGCTGATTCTGTTGTGTGCCGCGGTCATGATATCCACGATTATTGGACGACCCCCCATTCTGACCTGTCCGGGGCTTGTCATCGGTCCGCGCAATGTATTGGCGCAAGAAACCTTTCCTCAGGCACTCTTCGATTTCCTTGCTGAGTTCTCGGCACTCCTCTGTCTCGTGCCCATGATCTCGGTGGTACGCACACCACTTTCCACGATTCCTCTTCTCAGGCGGCGCAGTCATCCGCGGACAAGGTCGCAGATCGTTCTTGTGAATAGAAAGGATTTCGGCTCGTGACTTCGTCAACGGAGTCAATTGTGGAATATCGCCTCGGGATTCTGAACGCCCCGTGGTCAGGCGGGAAAATGCACTAGGTCGCGGACTAGGCCCTGTTTGTGCTTTGTCGGACTGCCGCTTGCTAGCGTGTTTCTCACGCTTCTGGCGAGTCTGCTCCTCTGCCTTAGCAAATTTGCACACCGTTTTGAACAGTGCTCGGGTTGTGACTGGTGTATTGCGAACTAACTCGGTGTAAAGTGCTCCGGGACGGAGTCCATTCATGAATGCATTAATGAGTACGTCGTCGGGGCAATTCCCCACCTTGAGGCTTACCGCTGTGAAGCGATCAAGAAATTGGGTAACGGTTTCACCGTCCCGCTGTTCCATGTTCATGACATCGGCCAGTGTGGCCATGGGCTTCGCCCGCGCTTCGAACCGTGCCCAAAAGTGCTCGGCGAGTTCTCTGAAAGAAGATACGCTGTTGCGTGGGAGAGAATCAAACCAAACCCGAGCTTCATCCTGTAAGTATTCAGGGAAAATCTTGCAATACTGGAGGGATGTAATGTTATCGTGGCTAAGCATGTTGTGCCTAAAAGCTCCAAGAAAATTGGCCGGATCTCCGGTGCCATTGTAAGGTGGTATGGCTGGCCGTTTAAACCTTTCGGGAAGGGAGGTGGCCATGATTTCTTGGGAGAACGGTGTGATGATATCTCCATTGGCATCGAGGCCCAGAATTCTGTCCAGTTCAACATTGCGTTGAACTCGCTCATACTCTTGAAGATCTAGAGCATGAGGATTGGCATAGCGAACCCTCTTAGCCGCATTAAGTGGACGACGGCGATCCACATCAATAGGTTCATCGTTGCGAGGTCGTGATTCGTTAGAACTCCCATGGTCCTCGGAGGAACCAGGTCGTTCCCGTCGCCGATCCTGGCGTCCGCGGTGCCCCGGATCCTGTTGATCACGCGAGTGCTGACGAGGTGGGGGCACAGCGGGATTAGCATCATGGCCGGCGGGCCCCGCGGCAGGCCCCGCGGGATGTAGGCGATTAGCTGCCCAATCTTGAAGAACATATGCATGCTCTTGTAAGAAAGCCTGGAGCAATTCTGGGGTAATTTGAATGTTAACCGGTGGTTGGTCAGCAGCGGGATTAGGATGTTGCATGTTTTGAGGGGGTGGACCTTGATTGCCCTGATGTTGAGATGTACTTCTTGCCGGCAATTGCCTCGGCGGCAAAACCTGATCCACGGGTGGATCCTGGTTGGATTGATCACCATGACGAGATTGATTCAAACGAGTTGTCACCATGATTCTTGAATACGCTGTGGACGTCAAAAATTGCTTTACGTTCCCACAGACGGCGCCAATTGATAAAGCGCAATCTGGTATCCAAGAAACTTAACGGAAATTTACGTAAACAATACGAAAACACACAAGATTTACGTGGTTCGATCCGGAGATCTACGTCCACGGGCAGAAAATCACTCTTGCCGAGGTGTTTCTTTCACTCAAACTTTGAGTTTACAGGTAGCAATCCACAATACAGAGTGCGAACCCTAATTCAGAGTTCTTTTTCCCTATTTATACTCAGCTCTTCCTAAACCCTAACTGAACCCTAACAAACTTCCTATATTCACGCCTACTTCCAGCTGCATGGCGGTTGGGAACGAATCTTCAGTCTTGATTCGCGGAACAAACTGCCTGTTGGGCCAGCGCGTGTTCCTGGGCCTGCTGGGCCTGGGCCTACGCGTGCTGGGCCTTCACGTGCTTGCTGGGCCTACGCGTGCTGGGCCGGTCAGTGGGCTCAAGTATTAACCCGACCCGAAGTGACCGGGTTATCCCTATCAATATCCATTACCATTGTCATTGATAATTTGTGACCAAACGGGCCTTAATAAAAACGAGGACGTCATTCAATTCCTCATTAGAGGGGGATATAATGAAATTAAAAAACTAAACGCATAGCTTAATATGTATGAAAGTGAAAGGTACGAGGAGTATATTTTTTGTGAAAGGAAGCAAATATATAAAATGATCCGATAAATTATAAGTGAAGTGGAAATGAGTTGCGTTGAGCCAAATAGTGACGATCTAATTTACATAAACGAGTAAAGTACATATATATCCTGTCGGAATCAAAGCCAAAGGGCGCCAGCCTCTTTAAGAAGCGGCACAAGTGAGCCATGGATATGAGCCGCCATGACACTGTCCATTGCGCCAACAAGCTTTCCGCCGATAAAGACCACCGGCACGGGTGAGACGACGGCGCCGAGAAGCCGCTTCAAAGCCTTCTCCAAATCCTCCCCCCGGGGGTCCTGGTCGATCTCGTACACTGTTGGGTTGACGCCCATGCCGCAGAACAGCCGCTTAACCGCGTGGCACATGCAGCACGTGCTCATGCTGAAGACGACTACCGCGTTCGCTGATGCCATTCTCTCAATGCGCTCCAGTGGATCCGTCGCAACGCTGCGTTTTGGTGGGAAGTTGTAAGAATTCCATGAGTAATACATTTCCTTTTCCAAATTAGCTAACCTAGGTTTCTTTTGTGGAGGTGGAACATGGATATTGGTATTTATAGAGAACCAACTAACTGTCGTTTTATCAGATGACGTGTACCTTTTCACTTCAACTACTTGTTATATATAAATATGATATTCACATCAATCTCATTTTATAATCACTTCAATCATATTACCACAACGGCTACCACTACCCAAACTACCTCTACTGTTTAGGATTTTTATGGAAAAAATAAATCAAAACAATAAGCAGACTAGTCCGACCCGAATGCACTTACCACGATTTACCCCCAAATTATGGGCTGGCTCCGCTTGCTTTTCCATGAAATCACCTATTACATTTTGGTGTTACATCTTGTGTTTTACTCATTCACTAACTGATACGTGTATGGTATGATGTCACAAATTAACATGTGTCACCTAGTGAATTGAGTAAAACACAAGATGTAGGTTTATTCTTACTGTAACAGGGAACTCGAATTTAGACATGTCAAAATCGATCCGCCCCGCCCCGATCCGCTCCGATCTGAGGTCCTTGGGGCACGCCCCGCCCCGCCCCGATGAAGAACGGGGCACGCCCCGCCCCGCCCCGTCCACAGGGCGGGTCAGATGCGGGTCATGACCCCTGACCTGCCCCGCCCCGCCCCGCTCCCTCCCTTCTATATATATTTTATTTTAATTTTAAATATATATTATGTAATATTATATAGATATATATATATATACACACACATAAATATTAAATATGTGTATATATGTATTTATAGTATCAAATTTTAATATATGATATGTTATATATATGTTATCCTAATACATTAAATTATGATTAGAATAAATTTAAATAATCAAATTTCATTTTCTAATAATTAATTTTACAAAATATAAAAAATGTTAAAACAAAACTAATGTAAACCTAAAAATTAAAACCCTATTAATTTCAATTACAAAAAAAACAAGGTTTTTAATTAAAAAAAAAATAGTTTTTATTTTTAAAGAAAAAAAAAAAAAAAGATAAAGGCGGGTCGGAGCGGGGCGGGGTAGACCCGCCCCGTGCGGGGCAGATCATGGGGCAGATATTTTTGCCCCGTGGCGGGGCGCGGGGCGGGGCGGGGCAGGGCGGGGCAGGTCAAAAAATCCAAAAATCCGCCCCGCCCCGCCCCGTTGACATGTCTACTCGAATTGCTTTCTTTTATATAATTGTAGGTTTATTCTTTGCTTTTTATTATATAATTGTAGGTTTATTCTTTTACTTTTTTTAATAGAAGATTCAACACTCACACCAACACTATCTATTAACTACGTACTTGTTTCGGTCGATAAAATAATTTTTCTCCAAATAACTTTTAGATGGAAGAGTCCTCCATCTTTTTTCTTTTCCAAATTGACAATGAATTAGGCATTTTCAAAAAATATATCTACTTTGGAAATCTACCATTGAAGATGCTTTTAACCAAAATAAAATTGAGAGAATTCATATCCAATGAAACATAGGAGGCAGAGGAATTAAGGGAAAGGGACAAGAGCAGCAGGCTTTTACAGAAAAGCAAATACTAATGGGTTTTCTTTGCTAAATTCTACCCTATCCATTTAGATAGTATCAAAGTGGGCCATCCACCACACATCACAAAAAGTGTATTGAAGATCAATGGTGTTTTCATTTTTAATTTAAATAATTATGAAAATGGATGGTGAATGTTCCTACTTGGATACCTTAGACGGCTATTTTCATCCTTCTTGTCGGGCCCTACTTTATTCCCAAACTATGAACGCCCTTCTTAATTTCATGTTTTGTTTTCCCTCATATTCTTTTATATTTTCAGTTAAGGTGGAAGAGAATTACCCAATGTTTAAATTATAATACTCCGAATATTAAAAAAAAATTATTTTTTTATTACTTGTTGATTTTTCAAAGGGGGATTGAGGATGGAGATTTTGAAGGTGGAGATTATGTTATAATTTTCTTTTTTTAGACAGTACAAGATAAGGTGGGACGGAGGGAATAGTCACTAGTCACGCAATAAACTTGCCGGGGTAGATTTTCTAATCAGTATAGACGGGTTTAGATGGAATTTAGACGGAATAACAGAAAAACATAACCGAAAAAACATAGTTTAGTGCCTAATCGAGCGTAGGGAGATACTTTAAGCGGACCCAATTCAAAGTACAGCTTATGAAAAATATTAGTAGAATGTTTGGTGCAGTGCATATAAGTCGGCAGATGAGATGTGTACTTGACGGTTTGAGGTTACCAGTTTTGAACGTTTATCTTGTTTTATTACCAAACATGCATGATTTCACATTTACCATGTACTGGAAGAATATTTTCAAGAATTGAAATCGTATTTTATCCATCTTCAATAATAATCAGGACCCGCTTGGTTGGAGGGTTTAGGGGTAAGGAATGGAAATGAATGAGGACTTATTCTCATTTATGGTGCTTGATACATAATAAATAAGTTAATCATTAACATCTTTTATTAACAATTCACTCCATTTCATTCTTTAGTATGATTGATCATTAATTCATACTCATTACCATTGCCATTAATAATTTGCAATCAAGCGGGCCCTCAATTTTTTGAAAAATAATAAAATTCAATTTTGTTCTCATTATATTATTAGTGGGGGTTAATAGTCTACAAAACACGTATACATGATCCTATTCCTATACTATATAACAAAATCATGTATAGCATACTATAAAGTTTTCTTTGCAACGCTACATAATACAAGATTTTGGGACGTGTTATTTTATACATACAAGAACCCTTACAAAGTATTAGAAAAAAAAAACCATTCTTTAAAAATCCAGCCATTAAGTACAAATGAAAGTTGCATGGACTAAAGATATATCATATATATAATTGGTACTTGCTTTATTTCTCAATATACACTGTGAAACTTTCACTCATTCTTTGACCCAATGAAAACAAAAGTACAAGATGTTTTTAGCTCAACTCAACTGTATTTCATCTTATATCTACACTACTTTTTTTAACACGGGGGAGATTTTTTTATTAAAAAATAAACGTAAAGATGTATAATACTGCAAATCAAAATAAGTAATAAATAAGATATATTATAAATTAAAGGATTTGTATTAAATATTATACTATAATAGATAAAATTTTGATGTAAAATGTATATCATGATACTGATCTTTGTGATAATTATATATTTGTAATATTTGAATAATATACTAATACAATTACATATTCGTATAAGGTGAAACAATGTTAGATGTTACATATAGTATATTTAGTATTTAGTAATATTAGATGCGATTTCGTAATGGTATTGATTCATTAAGCAAGAATACAAAAGTATATTATTGTGACGTATTTTAATACATAATATAATCAACTTAGTATATTCGTAGTTAACATAATCTTTCTTTAAAAAGACATTAATTCAATCAACAAATGATTTTAACTATTACATCTAAACTTTCTATTGCAATTTGTAACTCTAGCAAATCGGTTCATTTTTTATATCAAGTTTCTTTAAAACAAAATGATACAAGCAATCCAAAATTATCATAAAAAGGCACAATCAAAAGTAAAAGAAATTAATCTTCTAAAACAGAGAGATCATTTTTTCAAATAAAATATTATTTTGATAATATTTGATTTTTTACTTTGTATAAAAAATTAAAATCGAAATATATCATAATAATCATAAAAATAAACTATCCCTAAAAATAAATATTTAATATATGCATAATGAATGTCAAATCGAAGATCATGAAAAGAAAATTAATTCAGTATATTTTTCATAAAAAACGTTGTTGAGAAAAAAAAAATGATACGACATTTAAATATTGAGGAGAAACGAAAAAAAGTAAAGCAAAAAAAAAAAAAAAAAAATTGATTGGTTGATTCTCCTCAACTGTAGGAGAGAGTTACGTCCCTACCTATGCTCTTCTCTCTTTTTATCCCTAAAAAGTTGAAGAAAAAACAAATTCAAAAACATAAAGATACGTCACCGTATGATGTTAAAACTGGAATAAAATTACTGCACAAACATAGACTTTATTTCTAATTTTAGTTGGGATAAATTTATTTTTGGTGTCATAATTTTTTATGCGTACAATTTTGATCTAGAAAAAGTTAGTAATTCAATTTAGTTTCGTAACTCTAGAATTGATCTAAATTTAGTCATTTTTTCGTCGTTGGTGACATATTTCGCTTGAAAATCTCACGTGGAAAATTCAACTATCTCCTTTTTAAGAATAAGGAAGATTCTCATAACGCAGGATTTAAAATGATTTTATTTTCTAAAAATATAATAAATTAGAAATTATAGGTAGAGATTTTTCATCAAGTTCTTTTATCCTGTATACAGTTTTCAAACACATTCAAAATATTGACAGCGTCTAGCAGAGGTCTCTAGTTTTAGCAATTCCGATTTAAATATTTGTAACAGAGCCGACTATAGTATTGAGAATTATAATTAGGATAATTAATGAGAGATAATAAATTAGTTGAATAATGGATTATAAAGAGAGAGAGGCCCCCATCTAGTTTTGACCACTATAACCCTAAGGCCAGGCAAGTCTAGGGCCCTAATCTAATAAGGTCGATTTGTAGTTTGATCCAACGCCCACGTGCATCATGTGAAACTGTAGCCAACAGACAATGACGGCTTTTCCTCTTCAAAAAACCTTAAAGCTTAGTTGGACTGATTACCAAATTAGCTAGGCCCATCACTGCATTGCGTATTTTTTCGATCGGCATGCCAACAATACAAAGAGGAGCACCATGTGTTGCCACATAAAATTCATATTCGTCAAAACCCCTTAAAATTTTCACAAACATATTAACTTTAATAACTCTGTAAAAACATATTACTTTCACCACATTTTATTCTTTCGTGATCTATCTCACTCGCACTTCCTTCTCCACCCACCACACTTCAATTTGGGTAAAAAATTAAAATAGTCACATAATTTTTTACTTTTTTAGATTTAGTCTCATAAGTTATTACTTTTTTAATTTAGTCTCACATCTATAATAATTACTCAATTTTTGTCCAATTTTGACCCAATGTTGACCAGCTGACCGGAAAAGGTCACGTGATCTTCACGTGCCGGCACGGTTTTGGGAATTCCAGTCAAAATAGTTCAATAACTTTTTACTTTTTCGGATTTAGTCCCATAAGTTATTTATTTTTCGATTTAGTCTCACATCTCTAGTAATTGGTCAAAATTGATCCAATTTTGACCCAATATTGACCAGCTGGCCAGAAAAGGTCACATGACCGTCACGTGTCATGCGATTTTGGGAATTCTGCCGACTTATATGTTTTATCAACTCATTGTTGATGGATTCCAACTCCTTGTTATTTAACTCCACCTGCTTTTTTTCTTTAACGAGTAGGTGATTCTCTATTTCGGTTACAAATATAATTTCTTCGAGATTCATGCGGGCATTATGCAGGACCTCATTTTCAGCGTTCTTCTTGTTAAGTTTTTGCAGGAGCCCTCATTTTTCTTGTAGATGAACGCGAACTCAAGAAGATGAAGAAGGGATGCAGATTCTAATTTATGGGTTAGATCGATAAGATATTACATTTTCTTACTTTGCATTTATATTTTTGGAGTTTAATTCAATTCAGGCAAAATAAAAAATATAAGCTGACATGGTAAATGATTTGTGGATGTGGTCTCCAAATAAATAATATAAAAAATAATATTCCACCTCAGAATTCCGGCGACACATGTCATAAGTCGCAGGAATTTCCAAAATCACGCCGGCACGTGAAGGTCACGTAACCTTTTCCGATCAGCTGGTCAATATTGGGTCAAAATTGGACCAAAATTGAGCAATTACTAGAGATGTGAGACTAAATCGGAAAAGCAATAACTTATGGGAGTAAATTCGAAAAAGTAAAAAGTTATGGGACCATTTTGGTTTTTTCCCCCTCCAATTTCACTGTCCCACACACCCACCTTTCTCTATCTCCCTATTAACTTTGGGGAGGTTTCTTGTGCACCAGTTGCACGGATCTAATATCCGTGCAATTCGGGTTATGGGCCATAAGTTATTACTATTTATGCCTAAAAGTATTACATGTTCGGAGTAAAGGTATCAAGATGAAAATGTATCACAATTTATGCTTAAAGGTATTAATATTTCTGGGTAAAGATAAATACATTTACCCGGAACAAGTAATACCTTTAGTAAAATTGTGATACCCAACTCGAATTGCATTGTGGAACTGGTTTGAGACTTTGCCTTAACTTTCTGGTCTAATTACCGAAAGCATTCTGAACTATTGGCCTTTTTACTTTTGCCACCTCAATATTTTATTTTTTCCAATTACTACATGTATTTGCAGTTTAACAATCTCTGTCAATATATATAAGCCACGTGAAGGGCACGTGAATCGCCGGAACCCCTTTTTGCAATATTTTTGGGGGTCTTTCTGCAATTTTTAATAACTCCTAAAGTTGTCTTTTAGTATCAACACATTTCACAATAAATAACCCACCACCCACCCCACCCATCAATAAAAAATTGCAGAAAACCCCTCAGAATTATTGCAAAAAGGGGCTTCGGCGGTTCACGTGGCTTATATATATTGACGGATGTTGTTAAACGTACAACACGCAAAATACAAGTTGTAATCGAAGAAAAAAATTGAGTGACAAAAGTAAAAAAGTCCAATAGTTCAGGATGTTTTTGGTAATTAACCCTAACTTTTTTTGTACTTTTACTTTATCCTCTCTTCTTTTTCAGAGATTCAATTTTTACCTTATTTTTATTCTCATACTTAAGATCCTCTTATTCGGACAACATGGGAACAACGTCGAGCACGAATTAGTGGCACGCCATATTTTTTACATAGCACCATGGTTTTGGCAAAATGTGAAAATATTATATTACTTCGAGAAGAATGTTACGTGCCATGACAAATAGTCCTCGTCCATGATAAATGTACCTCGTGCCATGAATTAGCACAACCAAAGACTGGACACGTAGAAATATTCTTTGTGTTCTCGTGCCTTAATAATTATAGATCATGTCCAAATCTTTATAAGTCGTCCTTCCCACTAAAATACACAACATTACTTCTTCTTTTTTGTTCAGTATGTCTTCTCCATTAAGATTTGAACTCATCAAACTTGAAGTAGCGTTGGAGGTACAGTTAAGTGCAATATCCACCAATGCCAACGCCGTTTCCTTCTCGAAAACTCCATGAGCATCCTCTTTCTTCGCTTTAGGACCGGAACTACCTGTTGGCAGATCTGTCGCAATTTGACCAAATTCGTTCCTCCCCTAGCCACAAACTATTTTTTTCATCTTCCCAAAAATCACCGTGAAGGAAGCTTGAAAAAATGGAGAGCGAGAGATTTTGAGATCCGTAATTATTTGTGTGGAAAATTCTCCATTACAGATATAGAAGGAGAAATGGCGAGTTTTAAAACGAGAGAAGAGAGAGAAAGAGAGATGTCTTCTGGAAGACAGAATAAGAAGGAGAGAGAAAATTTCTGACATATAAGAGAAAGAGAGCATGAGGTGCACTACAAGAAAAAAAGGTATTTGCCGCTACTCTTTTTGCAACTACAAAGTGGTTACTAAAAATAACCCCAACTATTAGTAGTTACATAAAATATTTCATACAATTTTAACAAAATTGGCTACACTATGACGAGCTCTTTAGCAACTATTTCTAGTTACAAATATATTAGTGACCGCACTGTCGCGATGCGGTAAAATTAATTAAACCTAGCTACCCTTCTAACTCGTAGAAGTGGTAAGTAGGGTCGATCCCACAGGGAGCAGGAAGACTCTTAGTGTTTAAATAAATACTAATACTAGCAACATATAGAATTATATAAATAATGGGGGTTTATGAATTGATGTATACTAACTAAGGAACTAAAACAGAAATTAAGCAAATTAACTATGACTTATTCTACTTATCAAAATAACGAATCACAGCCCTTAATCTTATCTCCCCCTAGTTATTACCACCCTGTGATAGATGCAATTATTAACCAATTTTATCCTTAAAACTCCTACCCCGAGGTTAACAACAAGCTCCGCTAACCTCGTTATCCCTTATGTTTAACTAACCAAAACAAGCTCTTTGGTTAGTCTATCCAGTTGAGTGACCTCAGAATAAGCTCTCTGGATCTCATTAACCGGACGCCTAGAGAACTAGGATAACGGGATAGACACGGTGTGGACCTCGTAAGCTCGGACCCATTCAGACCGAGCTATATACTACCCTAGCGATATCACTCGCTATTCGCTACTAAGTGGCTATAGGTTCGTAACAATTACGGATTACGATTATAACCTAGCGTTACTTATGCAATTATAATCCTAGGTGATCAATCTAGCATATAAACACACAAGCATTGAAAGATAAGTAAATAGTATAACAACGTTTTAAGAAATCAACCGATTAATAATCACCGTAAATATCACAAAATAATAACAACTAGGGTTCGACCCGACTAAGGACTGAAATAACCTACTAGCCGCTCATGGCGGTGACAAAAGACAAATTAAACTGAAAATACATAATTGAAAAGACTTAAGGACTAGAAAACCCGAGTATTGCCGATCTTGATTGCTCGTCTCCTTCGGAATCTCTCAATCTTGCTCTCTCGTCATGTTCTAGTCTCTTATTTCCGAGCATAAGGATCCCTTTTTATAGAGAAAGTCAATTTGGGTCGATTCTGGGCTTTAAAACGGAACTCTTGTGGCCCAAGGATTAATTAACCGCCTTAACGGGCCGCGACCGCGCTCATGGGCCGCGCCCGCGCCCGCTCCTGATCCAGCACCACGCCGCGGCCGCGCAAGTCTGCCTCGGCCGCGGTACTTGTCCAGAGATTTCCTGCTTATTCCTTCACTTGGACCGCGGCCCCGCCATTTTGCCGCGGTCGCGGTACTCTGTTCTTCATTTTCCGGCGATTTTTCCATCCTTTTGACATCCGGGCTTCATTTCCTCGTTGTGCGTCCGGCCGAGTACGAATACTTAGCCTTAAATCACCTATTTAACTCAAAATGAAAACACAAACGTCAAATAGTCCAAAGGCACTTAAAACAACCCAAATACTCTCCATTCTACACGCAAACATCACAATTCATCACTCTAACAGACTTAAAGTGCATAAATAAACGCGTGTACCAAAATCCCCCAAACTTAACCCTTTGTTCGTCCCGAACAAATCTAAATCAAACAACAATCAAGACACGGGTTTTAAGGCACTTTAAGTGGCAATTACGAGTTTCAGAAAGGTTTTCCAATAAAACATAGCAACATGATGTAACCGAGCATATTTGACAGAGCAACTTCAACTACTTTCATTGCTTATGATTTTCAACAATTGATCCTCACCGGAATTGTGTATCACTCTTCTCTCAAGTGTTTAAGGTATGTAAAGTACTACACTCACACTGACTTATATGCAACGACCACCATATGCTTGCCTATTATTTAAGTCGGACCTAGTACTCAGCATGTGTGGCAAAGAATCAAAAAGGTCTTTAATTCGGTTGTAATAAAGCCTTAGGTAAGGTAGGATAAAATTTGGATGAAAGTGACTAAAATGTGGACTAACCGAGTTATTCCTACTCAACCGCCCCTCAAAACAATTACTCACATCTCACTCTCCAAAACTCAGTAAATCACCCCAAGGGATGACTTCTTCTCCCCACGTCCGCATCCATTACAACCCGTTACAACCAAGTGCTTCTTCTTTTTTTTTTTTTTTTTTTTTTTTTTTTTTACTAAGCACTTTTCTTACTCCCATCCTCATTTCTTTTCTTGCTTTTGCATTGTACACATTAACAAGTCTAAGCTTTTTAGCATATAGGATGGAAACCTTCTTGAATTCTCTATCACCAATTCCCTTTTCATTTCTCATTTCACTCCCCTTTTTCAGCCCATAGGAATCCCAAATAACATTCCCAACTACCTCTCCTTTCGCCTCCCTCTTAACTAGATTAGTCCAATAAGGTCAAAGGCCAATTGGAAAGATATTCGGCTTGTAATATTCGGCTAACAAGTGATAGGCTCACGGCTCAACTGGGCTAACTAAGGGAAATTACTTTTTCAAGTTTGCGGTCAAAAAGGTAATTATGTTGAGTGTCTGAAATAGGTTGATCAAGAAATGCCTAAGATCACTTTCTAAGCCACAACACACATTGACTTATTCACGACAGACATGCATGGCAAGTTCTAGGGTCTATATGCACATAATCAATGAAAATCACACCGAAAGAATTTGTACAAGTTACTCCAAGACTGGAGGTACAAAATAGGCTCAAAGTCCTCACAAGGCAATTTTACTGATCAATGTTGCGAATTACAGCTCAATTTCATATTCATTACCCGTCATGCTCTATCATATGCTATTCAAAACAAGTTTTAACAACAATCATCATAAACTCATTGCCAACTTATCATCACCTTAATGTGTTAATTTTATCTTTACAGCACAATTCAGTTTTCTTTTCCCTTTCTAGACTCAATCTAAACTCTACCAAAATAAACACATAAAGACTCCACAAAACACAATACTAAAACAAAAACCGCGGCTCACAGGCCCAACACACTATCACTTGGCACACAGGCCCAATCATCAACCAATTGGCTCACAGGCCCAACAATAATGCATAATAAAACAAATAGAACCGGGCAACATCCTAGAAATAAACAAACGGCTTACTAGAAACGCGGCCAAGTCGCCCCACGTCACACCCCCCTCCCCCAAACTTGGTTGAAAACCAAAGTTTGAGGGAAGAAAAAGTGGTGCGGCTTGGTACGTACTTACAGTGTTTTACTGAGGCGGAGGCGGAGGTGGATGACCCCCCTTTTCCCCAAAAAGGACTGCATGTATCTCCACTGCGCTTCTTGCTGTCCTCGCCATTAATGCTGTTGCTCCTGCCATGTCTGCTGCTGTGTCCAGTGGTCACCCTCCGTCTTATGTTTTATGGTAATCCTTATTATATAAAAAAAATGCAAAAACATGAAAGAGAACTAATCTAATGCTGAATAAAAAAAAAAACGAAATAAATAAATAACCGTAAACATCGGGTTGCCTCCCGACAAGCGCTGTTGTTTTACGTCGTTGGCTCGACGACTGCATCTTCCCTTAGCGTTTGTGCCAAGGTGGTTTCCACATGGGCCCAGACTAATTCAGGCACTTTACCCCATTCCTCCTTTCATCTTCCTTTTTACGATGCCGCACCAATGCGGACCAATTCAGCTTACTCCTGCACCTATTCTCACAATCATTCTCAATAAAAGGGTTAGTCGCATCAGGTGAGAAAACAGAATTAGCCTCTTCAGGATGTCCGATAGCATCATAAATATTTAACTTAACGATGTGGCCATCAAATCCCATAGTCAGAGTCCCTTTACCGACATCAATCTTTGTTTGGGCGGTGTTCAGAAACGGCCGCCCTAACAAAATTGGAGAAAATGTAGAGGAATCTCCTTGCATGTCCAAAACATAGAAGTCAGCGGGGAATACTAGGTCACCTACTTCAACTAAGACGTCTTCGATTAGACCATCGGGGTATGTGTTACTACGATCTGCTAACTGAAGTACTATCCTAGTTTCTTTCAGTGGTCCTAGTTTTAATGCATGAAATATTGTTCTTGGCATTATGTTAATGGATGCTCCTAGGTCTAGCATGGCACATTCAATGTTTATGCCCTCTATTCTACAAGGAATGACAAACATACCTGGGTCCTTACATTTTGGTGGCATCTTCTTTTGGAAGATTGCTGAGACGTTTTCTCCCATCAGGACCTTTTCATCCCCCTTGAGTTTACGCTTGTTGGTGCATAGCTCCTTTAGGAACTTGGCGTATCTGGGAATTTGCTTGATAGCATCGATCAAGGGGATGTTGATGTCAACCTTTCGAAACACCTCTAATATCTCCTTCTCTTTGTCAGGTCGTGTCGGTCTGATCATGCGACTGGGGAAAGGAAGTGGCGGAGGCGGAATGGATGCAGAATGTGTTAATTTCTGCTGAACAGGGGCCGCGGCCGCGCTGGATTGCCGCGGTCGCGCAACTTCCACAGATAATTTCTATTCAGAAACGTCGAGTTGGCCGCGGCCGCGCACGTCTGCCGCGGTCGCGGCTCTGTCTGCGGCTGTCCTCTCCGAAATGTCGTTCTTATCATCTTCCAATGGTTGCCCGGGCTTCTTAAGCTCTCCAAGCTGGTTACCACTCCTCAATGTGATGGCACTGACATTTCTAGGATTCACTTCAGGTTGTGATGGCAGTTTACCACTTTGCATATTCTCTAGTCGACTTATAGCAGTTGCCATCTGGCTCATCTGTGTCTCGAGATTCTTGATGCTTGATGTTGCATCCTTTTGAAATTGCACAGTGTTTGTTGCTAAAGTCTTCACAATATCCGCCAATGATGAGTCGGGTGCTTGTTCGGCTGGCTGCTTTGTATAATACATACCTCTAGGTGGTGGAGGTCTGTGTTGCCCACTTGACTGGCCTTGCTGATTTCCATAGCTGAAATTCGGATGATCCCTCCATCCTGGGTTGTACGACTGGGAATATGGGTCGTACTTTCGGCCTTGGAAGTTTCCAGTTCCGACAACATTGGCGTGTGCTTCTAGCTCATTACCCAGAACTTCGCAATTATCGGTTGTGTGATCGGTAGTATCACATATTCGACAGGGTCGGATATTTGAGCTCCCCCCCAAAACAACCTTCTGGACCATTTTGGTAAGCTGATCAATCTTCGCGTCCATTTGAGAATCGTTCACCTCCCTCACTATCCGTGTTGAAACATCCCGTGTCCCGAATTGTTGAGTCTTAGCTGCCATTTTCGAAATGAGTGCTCTAGCAGCTGTCGGGGTTTTGTCACATAGGTCTCCCCCACTGGCAGAGTCCAGCATGTTCCGGTTTGACTGCGTCAGCCCTTCATAAAAGTACTGGATGAGTAACTGTTCTGTGATCTGATGTTGGGGACATCTAGCCACCAGCTTTTCAAAGCGTTCCCAATACTCGTACAAAGTTTCTCCGGGCAGTTGTACCGCTCCACTGATTTCCTTCCGGATGTTCGTGGCCTTAGATGCCGGAAAGTACTTCTCCAAGAACTGGGTCTCCATTTCCTCCCAAGTTTTTATAGATGCTGAGGGTAGGTAGTATAGCCAATCCTTGGCCATATCCTTCAGAGAAAAAGGAAATGCCCGCAGTTTTATCTGTTCTTCAGTGACTTTCGTCGGCTTCATACTCGAACAGACGATGTGGAACTCCTTCAGATGTTTGTGCGGGTCTTCTCCTGCTAACCCATGGAAAGAGGGTAACAGGTGAATTAACCCTGATCGGAGTTCGAAAGTGGTGTCCTCCCCCAAGTCAGGGAAGGTGATGCATAGAGGCTGGTGAGTAGTGCCAGTGGTGGCCAATTCCCGCATAGTCCTTTCGGCTGCCATTGCTGCTGGCTCAGGTTCAGACGCGGAAGATTTCTCGGTGACAAAAAGAAACTTAGGTGAGTTCAAGTGTAACGCAAATACTAAAAGAAATAGAATTACGAGACTCAATATAGAACTAATAAAAATAAACACTTAAAATCTTGCACCGCTCCCCGGCAACGGCGCCAAAATTTGACCGCACTGTCGCGATGCGGTAAAATTAATTAAACCTAGCTACCCTTCTAACTCGTAGAAGTGGTAAGTAGGGTCGATCCCACAGGGAGCAGGAAGACTCTTAGTGTTTAAATAAATACTAATACTAGCAACATATATAATTATATAAATAATGGGGGTTTATGAATTGATGTATACTAACTAAGGAACTAAAACAGAAATTAAGCAAATTAACTATGACTTATTCTACTTATCAAAATAACGAATCCTAGCCCTTAATCTTATCTCCCCCTAGTTATTACCACCCTGTGATAGATGCAATTATTAACCAATTTTATCCTTAAAACTCCTACCCCGAGGTTAACAACAAGCTCTGCTAACCTCGTTATCTCTTATGTTTAACTAACCAAAACAAGCTCTTTGGTTAGTCTATCCAGTTGAGTGACCTCAGAATAAGCTCTCTGGATCTCATTAACCGGACGCCTAGAGAACTAGGATAACGGGATAGACACGGTGTGGACCTCGTAAGCTCGGACCCATTCAGACCGAGCTATATACTACCCTAGCGATATCACTCGCTATTCGCTACTAAGTGGCTATAGGTTCGTAACAATTACGGATTACGATTATAACCTAGCGTTACTTATGCAATTATAATCCTAGGTGATCAATCTAGCATATAAACACACAAGCATTGAAAGATAAGTAAATAGTATAACAACGTTTTAAGAAATCAACCGATTAATAATCACCGTAAATATCACAAAATAATAACAACTAGGGTTCGACCCGACTAAGGACTGAAATAACCTACTAGCCGCTCATGGCGGTGACAAAAGATAAATTAAACTGAAAATACATAATTGAAAAGACTTAAGGACTAGAAAACCCGAGTATTGCCGATCTTGATTGCTCGTCTCCTTCGGAATCTCTCAATCTTGCTCTCTCGTCATGTTCTAGTCTCTTATTTCCGAGCATAAGGATCCCTTTTTATAGAGAAAGTCAATTTGGGTCGATTCTGGGCTTTAAAACGGAACTCTTGTGGCCCAAGGATTAATTAACCGCCTTAACGGACCGCGACCGCGCTCATGGGCCGCGCCCGCGCCCGCTCCTGATCCAGCACCACGCCGCGGCCGCGCAAGTCTGCCTCGGCCGCGGTACTTGTCCAGAGATTTCCTGCTTATTCCTTCACTTGGACCGCGGCCGCGCCATTTTGCCGCGGTCGCGGTACTCTGTTCTTCATTTTCCGGCGATTTTTCCATCCTTTTGACATCCGGGCTTCATTTCCTCGTTGTGCGTCCGGCCGAGTACGAATACTTAGCCTTAAATCACCTATTTAACTCAAAATGAAAACACAAACGTCAAATAGTCCAAAGGCACTTAAAACAACCCAAATACTCTCCATTCTACACGCAAACATCACAATTCATCACTCTAACAGACTTAAAGTGCATAAATAAACGCGTGTACCAATTAGTAACTACAAAGTAGTTGCAAAAAATAATTACAAATACGTTAGTAATTGCAAAAAAGCTTTTGGCATCTTACTATAAGTGGCTACCCTATAGTAACCACATTCTAAATGTGGTTACTAAAAATATTTTGATGACCACTCTCCCTTTTTTGTAACTACATTTTGTAGTGGCAAAAAGCATTAATTTTAGTAGTGGTGAACAATAAAAAATGGCTAGATTTGATTTTTTCTTGGATTTATTGACAAAATATATATATTTACTACAGAAAGTGGTAGTTATAATTTTTTCTGTAAAATTTATCTCAAAGTTAATGGTGACATGTGGAAAGTATTACATTAAATATCAATTTGAATTTATATTTATTTTATGAAATTTTAATTCCTAAAGTATAAAGTTAAGTAATTGATATTTTATAATATATTTATATATATATATATATATATATATATTATGAATCAATTAGATATTGTCAAGTGAGCATAAGTTTATTTTCTTGGGAATCAAGATAAATATTGCCAATATGGAAGAACATTATCTTTACTTTTGGTAATATAAATCAAATCACATGAAGTGTTAAATATCTTCTTTCTAGGGTTTCATCTCTAGGTGAGTGTTTCTCCGCTTCGATGTGTCTTCTGCCATCGTGGTTGATCTATCCACCGTTATCAGCCCTTAGTGGTCTTAGTGTTACGGAATTAGGATGTAAACTTTGAGGTTCTGTTTGGTCTGCGCTACAGTTGTTGCCCAATTTTCTTGATTTTTTATCTCATCTGGTTGTGGAAGTTTCTAGGGTTTCCATTTGTTTCTTGTTTCTCGGTAAGGGTTCTCTAGTCGTCTGATAGTATTTTTTGTTATCTTTTGGTCGTGACTTTGGAGGGTTAAGTTAGGATTTTGCAGTGTCTTTTGTGTGTTTTGGTTAGGCCATGGGTCTACATTTTTGTGTGCTCTTGAGGACAGCGTTAGGACAAGTTATGGTTCATCTAGCTCAGTTTGGCGGCGCATCTAGGTGGTTTTGGACATGTCGTTTGTGGTTAGTTTAGGGTTGTTGCTTGCGTCTCAGTGTTGTGTTTCGGGCAGCGGGAGGTTTGAAAACATATGTCTTTTCGGGAAGCTACGTCTAAGTTTAGGTTGTGTTTGGCTTTTCATGGGTTTCGATAGTGGTCATTTCTTTATTTCCTTTGGAGTGATTTCCTTGTTGCGTCGGCCGCCGTGTTTCCTATTTGCGACGGGCTTCCTAGTTATATCAAAGTTATTTGTTGGTCGTTGCTTGTTTGTTGGATGGAGTTTTTTCTTTTTTTTTTTTTTTTTTTTTTTTTTTTTTTTGTGTTGGTTTAAAGGCATAGTATGAGGCTTGTTTCACGTGAATGGCGGGACAAGGAGCTGATTTGTTATCGGTTGTCGATACACATCTGTTATGCATGTTTTAAGCTCACTTAGATGATGAGATAGGTAGTGTTTGCATATATAATTGACTCTTTTTCATTAAATTGTGTTATCTTGTATCGTGTGGTGTGTGCTCATTTTATATAAAATAATATGTGACTTTTGAGTAAAAAGTTCATTAAGATAGATTTTGGAGAACAAACGAGTAAGATGAGAGGTGAAATGACAGTTGAGAGAAAGATACACCGAGAGACCCACTCGATCGAGTGAGAGGAGCTCACCCAGTTAAGTGGGACACACTAGACAAAGCTGAATGAGTACAGAAATTTTCACTCGATCGAGCGCCAAAGAGAGAAAAATTAATATATGCATTCTTTAGCACTCATTCGAGTGAAGTTGATCCACTCGGTCGAGTGCGAAATTTGACCTTGCTATTTTAGCAATTTTGTACCAAATCCGGCACATTATCACCTTTTCTCACCACAAACTGTAAATAAGTGCCTTTGACGGTTGTTTTAGGGGTTATCATTCACTTTTCGGAGTAGAAGGCAAGAAATAGAAGTAAGAATCAAGGTCAAGAGCTAGAATCTAGATCACTTCTGGATTTTGGGTTTTACTTGTTTAGTCGTTTTTGAATTGTTGCTTATGTTTATTTCTGGATAATCAATGTTTTCAGTTACAATTGTGATTGACTAGGTTTTACATATATTCTAAGTGTAGATATTAGATTATGATAACCTAGTGATTGCATTCTGAATATTTTGGTCTCGTCCTACATTTTTATCTATACATTTGTTTTATTCTGGCTTAATGATTTGGCTAATTGCTAGACTTTATATGCTTAGTAAATCGAGATCCAACAAGGGAGGTTCATTAATTGGCTTATGACATATAGCATAGATAGTCAATAGAACCGAGAGGTTTGAATTATTTACATAGGCATTAAACTTTTGTTCGTTTGGGTTATGTGTCTAATAATATAGAAGACCGTGATTATTGGTACGTACCTACGAGTTATTTACTCTGAGAGAGGGTCTAACTTAGTATTGTGATCGTCCAAATAAAACTAGATTGATCGGTAATTAATCATTAGCAATCATAATTGAAATTGAATCCTGGAATATACTCTTTAATTGATTGTTACTTCAACCGTTTGTCTACTATTGTAATTTTAGTTAATTAGGTTCTTTAATCAAGTTTATAAACAGAAACTCAATTTACAGTTGTTTAGATAGAGCTAGGTTATTATAATATTGCTATTTAATTTGGCTTAGTAATATGATACTTGTGGGATTGATCTTACTCACACTAGTTATAGTTACGCCATGCACTTGCAGTCGTACTCGAGCTAGAATTTTAGTTAATACTTTTTAGCATGTTGCCGAGGATCGGACGCTAACGCCAATTGCTATTGTGATAAATAACTCGGTCCTACTCTAGACCTTTACTTTTGTCAGTAATTATTTTTTTTTTAATCTCTTTTTTGAAGCATTACTCCTTTTGTGTGAATTTCAGGTAGTGCAGAGAACACGGTCTAGATATTCAACTAACTTGATCCCTTTAGATCCAGTGATTGAAGCAACTACACGTTGTCACCTAACAAGTAGAAATCGAATTGGTGAAAATGGCCGAAGACGAACCGAATTAGGCTCAGGTGCTGCAGAGATTATAGGGAATGATGCAAGCCCAACAACAGTAGATGAATAATCTACAATACTAGCAAGACCAATTACATAACCAATAATTAATCTTACAGAAGCCTTAGCCTCAGGGGGATCAAATGGTCGTAAGGGAATTCCTACACCCTTTAGGCAATCAGAACTACGGAGGGTGAGGGGCCCCATCAATGTCAATAAATTTGAACACAAACTGGTGTTTATCTCAATCATCTAATACAATCAGTTCGTGGGAGGGCTTTAGAAGATATAAATGCACACTTGGCTCAGTTCTTGGAAGTTTGTGGCACCATAATAGTAAACAGAGTACCCCACAATGATATCAAACTCCGTATTCTATTTTACCTCTGGGACAAATCAAAGTCATGGTATGCATCGTCGTCATTTGACAAAATTACCACTTGGAATAAGCAATGTAAAAAATTCCTCTTGAAGTACTTTCCGCCGAACAAAACCCTTCAGTTAAAAAGCGAGATCACACAGTTAAAGCAGTATGACTCCAAGCCATTGTGTGAAGCATGGGAGCATTTCCGGGACTTACTCCAAAAGTGTCCCAACATGGATCTCAAGAGACGGAGCAGATCTGTTATTTCTATGATGGGCTTGATGGGCCTTATTTCTAACCCTAAAATACCGCAAGCGTACGGGTGTAGATGTATATAGTAGAAGCCAAGGTCGATCCATAGGGAATGAGTTAATGTAGTTTGATACCTTAATTATCTAGGATTACCCTAACCAGACACTAGAATTGGTGAGTGATATTAAACTAGATTGCCAATACTAATAAACCAAATTAATGAACAAACGAAAATTTCCAATCAACGTTAATGTATCCTAGGATTTCGTTTCAGGAATTATGCTAATGATGATTAATTACTAATTTATAAACTTTTAAACCAGTTAATTATCTATAAGGCGGCACTTAATTAACCTAACCCTTCTCTCGGAGCGAATAAGTCGTAAATTGATTAAGATAATTACTCTCTCGAGTCAATTGATCATAATAACTCCTAACAGTCCCTTAACCTTTTGTCTATACGATCATAGACAATCGCGCTATGTGCTATCGTCTATTAACTATTCCCTTCTCTCGAAGCGGAATCATTAACCAAGTAAATTAAACCTAATTGGCCAGATTAAATTCAATTATAAGGATTAAACCAAACACATAGATAGATAAAAAGAACTGGAGTCTATAAATTAAATAATTAAATCAACATTGTTGTAAAACCCTATTTTCTAATCCTAGGACACGAGTAGTTTAGCTACTCATGTCTACTAACAAATCTAAACAAGAATTCAAAGAAAACATTGTCAACTCGTCGATCTTCGTCTTCTCGCTCTCACGCTTCTACTTTGATGTAAAATTATGAGATGTATGTTTTTCTCCAATGTGTATTCCTCTTATTTTCGGACCTAGAGACCTTCTTTTATAGTTAGGAACGAATTTGGGATGAAGATGGGCTTGAAACAAGTAAAAATGCGTAAAACCTATAATTGCACCACCTTTTAGAACTCGCCCGAGTTGAGGCTAACTCGCCCGAGTTGGGTGCTTCTGGCCTCTTCATGGTTTTCCTTCAATTCAGCCTCGACCGAGTTGCTTTTAGGACTCGGTCGAGTTAGCTAGTTCTGCCCAAACACCGATTTTTCTTTTTTTCTTCTAAGTTTCTTACTCGTCTTTCATCGGGCTTCGTGCAAACGACTTTTTAGCCTTGCTATACCCTATTATCACAAACTAAGCACAAACACATCATCTAGCTCAAGATAATGAATTTACGCATATTTCAACTAAACACACATGCAAATGTTATCAAATATGTCCCTATATCAACCTAAAATGCATGTATAAATGACGTGTATCAAACTCTCCCAAACTTAAACATTTTTCATCCCGAACAATAAGATAAAACAAACAACACAAGTAATACAAGATTTTTAGGGCGATTAGATGATAAATCTAGTTTCAGAGATATTTTCCATCAAACCGACAACATAATTTTCGAGCATTGGTGACATGGCAATTTTTCAACTACTTTCGAGACAAGAAACTTAGTAACAATGATCCTCACCAGTCAAGTGTATCGCTCATCTCTCAAGTGTATTATATGGAAAGTGTCTACGGTCAAATTGGACCACATGTACCATCTACCATATGCTTGCCTATTGTCAAAATTAGACCTCGTACTTGACATGTGTGGCAAAGAATCAATAAGGTCTTTATTTTTTGTTGTAATGAAGGTAAGATGGGATAAATATGGATACAAGTGACTAGCTATTGGACCAAGCAAGTTATTCCTAACCCGACTACCCTTCAGCACTATTCACTCAATCCTTACTCTTCAAATTTCAGAAAACCACTCAATATAGTTTCATCACCCTACAACATCACTTCTTATGCTTATCTTTGACCGAGTACCTTGTTGGGACTACTCGTATTTCACATAACTTAAACATATTTAGGTATTTTCTTATCATTAATCCCTCCTAACAACAAAGCACACTTGTATTTACATTATTTTTATAACAAATATTGCAACAAAAAGAACAACTAGTAGGAGTCATCTATTTCTTTTCTCTTGTCTAACTCACAAATCTCTTCACCAAATCGTATCAAACATCCATTCTACTTGATAGTTTTGTCTTATCTACATTCCAATCCACCGCCCTCTTACTCAATTAGTCCAATTAATCGGGCCAAAGGCTAAAACAAAGGTAATAAGCTTGTAATTTTTGGCTTATTTTTTTATGGATCAAAACAAGCTTTTGAGCAAAAGAATGTCTAATATCATTGTCTAAGACACAATATGCACTTGACTCATTCCTACAAAGATGCAAGGCAAGTTCTAAAGACTAAATACAATATGACCAATCAATTCACACCGAAAGAATGATATAATTACTCCAAAAATAGGAGTATATATAAAGCTCAAACCTCACAGGTTACTTTTGATCATTGTTCAAGCTCAAGCTCAATTTTGTCTCCAAATACCTATCATGCTCTTATTATGTGTCAACATTCTATTTATTCAAAATTCAACTTTTCATTGACACATCATCATCTATCAAGCAATAAAATCTACTTAACAAGAATAGTCAAATCAGCTATTGGGCACACAGACCCTTCACCAATTAACACAAGCAAGACATAGAATACGAAACACAAGCAAGAACAACAATAAACTCAATAACACTTAATGGAATAACAACAATAAACATAAAAGCGGCCAAGACGTAACACTATCCACCCCCTCCCCACCCTTGGTTGAAAACCAAGTTTGTGGGGAAAAAGAGTGATATCGCGTGGTGCTTACTCACAGTGCTGCTGAGGTGGAGGGGGTGGTGGTGGGTTAAAATCCCATGGCTGCCAGAATTAAGCCATTGCATCCAACTACTGCTGCTGAGAAGCTTATCTCTGCTCATGTTGGGTCCACCTCACATCTTGTTGTAATCTCCAAGTTGTCTCAGTATTCCATCACTCATCCTGCTGAGCCCACCTTTCTTCTTGTTGTGCTTGCCACTGTTTGTCTTTATCAATTCTTTGATGTTGGTGTGTCATCAAATTGTTCAATGATGTGGTTAATAAAGAAAGAACCTGAGCCATGTTCTCGTGGCTTCCTTGGCCTGATCCACTAGCGACGTCACCTTGGCTATCGATTCGGTGGACAACTTGATAAAGTCGAAACTCATCAGGAGTAAAGTCGACTTCTTTGGCGTGATGGGCTGGTGAGTTCATCTTCCAATTGTCTACATCCTCAAGCCCCTCAATCTTAGTCAGGTGGGAGTTAGGGAGACAGAGGAATCTACCTCTATTATGCAAAAGCAAATATTGCTCCTCACGTCTGCTCCAAAAAATCATCTTCAGCCTAATGACATCTCCCACTGATATTTGCAAGTCTCCGGGAACTTTCTTAGCTAAGACATCATTAGTCACGACTTGACAGTTGTAAACTATAGGGGTAATAAGACCCCCAATTGAAATATCACCAGATTGTTTTACTACTTGGCGATCAAACTGCTCCATCAGAATTTAGTTGAGATTAATTTGCCGTCCTCGTAGCCACACACCATAAGAGAAACATTTCCTTCTGAGTCACAATGCCCGTCTCAGGTCGAGCAAGCACAGTATAGGCAATGAGGCAGTGCAGATACCGGAAGACAGGATTACGAATCCAAGACACCTTATTCCTCGATGGATCGCTCTTCATCCAAGAAACAAGTTCAGGGACTTCTACCATATGATTCCAAAATGGGTGCTCATTGTAGTCGTACGGCGGGGTGCGATCTCCGGTACTTTACATCATGTAGATATCATTTAGTTAAGCCTGAGTAAGTGTGTATGTCTTGTTGCGAAACCGGAATGACATATTACCCGGCTACTTGTCTCAAGCAGAGGTGGGATGTAGAACCAGAGTAGTGACAAACTCTATAGTATCATTCCGGTACGTTGCCCACCTTTTGCCCAATAGTGTCTCCCAACCGACTCTCTTGATTAGCATCCATTGATTCTTGTGGATGCCCAAACGTTCTTCCACTAAGTAGTTGGTAATTTTAGTGGGGACGATCTTTCTCCCTATGATTTTCTTCCATCTTCTCTCTTCTTCTGGTATTTGCAATCTGATGATGTAAAAGAGAGAATCATCCGGCAAAAATGTCGGTGAATTAGACGAGGACGCTTCACTTGCAACCTTCCTTTTTTTTTTTTTTTTCCTTTAGGTGCCATTATATACCTACAAAACAACCTTCTCCAATTAGTACCATAGTACACACAAGAAACACCTATTATACTAATCTTAATGAATTTAACTCACTCGCCTACTATGTTAACTATAAATTTGTATCAAATTAGCACAACCCCACCAGGCAGGCCGCCACGGGTCATAACGTACTATGTAAACATCAATATAACTATCAATGTTAAATTCTCTATTACTCTCCATTAACATAGAACACAATTTAGCGAAATAAAGCTAGCCTTTACTCAAGAAACATAGTGCACATAACATGTTCGATAAAATGCCACAATGATAATTTCATGTTACTTGACTGAATGTTGCTCTAAATTCAATCCCTACAACACAAACTACTCAACTATATCATCAATTTACAAAAGTAAACTCATCATAAGTATTCCCTAACCTATAATTGCTAGAAAGTTGCACTACAAGTGCATACTACAGTGTCATGCTCAAAACTGAACATTATCAACCAAAATTCCAACTAATTAACACAAGAACTATGATTGATAAACAAATAAGATGAAGTTAAATATTCTTACCAGAAATCTTTAGTCGAAAGGCCCTTTTCAGAATTGAGCCCTAGGTGGAGAATGAAGTCCTAATTTGCCTCTTTCACAAGATTAGATTGGTAAACTTTGAAGATTATGAAGTGGTTGTGTGAATTTACGTGTCTTTTCACAAGATTAGAGGTTGGTAGGAGGTAATGGAGGGGAGGGAAGTAAGATTTTCGTGTTTTTAAAGAGGGAGAAGACGGAAGAAGTGAAAAAGAATGAAAGGAGAGGGAGAAAAATCAAAGTTTAAACCTGACCTGCCACCCAACCGAGTTTCCTTACCTTGGTCGAGTTTGTGCGTTCTCGAAACGAGTTCATCTTTGGCCTGAACTGCGCCTCGACCGAGTTTACCACGCCTGGGTCGAGTTTGTGACTGTGACTCTGTCGAGTTTCTAGTCCTCGACCGAGTTAAACTCAGTAGACCAGCTCCTATTTTGCTCGAACTCAACTCAACCGAGTTTTTTTTTTTTGCTGCGAGCGAGTTGCTCCTCGCTATATACCCCCTATTTTTTGCCTTCTAGACTCCGTTTTTGCTCTTTTTTCTCTCATCTTTTCACTTCTTCTGCTTCTTCAACTATATCCTGTTAACCTGTACTCAAAAAATAACTAATTAAAATACCTCAAAATACTAAAAATTAAATAACATAAAATTAAAATGCAAAAAAGTAAACAAAACCGTAAACATCGGGTTGCCTCCCGACAAGTTCTAAATTTTCTTTAGGCTACTCATGTCTTCCTCTTTTGTGGCCTCTTTCTCAGCGTGCATCATCTTTGAGTCTTTTAGCTCACAATTAGCTTCTTTCTCAGATTTGTCCTGCACTACAAAAAATGTACTAAAGCATTCTAAAGGAACTGGGTTAGCAGAGACATTATCATGTAAATCACATGAATCATTAAAAGAAGAAGATAGTATTTTCTTATCTTTGTCATCTCTGCCTTCTTTCTTTTGTTGTTCTGCTTTCTCTCTTGCTACTCTCTTCCTCTCTGCCCGTTCCTCCTTTGCTAACTTCCTCTTAGCTTGATGTTCTTCCAAGTGCTTAGCATGTTCGATGCGGAGTTGCTCATTCCTCTTTTAATGGCTGCTAGAGAAAATGGAATGGGAGGTATGTATTCTAACTCAGCTTCGACCACCTCCTCTTGGGTTTTTTCAATCCCCTTTTCAGGTTATTTCAGCTCTCGACTTTCTTGTTCAATATTGCCCCTTGAGTGGATAGCATTACACTGCTCCATCGGATTGATGATGGTGTCGCTGGGAAATTGTCCCTGCTTGTGTTGAGCCCCAACAATTTTTATCAATTGACTTAAGTTGCTGGATATTTCTTTCCTATTCTCTCCCAATTGTTTGATCTCCGATCCTTGACTAGTCACTTACTTGTTTAGCTCAATAAATCCTCTATCCATCTTTCTCTCCAGCTGAACTAATTTTTCATCATACTTTGCAAACTGTGACTGTACTATTTTCCTCTTGTGTCGACTTTTGGCCCTCATAGATCATGCCATTCATAAGAATAAAACCCGGCGGTGGATTAAGTGAATTCTTCGTGTTGCCATAGGAGAAGATTTGGTTATTTCGGTTGGGTGGATACTGATTGTGCCTCGGCTGGTTATTCTGGAAGTTATTGAAGTTTCTCTTATTTACGAAGTTAACCTCTTCAAAATTTCCTGTCCCGATGACTGTTGTGCTGAGGTATCAGTGTGTTGTGCTAACGTCAGACTAGTTAGCAGACTTACTTGTTTAGTCAAGGGAGACAACTGAGAGCCAATAGTATCATTTGACTCTGCCTCTACAACACAAGCCACTTTTCTTGGCTGATTCCTCTCATTCGGCCACTGTAGCTGGTTCTGGCCATTGCATCCAAGACTGAGAATGCATCCCTGACGTTCTTTTCCATCAGGCTACCCCCTGCTGTTGCATCTACCTGGTTCCGTGCTGGAGCAAGCAATCCATTCTAGATCTTACATACTTGTTGTTTCTTTGAAAACCCGTGCTGAGGACAACTCCAGATAAGATCCCGGAATCGCTCCCAAGCTTCGCTGAATGGTTCCTGATCCATCTGCCTACACTGATTGATCTTATTTTGCAAATCTAACATCTTACTCGGTAGAAAGTACTTCAATAGAAATCTCATGCTTAAGTCCTCCCATTCTGTGACATCATCTAGCGAGTTAAGCCACTGAAGTGCTTTGTCTTTCAATGGGAACGGGGACAACCCATCTTTACTTGCTCATGTGGCACATGATTAATCATTATAGTTTCAGCCAACCTGCGGAACTTGTTTAGATGCACATTCGGGTCTTCTAGAGCGTTTCCACCAAACTAATTTTGTTGAACAATGTTTATTAGAGCGAGCTTCAACTCGAAGCTATTAGCATTCATCGGTGATGGGTGTACTCCTCCGAACTGCTGATTTAGTGTAGGGCGAAGACAATCACTTATGAGTGTGTTGTCCTCATCTAACTCATCTTATCTGATCTGAGCACGTCTCTGTTGCTGTGGTGGTTGTTGCTGCTGCAGATTAGTGACTCTGTCATCCAAATTAGCTAAAGCCCCCAATATCCGAGTCAATGCTTCCTCTTGGGTCAGATTCTGTGGAATGTTTTCCATCTCGAATGTAGGATTTCTTCTGGTACGGTAACTACGGGCAGTTGCCTCAATTTCAAGATCAAAAGGGACCAGTTGTTCTTTTCCTTTTAACCTAGTTTGCATAGGAACCCTGAAACACCAACAAAAATGAAATACCACGTAATACAAAAATAAAATAAATAAATAAAATGAAAATTAAATAACAAAATTGAAATTGCAGAAAATAAAAATCTAGTCTAGTATCCTCCTATTACTGAGGATAAAAACTAAGACGTTATACCTATTCCCCGACAATGGCGCCAAAAACTTGACAGGCCTTATTTCTAACCCTAAAATACTACAAGTGTACGGATGTAGATGTATATAGCAGAAGTCAAGGTCGATCCACAAGGAATGAGTTAACGTAGTTCGATACCCTAATTATCTAGGATTACCCTAACTAGACATTAGAATTGGTCAATGATATTAAACTAGCTTGCCAATACTAATAAACCAAATTAATGAACAAATGGGAATTTCCAATCAACGAGAATGTATCCTAGGATTTTGATTTCAGGAATTACGCTAATGATGATTAATTACTAATTTATAAACTTTTAAACCAGTTAATTATCTATTAGGCGACACTTAATGAACCTAATCCTTCTCTGAAAGCGACTAAGTCGTAAATTAATTAAGATATATTAATCTCTGTATTCAATTGATCCTAATAACTCCTAACATCCCCTTAACCTTTTGCCTACACGATCATATACAATCGCGCTATGTGTTATCGTCTATTAACAATTCCCTTCTCTCGAAGTGGAATCGTTAAACAAGTAAACTAACCCTATTTGGCCAGATTAAATTCAATATAAGGATTAAACCAAACACATAGATAGATAAAAAGAACCGGAGTCTATTATTTAAATAATTAAATCAACATTGTTGTAAAACCCTACTTTCTAATCCTAGGAAGCTACTCATGTCTACTAACGAATCTAAACAAGAATTCAAAGAAAACATTGTCAATAAATTGAAATAAATAAGGAATAATTAAACCCGATTGTCAGCTAATCTATCTTCATCTTCTCGCTCTCACGCTTCTACTTTGATGTAAAAATATGAGATATATGTTTTTCTCCAATGTGTATTCCTCCTAGTTTCGGACCTAGAGACCTTATTTTATAGTTGGGAACAAATTTGGGTGAAGATGGGATTGAAATAGACAAAAACGCGTAAAACCCATTATAGTTTCGGAATTTACGCATATTTAAACTAAATACACATTCAAATCTTATCAAATATATCCCTATATCAACCTAAAATGCATGTAATGACTTGTATCAAACTACTCCAAACTTAAACATTGTTCGTCCTGAACAATAAAACAAGACAAAACAACACAAGGAATACAAGCTTTTTAGGGCGATTAGATGATAAATCTAGTCTCAGAGATATTTTCCATCAAACCGACAACGTAATTTTCGAGCATTGGTGACATGGGAATTTTTCAAATACTTTCGAGACAAGAAACTTAATAATAACGTTCCTCACCGGTTAAGTGTATCACTCATCTCTCAAGTGTATAATATGGAAACTGTTTACACTCAAATTGGACCGCATTAACCATCTATCATATGCTTGCCTATTGTCTAAATTAGAACTCGTACTTGACATGTGTGGCAAAGAATCAATAAGGTCTTTATTTTTTGTTGTAATGTTGGCTTAAGGTAAGGTGGGATAAATATGGATATAAGTGGCTAACTATTGGACTAATCAAGTTATTCCTAACCCGACCATCCCTCAACATTATTCACTCAATCCTTAGTCTTCAAATTTCAGAAAACCACTCAATATAGCTTCATCATCCTAGAACAACACTTTTTTTATCAGCCAAGAACTTCAATGCTTATCTTTGACCGAGTACCTCATTGGGACTACCCGTAGTTCACACAACTTAAACATATTAGGTATTTTCTCATTATTAACCCTTCCTAGCAACAAAACACACTTGTATTTACATTTTTTTGTATAATAAATATTGCAACAAAAAGAACAACTAGGAGGAGTCATTTATTTCTTTTCTCTTGCCTAACTACAAATCTCTTCACCAAATCGTCCCAAACATCCATTCCACTTGATACTTTTGCCCTATCTACCTTCCAATCCACCTCCCACTTATTCAATTAGTCCAATTAATTGGGCCAAAGGCTGAAAGAAAGGTATAAGCTTGTAATGTATAAGCTTGTAATGTTTAGCTTTGAAAAATAAGGTTTAGAGCTCAAAGTGGCTAACTAGGGATTTGAAAAATAAGGCTTAAATCTACTTCTAACTCTGAACCTCCCAAATATATTTCCCCCTCTTCCTTTACCTCAAAATTTATAAAAACCTTGACGAGCAAATGATTTTTTTGAAGGAAATTCATATTAATATTTTTTTTTTTGATGCTTTACAACAGATGTCGAACTATGCCCTATTCCTGAAAGAAGTAATTGCAAAGGAGAGGAAACTGGAGGTGTCTGAGATGGTCAACCTAACAGAAGAATGCAATTCGGTGCTCCAAAGACGAATTCCTCAAAAGTGCGAGGATCTTGGTAGTTTTACGATTACTTGCATTATTAGGGATGAGGTATTTAAAAAACCATTATGTGATTTAGGTGCAAGTATCAATCTTATGCATTTGTCTATTAATTTAAAAAAATTGGAAATTGGTACTAGTTGACCATTTCTTGCAAGGGGAATAGGTTTAATTGATGTACAAAAAGGGGAGCTTACTTTGAGGGTTAATAATGAGAGGTAACATTTAACATATATATATATATATGACGTTTCATAATCGGGAAGAAGTAAAGAAAATTGAAGAGTGTAGTGCTACATATTTTGTCAACACTAGCTTAGATAATAATTTTTTTTTTCAACTGGAAATGACTTATTGGAAGTATGTCTCCAAGATTCTCTATGTCTGGCCATGACTCTACTGATCCTGATCGGTTGGAATGTGTTAGTGCTTTAAATTCTATGCAGGAGGTACCGAACGAGAAAATAACATGTGAAGAGATTAGCAACATGAAGTTGACAGAGGGTGAAATACCTTATAGTAGAGATGAAACCACTGTCGGATCATTTGACGTATCATGTAATTGTTTCTATTGATCTCTCTAAGTCGCAGTGTAAGAAATTGTTCCAAGTGTTGCGTGAACATAAGTCATCTATAGGTTGGTTCATTTCTGATCTAAAAGGGATTAGAGTGGTTATTTTCATAAGATCTTAATGAAGGATTCATATCAAACAAGTGTTCAAAGTCAATGTAGGCTTAACCCGATGATGCAAGAGATAGTCAGGAAAGAGATTCTCAAATGATTAGATGCGTGAATTGTTTTTTCCTATTTAAGATGGTAAGTGGGTAAGTCTAACCCAAGTGCCTCCAAAGAAGGAGGCATGCATGTTGTTAAGGGTGAGAATATGAAACCATTGCCACTAGGTTAGCTAAAAGGTTGGAGGGTGCGTATTGATTATAAGAAATTAAATGCACCAACCTGTAAAGAAAATTTCCTCCTCCCTTTCTTAGACCAAATGCTTAATAGTTTAGTGGGGTATGAGTTCCATTTCTTTCTAAATGGTTATTCGGGTTAGAATAAAATTATGATTGGGCGGAAGGCCATTCGTCCTTACGGTATTTTGACTTTTCGTAGAATGCCATTTGGCTTATGTAATGCTCCAGCCATGGATGCAAAAGGCGATCTAGGCGCCCACCTAGGCACTAGGCGGCCCTGGCCGCCCCGATTAAAGCCTGGGCGGTCTGGGCATTTTTCGATTTTTTTACTTTTTATTTTTAAAAAAGGCTCGAAACCACGTCGTTTCCATTTAGTTTATTATATTATTGACTTATTGTTATGTCTTGGCGACATTATTGTCTTGTTTAATTATTTTGGACTTAGTAATTGACTTATGTTGACCTCTTTCTATTTTAATTTTATGTTGACTTCTTATAATAAAGTTGATGTATTCGAATTTTATACAAATCCTTCGTAGCAAAAAACATTAGAAGCTTTTTTAAAATATTAAACAAATTGATCGTAGTGCTATATCATGATTATCTTATATATATATATATATATATATATATATATATATATATATAATTATAATAATAATAATAATAATAATAATAATAATAATAATAATAATAATAATAATAATAATAATAATAATAATAATAATAATAATAATAATAATAATAATAATAATAATAATAATAATAAGGGATAATTACAAAATGACCGCCGAACTATTAGCACTTTTTCACTTCGGCATATAAACTATTAACAGTGACTAAACCGCCGCCAACCTATTTGAATATTACTACTCGAAAGCTGCCGGCCAGAATACCGCCCAAATTCATTGCATACCCGGTTTCGGAAAACCACCTTTTGGGACAAAATTTGGGCGGTATTCTGGCCGGCAGCTTTCGAGTAGTAATATTCAAATAGGTTGGCGGCGGTTTAGTCACTGTTAATAGTTTATATGCCGAAGTGAAAAAGTGCTAATAGTTCGGCGGCCATTTTGTAATTATCCCTAATAATAATAATAATAATAATAACAATTCCTTGGCGGGGGCCTAGGCGGCCAGAAACCGCTTCGCCTCCGCTTTCCGCCTTCTGCAACCATGGCTCCAGCTACATTTCAATGTTGCATGATGGCCATTTTTAATAGGTTGATAGAGAATATTATGGATGTTTTTATGGATGATTATTTTATGTTTGGATCGTCTTCCGATCATTGTTTACATAGCTTACCTCAAATTCTGCAGCGGTGTGAAGACACCAATTGTCGCGACCCAGTTCCGGTTTAGGGAACTGAAGTGCCCTATACATACTTGGTCATTTTTTTCTTTTTCTTTACTTCCCTTCCTTACTTCCTTACCTTCTTTTTCTTACATTCATACTTTTCATTCTTACCATTTCTTACTTACTTAATCACATCGTCGGTGTTATGTAGCGGAAAAGAAACTCAGTGCCTAAGCCGTCGCGAATAGAAACTCACACAAAAGGACACATAGACATTATAGGTGAATGGATAGTACTTTCATAACTGAAAGTTGATGTTTATTAAATGCCTGCTCACACCACTATGAGAGATACTTATAGTATACTTCTTATAAATCTACAACACAAGAAACAGGAATAAATACCCTAGGAGACATTTAGTCATCGTTGCAGCTCTCGGTCCCTACGTCGTCATACCCTGAAAAGTGGTTTTCAGAAAAAACGTGAGTTTTAGACTCAGTAGATAAAACTGTATTTAATAATAATAACAATACGCATGTCTGCCTGACGGCGTTGTGTCTCCCCCCTTAAGTAGGGTCAGACTCTCGACACATCTGTCCTTTTTCATTGCATACTAACTTCAGGTTAGCAACCTTATCATTCACGCGGCCCTTGCGGCGTGCTCTTCACAAAAATATATATAAAGTAAGAAACTAAACAATAGTTTTACCCACCTCTGTAAGCTGATGCACTAAATTCTAACCTTGTAAACTGCAAGTGTACGTGCTAGTGTAGTTAGTGGCAAACAAGGTCGACCCCACAGAGACTGTATCCTATGTTTAGTTTAATACCCTAATTTTAATACTTCTACCCTATCTAGACTCTCGAATAAGTGGTTCTACTTAATATATTCTAAAAACCTAAATTGCATAAAAGATTCAATGAATTACTAATTGCTTGGAAAACAAGAAAACAAATAACAAGGGAGATCCAAATGAGATTAAAACGTATTCTAGGGTTTCGATTTCAATTATGATTTTCTATGTATACACAGAGACTGTATCCTATGTTTAGTTTAATACCCTAATTTTAATACTTCTACCCTATCTAGACTCTCGAATAAGTGGTTCTACTTAATATATTCTAAAAACCTAAATTGCATAAAAGACTCAATGAATTACTAATTGCTTGGAAAACAAGAAAACAAATAACAAGGGAGATCCAAATGAGATTAAAATGTATTCTAGGGTTTCGATTTCAAGTATGATTTTCTATGTATGATTATCCTATTTTTTATTAGACGACATAAATATTGATTAACCCTCTTCTCGGACAATGCTTATCTATAGATCAATTAGACATAATCACCCTCTGGCTAACTATAACCTAAAGACTCTCAAATGTACCTAAATCAATGCCTACATAAATTCCTCACTTCTCTCGGATGAATATTGGTAATTACACTATGTCTTGTAAGTCTATTAACAAAACTCTCCTCTCGGACGCCGAATAGTTAAACAAGTAGATATAAATCAAGTGATCAATTTGACAACATCATATAATGGAAACAATATAAATGATATAGTAGGAGTCTAGAATTTAAACAATGAAATCAAACATAGTAATCTTTTAACCTACTTTCTAACCTCGAACACAAGTTGTTTAGTCACTCATGTCTAAACCTAAAACCAATACAATTTATAGACAAACATGATTGGTTAATAAAAATAAACAAAAAGAAAGAAAAACCTGAAGTCTTAATCTTGATCTTCGTCTCTTCATTCCTTGTTGTTCCATTCTTGCTTCCAAGTGCTTTTCCAAAGATAAAGTGTGTTAATTTTAGACTTGGAGATTTGTTTCCATACGTTTGGTGAGGACTAGGGTTGAAGCGGGCTCAAAATAAGCCAAAACGCGTGTAAGAAAAATCAGCCGCCTAAATCGACTCGACCGAGTCCAAGAATTGTCTCGTCCGAGTCATCCAATTCTGCCTTTAGATTGATTTCTGGCAATCTCAGCCTCGACCGATTCAGAATATCACCTTGACTGAGTTAGGTCCGCCTAACTCATGATAACTCTTCATAATTCGACTCAACCGAGTCCTTTTCTGGACTCGATCGAGTTGACCATATCTGGAAAATTCTTCTTTCTCCCCACATAATCGATACGACCGAGTTCCTTTCCGGCCTCGACCTAGTCAGTTCATTCTAACTTTACTTCAAATTTTCTTCATTTATTCCCATCATCTTACTCGTTTCTTGTCCAAACTTCATCCAAAAGGACTTTTTGGCATTGATTAACACTAAAACAAGTACAAACATGACATCTAGCACAATATAACAAATTCGAGCACATTATGGCCAAGTACACATGCAAATGATATAAAATATACTCTTAAGGCGACCTAAAAATGCATGTATACACGGTGTGTATCAAAATTTCCTAAAAAACTTAAATTGTTGTTCATCCCCGAACATAAAAAAACAAAATAGAACCAGAACTACAAGTATTTAGGGCGATTAGATGACGAATCTAATCTCGGTGAAGCTTTTTAGAAAACCGACAACATAGAAGTTCGAGCATTTATGACATGGTCGTACATCAACTACTTTCAAACAAGAGACTTGTAAACAAATGATCTTAACCGGTTAAGTGTATCACTCATCTCTCAAGTGTATAGAATGGGACACATTTACTCTCAGATTGGGCCATATGCAATGTCTACCATAAGCTTGCCTATTATATAATTTAGACCTCGTACTTGACACGTATGACAAAGAATATAAAAAGTCTTTTATTTTTTATTGTAATGTAGGCCTTAGATTATGGTGGGACAAATTTGGATAAGAAGTAACTTATTATTGGACCAATCAAGTTATTTCTAATCCGACTACACATCAACAATTTTGACTCAATCCTCTCTCTTTAATTTTTCAGAAAACCATCCAATATGTTTTCTTCACCTCCTCAAAAGCACTTTTCAACTCATTTCATTAACCAAGTGCTTCTAATGCTTAACTTATTTGAGTACCACATTGGGATTAATCAATTATTCAATCACATGGCACATTATGCACTTTTTATATTTAACCCCTCCTAAACAACAAAATAAATACTTTTTTAACAAACGAAAATAACAAAGTAAATAGACTACGAGGGGCCAATTTTTGTAATCTTTTGCCCATTACAATTCCTTCTTACCCACCAAATTATCCCAATCATCTATTCCACGTCCACACTTATGTTTTTAACCATTCTACCTTACAATCCACCTCCCTTTTACATAATCAGTCTAATTAAAAGTGCCAAAAGTTAAAAGGATGGCATAAGGCTCGTAATGCACAGCTAAGAAAAACAAAGCTAAAAGGCTCAAAGTGGCTGACAAGGGATTATTTTTATAAACTTTGGTAAAAAGGTCATTTTATGGCTAAATGACAAGAATGCCTAAAATGATTTCCTAAGTCACAACGTATATTTGACACATTCATAAACAGACACAAGGCAAGTTCTAGAGACTAAGTGACAGTATGACCAACAGATCACACTGAAACAAAGATAACTTACTCCAATAATGGGAGTACAAATAAAGCTCAAATCTCATGGGCTTAATTGATCATTATTCAAAGTTCAAGCTCAATTTCATCTCAATATGCCTATCCTGCTTTTGTATATGTTAAAATTTTATTTATTAAAATCCTCTCATCATTGACACATCATCATCTATCAATCCCATTTTTTTTTCATTTTTAGTTTTTTAAGGTTTATAAACTCCTGGTTTTTTTACTCAATAACTAACTAAAACTAAAACACTCATAAAAGCAATAAATATTAACTCATCGCAGAAACTAATAAAACAAAACAAAACAAAACATGACATGAAATGCAGCAATGGGCAGACTGTAATACTCGCGCCTCTCACAACTCACTGGCCAATATAATTTTCGCATTTCATGCATTCCATATTTTTATGTGCTATTTGGTGATAGTTTTATAGTAATTAATTTATTATATTTATTACGTTATTTTATATTTTTGTGACTAATTTGGAGATGTTTATTTTGGTAGTCAAGAACCCCCTAGTCTAAAATATTGGGACATGCTACAAAATTTAAGACTACGCGTGACAAGTTTAAAATATAGAACATTATGTAGTACGTGGAAGTGTTAGATATGTAAAGGGGTTTTATTGTCGGAATAACAACAACAACAACAACAACAACAACAACAACAACAACAACAACAACAACAATAATAATAATAATAATAATAATAATAATAATAATAATAATAATAATAATAATAATAATAATAATAATAATAATAATAAAAGTAGTAATAATAATAATAATAATAATAATAATAATAATAATAATAATAATAATAATAATAATAATAATAATAATAATAATAATAATAATAATAATAATAATAATAATAATAATAATAATAATAATAATAATAATAATAATAATAATAATAAGGCGGTGGCGAACTAATATATAAAGACAAGTACTTTATCATTCCATTTTGGAAAACCCCAAAATCAGATATTAGGGTGATGCGCCGAGAACCTGGTATGCAACCAGATTTCTTTCAATTAATCATTCTTTCATAACTTCATGATTATGGAGTCAGTAATTCAAACTAGAACCAGGTGAATATTTAAGATGGTTTAACATACTTTTCCACTAGTGTGTAATCAAATAAATAACTCTAAATAAGTAATGAATCATAAATTTTATCTTTATCACCTCATGATTACTTTCATCTTTACATATATCAGATTCTTAGGAGATTATTATTGTGTATATTTGTATATGTAAATGTTCATATGTTATTTTACAATTAAAATAAAGTAGATTAAATTTGTGTTGAATCTGTCCAGATTTTTGGATTGGATGTCAGCTAATTAGTTAATTTCGACCATTGTGCGAACTGAATTTGGAAAAATTCAAAACATGAAAGTTGTAGTACGATATGTTAGCTTTATAACCCAACTTGAATCATACAAATATAAATTTTGTAGAAAAAGTTAGAGCCTTATTACTAAAATGCGACGAAGCTGAAATTATCGGAGTAAAAGTACGTAACGATCTAGAATTTAATAAATTGTGCATTGATTTGATTTAAAATTGTCGTAGATTGATTACCACTGTGGAATAGGAAATTTCAAAAGCTACTCCGGAGGAAAGGTAAGTAGAAATCCATCTCCAACTACAATGCTTGAACATAGTATTTGTGTTTATTATTTGTCATAATTGATTTTTATATGTGTTGTTGTATACCTTTATATAAAGTGTATTCTTCCGTTGCTAAAAATAAACTGATGTGCATCAATCATGAGCATTAGCATCTACAAGAATTACATGTGTACATATAAGAAGTCAAAATAGCATAATTTCATAAGTTGATAATGTTTTGGGTGGTCACCACTAGCACATTGAGAGTTATATATTATATATGGTGTCTCTCGGGATGCTTCCGGTGACAGGCGTGCACGCGGAAGAGGTTCCCACTTCAGCACCTTTATGATGATGGGTACGGGAAGAGGTAGACTTTCCGGTGGACTGCAGGGGCAGGCAGGAGGCGGACCCCTGGTAGTCTCGGGAGGATAGCCACTTGGTCGTACCAACCATCACTGATATCTCGGGTGGACTATAAGGGGGGAGGAGGGACCCTTGGTAGTCACGAGTATGGCCAATGAGTGATATTTTGGGGAGGTTTGTGACAGTGACGAGAGCCAATTCACATCAAATATGATCTTTCTTGAGAAAGAGTTGAAAGAAATTGTTTTGTGTATTGCATCTCACCATTCACGCATTTGTCATGCATGATTTCTGCTTACTGAGTTTTAGCTCACGTAGTTCTTGCATTGTAGGTGAGTTTGACTACGCATGAGCTCGTGGACTGATCTGGCATGCTGTTGGAGTTTCTGCAAGTTTTGAAGTCCCCCGTGTATATGAATGACGACCTGTGGGGCTAAACCTTGGACTCACTATGTTTTTGCTAGTGTTCTAATAATCTTTTTGGACATGTTCAAATTAAGGATCTTTAATATGTATATTTCTGTAAATATGGTGTTGAATGGAGTGTGACACCTTTGTACTCGATCTGAATCTATGTAAATATATGTAGGTGAAATTTTGGTCTTGAAGGAGTATTCTAAATCGTTAATTTTGGAGAAAGAAAAAAAGATATACAGATTTTGTAAGGCTAAAAATTAGTATAAAATAAGTTTTTACAAGGCTGGGTGTGACACAGACAAACCCTTTTTTATAATCCCCATAAAATCAAATGGGCACACAGACCCTACAATCTCAACAAACCAGACTCTCCCACCAAGAATGAAACAACAACAATAAGCAACAACACACTTAACCAAAATAAGAACATAAAACGTAAAAAGCTATCAAGACTTCCCACTATACACCCCGTCCCCCAAACTTGGTTGAAGACCAAAGATGGGAGGTTGAGACTCAATGGAGATATCAGCAGGACGAGAGATGTGCATATGGAGGTTGAAATTGAGTCTGATGCTGTGAGTACGCATCAAGGCGTACCACTCTTTTTCCACAAACATTGGTCTTCAACCAAGTTTGGGGGAAGGGGTGTATAGTGGGACGTCTTGATAGCTTTTTACGTTTTATGTTCTTATTTTGGTTAAGTGTGTTATTGCTTATTGTTGTTGTCTCATTCTTGGTGGGAGAGTCTGATTTGTTGCTGATATGCACATCTATCGTCCTACTGATGTCTCCATTGAGTCTCTACCTCCCATCTTTGGTCTTGTTAAACCCATCGTTGCTCCTGCTAACGCCTTCCCTCAGTTTCTTCGTCCACTCGCGTTTGTTGATTGTACATCATTACTCGGAGGTCATTTCGATATAAGTTCAATGTGTCGGTGAATGAAGAAATGATGGTGGACATATCACCACCAACTCCCGCAGGTGTAGGAGTGATATTTTGCCTTGAAGCCCAATGTCCTCTTCTTCGTTCACCTTGTCCCAATCCTTCAGGTGCATCAGGTGGATTGACTTGACCTTCGAAATTACGCACAACATGATATAGGTGATATTCACTCTCGAAGGTTTGAACTATTTGTGCTTCTGATGAATTCAGCTTCCAATCATCAACATCATCCAGCCCCTCGACAGTGGCAAGAACTTTATCTGGCAGAATAAGAAAGACACTTCGGTTCTAGAGAAGCACATATTTCCTGACATCATCCCTCCAAAGGATTATCTTCAACCAAAAATATTAGTCAATTGTAATGTAATCTCTCTGGGCACCAGATCTTCATCCTCAATGTGAACTTAAAAGTATTCGGTAATGGGGGTAATGAGACCCCCCATCGAGA
This sequence comes from Ajuga chamaepitys, assembly GCA_958295605.1. NCBI lineage: Eukaryota > Viridiplantae > Streptophyta > Magnoliopsida > Lamiales > Lamiaceae > Ajuga > Ajuga chamaepitys. The sequence goes on from OY282499.1 coordinate 27,996,238, forward strand.
TTTTTCCCGACTGCTTTGTCACCTGGCGCTCAAATTGCTCAATCAATATTTGCCCGACATCCACTTTGTACCTCGTCACCATACACCATAAGAAGAATATCTATTTTTTACTCACACTACCCGTCTCAGGTCGAGCAAGAACTGTGTATGCTATGAGGCGATGCAAATAGCGGAAGACTGGGATCCTAATCCAAGACACCTTATTCCTGGACCGATCACTCATCATGTATGGAACTAGTCCTAGGACTTCAATCATATGATTCCATAAGGTATGCTCATTATAGTCCTCCGGAAATGAGCAATCACGGATGTTAGGAAGTCCATAAATGTCATTCAGTTAAGATTGGGTGGGAGTATACGTCTTGTTGTGCAATCTGAATGACATGCTTCCGAGCTTTATGATCTGAACTGATGTCGGATGTAACTCCAAAGTATTTAGGAACTCTAGAGCGATGGATTTATATGTTGGCCATTTGCTTCCCAGAAAGGTCTCTCATCCAGTTCTCTTGATCAGCATCCAAAGATTATCATGGATTCCCATAACAAGTTCGAGATGTGGACGGGAGTACCGAGTGGGTGAAAAAATTATCCCAATGATTCTTTCCTACCTAACTTCCTCCTCTAGTGTCTGTAGTGGAATACCGTAGTATCGATAATCGTTCTCCAAAAATGCCGATTGGTTTAGGGGCCCTTCACTGGCTACCCTTTGCTTCTTCCCCTTTGGAGCTATGCAAGATCCTACAAAAACTTTTCTCAAATAAGTATTATACCACACATAACAACTTCATCATTAGTCTATTAACTTTAACTCAATCCATATAATATGTTAACAATCACATTGTAGAAAACTAAACAAATATGAGAGATATAAAACCAATATCAACACTTATTAATACCAATATTAAGTAGTTTCCCTCTCAATTCTCTTTGATAAATACATAAATGAAATTAAGCCCAAGTAATAACTAGCATATATTCAACATATGAAGTGCATGTAACATGTCCAATAAAATTCCTCAATGAAACAAACATGTTACTTGAACCATTTTTGCTTTACGCATGTCCCCCACATTGTTAATTACTCGATTATACAACCAATTTGTAGAAACAATATCTAAAGACAACAACCAAACATATCTTTTTTTCATATATAATTGCACAATAAGTGCCCAATGCAAGTTCATAAGACATAATCACCGAATTCAAACAAACTTCTTTCAAATTAAAATAAGAACTACAAATTATAAGTAAAAAGAGTTCAAGTTAAGCCATTCTTACAGAAAAATTTAGTCAAGGGTGATTTTTTTAGTTGCCCTAGATATGGAGGTTGAATGCCCCAAATATCCTCTTTTGCAAGAATTAATCCGGTGATCTCGAGTTATACGATGTGGGTGTGTGTTTATATGTGATTTAACATTTATTTGCAAGTGTTTTGTGAAAAAAATTGAAGGAGGAAGGAGATGGATTTCGGATTTGTGTGTGAAAAGAGTGAGAAAGTAATGAGGAAATGAGTGAGAGCATTTGAATTTCTAAGGTCTGAAATTCTGATTCGATCGAGTCCTCTTAAGGGACTCGACCGAGTTGTAAACTGCGTACTTGAAGTCGACCGAGTTACCTTTCAGCCTCGGTCGAGGCTGCTGCCTCTGGACTCCTGTTATTTGGAGCTGAAATTCGACTCGATTGAGTTGCTCTTCGGCCTCGATCGAGGCTGCTGTCTCAGGACTCCTCATGATGTTACTAAAATTGGAATTGGCCGAGTCACTATTTTAGCCTCGGTCGAGTCTGAGCCCTCTGGAATATTTTGATTTTTAGCTGAATTACGACTCGACCGAGTTGGCTTTTGGCCACGGTCGAATCCGATGAGTCTGGACTCCTCTTATGCTTCACTTTGGTGCTTCAATTTCCCTTCTTTTCCCACGTTTTACTGCCTTCTTGACTGGGTCATGTTATCCTAGGACTCAAGAACAATCACATTAAAAAGACTTAATATACTAAAAAAAAAATATATATATATAATACGATAAGTAAATAAAAACCATAAACACTGGGTTGCCTCCCAACAAGCGCTAAATTTTCTGTCTTTAGCCCGACGCTTGTTTTAGGTCCTAATTGAGCTCGTTCAATGTACTTCATGTACGATTTTAATTTGTGCCGGCTTGTAGTATTTCTTAATCCGTTGCATGTTCACTAGGAACGAGCTTCCGTCATCGTTTAATAATTCCACTACGCCAAACATTCAGACTGTCTTGATCATAAATGGCCTAGACCACCTTGATTTCTATTTTTCCCGAAAAAAGCCTTGGGCGGGAATTGAATAGTACGACTTGATCACCAGCTTCAAATCTTCGAGTCTTGAGCAGTCAATCATAGAATCACTTTGTTCACTCCTTGTATAAACTTGAGTCTCGAATGCTTGACTCCGAAATTCATCCAATTCGTTGAGTTTGAGGATATGTGATAGTCTCGTTGCTCCAAAGTTAAAATTCAACTTCTTAATAACCCAATACGATCGATGTTCTGACTCGACCAGTAGATGACATGACTTGCCAAAGACAATCTGATATTGTGACATCCCGAACGGAGTTTTGTATCCCATCCTATATGCCCATAAGGCATCATCTAGCTTCATGGACCAATCTTTCCTATTCCCAATCACTAGATTCTCGATTATCTGCTTGATTTCTCAATTAGCTAATTCTGCTTGTCCATTTTCTTGAGGATGGTATGGAGTAGTTACTCGATGCTTAACCCCTAACAGTGGTTTTCCTAACCTTAAATTTTCGCAAGTATACGGTGTACGTATAGGTAGTAGTAGTCAAGGTCGATCCACAGGGACTGACGCTAAGCGTAGTTGGATACTCTGAATATTCTAAGACTCTCCTAACTAGACTCTAGATAAGTGAAGGTTGTTTGTAGACGTAATACTAGTTTAACTAAAAGTACTAAAATAAACCACGAATAACTTGGAAAATAAAGAATTAATGATTAAGGACGACTTAGATGGATTAAGGTGTATCCTAGGGTATAGATTTCAATTACGATCCTAATGTATAATTTAACCTAAAATTCTAGACTTTTAAACCAATTTTAGTGTTTATTAGATGACACTCAAGTAAACCTAAACCTGCTCCCGAAGCGATTAGATTGTTGATCTATTAGACATAGTCACCCTCTCGAGTCGACTAAACCTAAAGACTCCCAAAAGACCCTTAATGAAAGCCTACACGATCATAGACAATCACGCTATGTGCTGTACATCTATTTACAATTTCCTCCTCCCAGAGCTAAACTATTAAACTTGTAGATTGAACTTAAGTGATCAATTTAAACTAAATCATAAGAATAAAACAAACACATTGATAAAAGGCACAGGAAATTAAACACAAAAGAAGAACAAACTAAACCTGGATCGTCAATCGTCTATCTACGTTGTGTTGCTCCTTGATCTTCAATCCTCGTCTCCAAGTTGTTCTGAGTATGTAAATGTATGAGATTGTATGATAAAACTCAAGGTTGAAGGTCTTTTTATAGAATTAGGGATGAATCTTGGGGAGATAGGATCAAAATCCTACTTGAACTAGGAATCTTTCTCAAATTCGACCCTCTGTCGTGGCCGCGCGCAAGCCATGTCGTGGTCGCGACATGCTTCTCAAAACTAGCTCAAGATGTTAGCTTTTGTCGCGGTCGTGATACTTGGTCAGCTTCAAATCTACTTTCTAAGCATCTTTTGTCACGACCACAACCAATAGTGGCACGGTTTCTACGATTCATTCCGATCCAACCTCATCTTAGACCAGTTCAAACCGGTCTTTTCCCCTTCTTAACTTGTTCCTTCATCCAATATTCGTAAAATACGACTTTTCAACCTAAAATACTTACAAAACCTTCAAAACAAGTCATAAAATGTTAAATGGCCCAATATGATGAATACAAACCAATCTCGACCAAATGTGCATGTAAATGTTATAAAATATGTTCCTAAATCAACCTAAATACATGCATAATTAACGTGTATCAACCCCCATACTTGGCTAATAGAGCTACTAGCCACTTGGTACAAAAGTGGGAACCTCCCTCGCTAATTATGGCTCTTGGAGCCCCATATCTCATGATGATGGTCTTTTAGAGGAACTTCAATACTACCTTCGAATTGTTGGTTTGGGTTGGAACAACTTCCACCCATCTTCAGACATAATCCATTGCTAGTAGTATGTATTGGAACCCTTTTGATGAAGGAAATGGCCCCATGACATCAATGCCCCACACATCAAATAATTCCACTTCGCTGATACTTGTAAGAGGCATCTCATGTTTCCTAGATACTCCCCCTGTTATTTGGTATCGATCACACAGTAATACAAAATTATGGAAATCCTTGATGATTGACGGCCAGTAGAAACCACATTGTAACACTTTCACAGTTGTTCTTAATGAAGCAAAATGACCTCCACTTGGAGACGAATAGCATTGTCTAATGATGTCCCCCACTTCAGAACGAGGAATACATCTCCGGATGATCGTATTGGCGCACCTCCGATAAAGATATGGGTCATCCGATATATAAAACTTAGCATCATGAAAGAAATTCTTCTTCTGATGGAATGCCAATTTAGGAGGGGGATACCACAAGATTGACTATGTCATTGTACCACGGAATATCTTCCACTGTCAGAATGTTCGCATCTGGGAATGTCTCTTTGATTACTTTCATTTCCCCTTCCTTACTAGCTTCATTTGTAATTCTGCATAAGTGGTTGGTACTCACATTCTCACACGCCTTCCGATCTAGAAGCTCTGAATCAAACTCTTGAAGTAAGAGAATCCATCTATTAGTCTTAGCATCAAGTCCTTCTTATCGAACAAGTATCGAATCGTAGCATGGTCCGTGTAGACTATGGTCTTAGCTCCAATCAAATAGGATCGTAACTTATCGAAAGCATATACAACTGCTAATATTGTCTTCTTCGTGGTGGTGTAATTGGCTTGGGCTAAATCAAGGGTCTTGTTGGCATAATAAATGACTCTGAATATCTTGTCCCTCTTTTGACCCAAGGCTGTTCCAACTGCCATGTTGCTTGTATCACACATAAACTCGAATGGTTGTGACCAATCCGAAGTGACCAATATTAGAGCAGACACCAATGCCTTCTTCAATGTCTTAAAATTCTGCAAACATGCATCATCAAAAGTAAAAGCAGTATCTTTTTCTAAAAGACGGGATAACGATTTAGAATTTTTTTAGAAATCACGAATAAACCATCTATAGAATCCTGCGTGGCCAAGGAAGCTTTGTACCGCCTATTCATTCAACGGAGGACGTAATTTCCCTGTGGCGACTACCTTTGCTCTATCAACCTCCAAACCTGTAACAGAAATTTTATGGCCAAGAACTATGCCATTTCTTACCATGATGAGGCATTTTTCCTAATCTAAGATCATATTGATGTCTTCACACCACTGCAATATTAGAGAAAGGTTATATGAACAATGGTCCAAAGACGACCCATGATGAACGCAAAAATTACCATTTTCTTGCACTTTTCACGTTCATATGTTGTGGAGCATTACGCGTAATTGTTTTGTTTATGTGTGATTTCTTGCTTTATTATATTTTTGGTCGATTTTCCTTTTTAATATGATTTGATGTACTTTTGGGTGTTTTTGAGTCGTATTTTGAAGGTTAGGAAAACTCGGAAAAATTTAGAAGATCGTTCGCATCCATTTTCATACTCCAGCCCACATCTCGAGGCTCAAATGGGCCCAAAATGGTTCAGGGTCAGGCCCAAACAGAAGATCATCAAGTCACGAGTAAAATTCGTGAAGGAGTCGGGTCAAGAAATATAAGAAAAGGCCTCAAATTGGAGAAAGAAAGAAGAAGAGGTCGATCGCACATCTGCCACGTTCCAGCCCACAAATCGAGGCACAAACGAACCCAAACAGGGCCTAACAAGATCTCAAACCGAATTTCTTCGAGTCACGAATAAAAGTCGTGAAGGGGCCGAGTCGAGAAAATGCGCGAAAGGGCTCCCAAACGGCGACAGAAGACGGAAGTATAAAACAGGAAAAATTAGCACTACCGGGGCCACTACCGGACCGGCTGCCGGAACGGCAGGACCACCGGTAGTTGGTCCAGAACTCGCCCAGTCACCTGCCGGACCTCCGAACTGCCCAGCTGCCGGATTGGCACTTGGACCGGTAGTTCGTGGTCGGTTCGCGCGCCGATCCCCTGTTTCGCATTGTGTTGGTTGTTTTGCCGTAACTTCTTCGTCCGAGCTTAGATCTAAGTGATTCAAGTTGCCACGTGTAGCCGAGACGAAGATATACAACTTTTTATTTGGAGTTGAAGGCTGATTCCGGATGTAATGTTCCAGGAAATCACAAGAAGGACGAGTCAAGCACGCACAAGGGGCTCGACTCAACAACTTAAAGGACCAAGCACTCTCTTTTGTATTTTTTACACTTTTGCCCTTACTAGGGCTTATTTTCTGAAGATTTTAGGGGTTGGGGGATCTATATATACCCCTTCCCCACTCATTTGTAAACATCTATCATCTATTCAACATTCAATAACATTAGCCTCCATTTTAAAGCTTTCTCTACACTTTTTTCTTCTTTTTCAGAATTTAGCTTAGAAAACTAGGGTTTTTCTTCCTCCTCTTCAAGGAGGAAGCCATCTTTGGTGAAGAACTCGAAGGATAGTCACGGGCTTGTGATACTCGACTATTTCATCGAAGGATTTCAAGGATTCATCAAATTATTGAGCATTTCTCTTCCCTTCTCTTTATTTTCAGTTTTTATTGTTTTATTGCTTGATATTGATAATGCTTGTTTATGCCTTGATGATTTGTGAGTAGTTTTCATGTTTCCCGAAGCCCGGGAGTAGCCTAAGCTTCGGGATTGATGATTAGTTAATTGCTTATTGGATTGTTGTGGGTTGTGGTAACTTAGGTTAGGATTTTATTGGTTTATTATGATTTTCATATGAAATTAGGGCATGATTATAAGCTTGACTTGGTGGCTCGGGTTTTCGATAATTTAGCCCTATTTTGTATGATTGTGCATTTGAGACGGGATCATCGAAACCTAGGCTAGGATTTGCCACCCTTTCGAGGAAATTCAATTTGATCTTAAATGAGCTTAGGATTGGATTTCTCATTAGCATAGGAGAAGTCGGGCTATCCTCTTCTAGTCTCCATAGTTGGTAACCCGGGGCCCGGGGTTGAGTTTGTAAATCTCATTCATGTAGGTAGTCTACATCGAACCCTGATTACTCACCTATACTAGGGGAATACGGCACCTCAACTGTATTTTGAAATTATCACCCAATTAGGATATCGATTGGGTCGATAATTCAATCACATAGAGCCCATACTTATTTCCTTTAATTGTCTTTGAATTATTAATTCCATTCTTGTAGGAAACTGAGCTTCGGGAATATCTCCCCACCGATTGGTTCCCTCCTTGCTTTTATTTATTGTTTTATGTTGTTTAGTTTAGTCCATCTCTTAATTTCCATTTGACCTAACTAATTCGAACGTGCTTAAGCCGAGTCTCACGGAAAATCCTCCATGTGGATACGATATCTTTTATACTACCTCTGTCACAAACCGTATGCTTGCGGTTTGAGAAGGTCGTTCCAATCATATCGATTTGGAGCGATTTTTGTGACAAGTTCATGGCACTGTTGTCGGGGAGGATTTCCTTCCCGTAGATTTAGTCTATGCACGATTAGAGTTAGATTAGGTCTTTTTTTTTTTAAATAATATATATATAAAAGAAAATGAACCCCGATCATTATCAGTATTTGCATGAGAGTTATGCTCTCAATCCTCCCGAAGTTAATGCTCTACTTTTTGTGCATGATGATGGTTCTTATTTTTCTCCCAATTTTGAATATATGGAAGTAGTGCATTGTGAAATGTGTGGGGAGAAAGGTCATATATCTACGGATTGTGACTCGTTTTTCCATCATTTTTCTTCACAAATGCATTATCCTCCCACCCACCCATCTCAATTCATGGATTACAATTCTTTTTCAAACAATTGTGAATCGGGATAGGAAGTCGATCAAAATCTTCCCTCCTCAAGTCATCAAGCCTTTGAGTCATCCGAATCTTACTAAATTTCTTCAATCAATGCATTGAAAGAAGAAATGAAAAAAGACAAGGATGAGTTCAATCAAAAATTTGATGAACTTTTTGGCACACACTAAGGTTATGGAAGCCCTTCTCTTCAAACATGTTTTGGAGAGAAATAAAAATGAAAGTCTGCACTTGAGGGAAGAGGAGAATGAAAACCTCCTCTCTCATGAGCCATCATCGGAAAAAAATGATAATTCTTCCAATGAAGACAATGCATTGCCTTTGGAAGAGCAATCTCAATGTCTCAACAAAGTGTGTGATTATGAACGCATTCTTATTAATGATCCATTTGTTGAGGCATCATTTAGTGGTCGAGATGCAAGTTTTGATTTGTCATTTCTTTCAAATTTTGAAAAACTCTCATCGATTATGGACATTAAGCATATTTTCTTTCATAAATCATATGTCCATAATCTTATCCGTGATCCATCGTGTCATGTCTATGTTGGTGGATCAATTCTCTTTCTAGAACAAACAAAAGCATGGCACGATAGACATTTGTTCTTGGATCCTGGATAACACTTGTGAAAGTTGGGCCGTCGACTTTAAACCAAGCGCTTCTTAGGAGGCAACCCAAGCATTAAAATTTTCATTGCTTTCTTAGGATTTTATTTCTAGTTATTTAGTTTTTCTTTTTATGATTTGATGAATTCTTGAGTTGTGTGATTAGGTACATTTGGACACGATGAAATAGTTTGACTTATGAAGAAAAGTCCCCAAGCAATGGTGATACGAGTCAAGATGAATGATCATTGGATAAATGCGAAAAGGAAATAAAGAGATTCGATACCTCAATTGAGTTTGTCTACTATATCTCTATTATTATTCCTTTTACATGTGCATAATTCGTAATCACTTGATTTGTGTCATTTTTGCTTGTCCTTGGTTTCCATGATTGGGATTTTTGTGGATTTGAGTATATGCTTACTTGTCTTTCCCTGCATTTGATTCATATGCCTACTTAAATGACATGCTTGCATTTAAGTTTGTGGAGAGGAGAGACATTATTTGCATTAATTGAGGTTCTCTCCTCAAATTTGCATAAGCAATTAGGAAATCTTGTGCCTACACAACTCTTGAAATATTTGAATTTTTGTTTAAATAAATGGTTGGTTTGGAAATGTGAGTATTATGAGCTTTTTGATTGATGATCTTTGGGAAATACATGAATTTCACCTCCTTTGCTACTTGGGCTTGAGAATTTCGCCCAAGTTTGTGGGGAGGAAGGAAGGATTGTTATTTTTATGCGATTGAAGAGGATGTTCTTCATTTTCAATTGAATTACTTGTAATTGTGATCTATGCCACCCCGCCATATTTTGTTTCTAGGTATTTATTGCTTTGATTGAATAATGGTGTTTGGATGAAATAAGTGTTGAGTTGGCCTATTGCTTGATTGATGAGGAAGAAGTATTGGAAGTGTCCCGGTTTTTTAAAATTAAATATTGAAATCTCTAATAATTGAGCATAAAACACTAGAGGATTCCTTGCCTAAAAACCAATTAGGCCAATTGGTTGATGCTATTTAAGGGTAGTGGAATGTTTGGGCATAATTTGGAGGATTGCATGTGTAAATGAAATAGCTTAGCCCGAAGTTGTGATGCTTGTGAGCATTACTGTAATTCCAAAACACACACGACACGATTAAGGATGAACTTGTGAAAAATAGAATGAATTGGCTTTAGGTGGTAAAAAAAATAAAGGAGATGTAGGAGGAGTTATAAGGTGGATTAGGTCGCCGGGCAAAGTCATTCTTTTTCATTGATTGTAAGAAATTCTAGTAACATTTCTATACTCTAAGTATTGAGATGAGCATAAAAAGAAAATACGTTGTATGAAACGTACAAAAGAAGAGCTCAATAAAGAATTGAGTGTGAAATAGTTGAAAATCTTGTGTAACTCAAAAAGAGTATTGTTGTGTAAAAGAACAAAAACTAGAATAGTAATTGTATTTCTTTTGGACTAAGCCCGGTGGAAAAAGGAGTTTTTGAAGATAAAATTGAAAATCAGTTGGCTCAAGGAAGAAAAGAGCTGCATCGCCCACATTGGGTGAGTGCGTGTCGTCTTCCTAAAAAATAACGGAGTCGAACCACCTAAAGTCGATGATTTTGTAAAATAATGGGTCGTCCAAGGTCACTTCACATATACACGTTTTGGGGTAGGAGTGAGAGCTCTTAGCGTGTGGCCTAGGGTACTAAGTGAAATAAAAAGACTACGTGCCTTTCTGAATTTCTCTGACTTTATATTCCTCTACTCGTCTATCAAATTCCTTGAAAGAAAATGATTAAGGCAAGTGTGGTGAATCGAAAAGTGGAAAGTGCTCAATAAAAAGAGAGATTCATGTCTAACGGGCTTCCATAACTTTCCAACCTTGTTTTCTTATGTGCTTAAATGTTTAATTTTCTCGGGGACGAGCAAAGCTTAGGTTTGTGGGGATGATGAACGCGAAAATTACCATTTTTCTTGCACTTTTCATGTTCATATTTTGTGAAAAATTACGCGTAATTATTTTGTTTATGTGCAATTTCGTGCTTTATAGTATTTTCGGGTTGATTTTCCATTTTAATATGATTTGATGCGCTTTTGGGTGTTTTTGAGCCGTACTTTGAAGGTTAGGAAAACTCGGAAGAATTTAGAAGATCGTTCGCATCCATTTCATACTCCGGCCCGCATCCCGAGGCCCAAAAGGGTCCAAGATGGGTTGGGGTCAGGCCCAAACTGAAGATAATCAAGTCACAAGTAAAATTCGTGAGCGAGTCGGGCCAAGAAAATGGATTAAAAGGCCTCAAATTGGAGAAAGAAAGAAGAAGAGTTCGATCGCACATGTGCCACGTTCCAGCCCACAAATAGAGGCCCAAACGAAAATGAATCGGGCCCAACAAGAGCTCAATTTGAAATCTTCGAGTCACGAACGAAATTCGTGAAGGGGCCGAGTTAGAAAATGAGAGGAAGGGCTCCGAAACGGCGATAGAAGACGGAGGTGTAAAACAGGAAAAAATCGCACTACCGAGGCCACTACCGGACCGGCAGGACCACCGGTAGTCGGTCCAGAACTCGCCCAGTCACCTGCCGGACCTCCGACTGGCCCGCCAGCCAGACCGGCAGTTGCACCGGTAGTTCACGCGCGGGTCCCCTGTTTCGCGCTGTGTTTATTTTACGGCCGTAACTTCTTTGTCCAAGCGCCAATTCGAGTGATTCAAGTTGCCACATATAGCCGAGACAAAGGTCTACAACTTTTTAGTTGAGTTGAAGGCTGATTCCAGACGGATATTTCCCAAAAAACACAACAAGGACGAGTCGAGCGCGCACAAGGGGCTCAACTCAACAACTTAAAGGACCAAGCACTCTCTTTTGTGTTTTTTACACTTATGCCCTTACTAGGGCTTATTTTCTGCAGATTTTAGGGGTTGGGTGACCTGTATATACCCCTTCCCCTCTCATTTGTAAACATCTATCATCTATTCAACATTCAATAACATTAGCCTCCATTTTAAAGCTTTCTCCTCCCTTTCTTCTTTTTTTCCAGAATTTAGCTTAGAAAATTTGGGTTTTTCTTCCTCCTCTTTAAGGAGGAAGCCGTCTTTGGAGGAGAACTCGAAGGCTAGTCACGGGCTTGTGACACCCTACTATTTCATCGGAGTATTTGAAGGATTCATCAAATTATTGAGCATTTCTCTTCCCTTCTCTTTATTTTCAGTTTTGGTTGCTTTTATTGCTTGATATTGATGATTCTTGTTTATGCCTTGATGATTTGTAAGTAGTTTTCGTGTTTCCCGAAGCCCGGGAGTAGCCCAAGCTTCGGGGTTGATGATTAGTTAATTGATTATTGGATTGTTGTGGGTTGTGGTAACCTAGGTTAGAATTTGAATGATTTATTATGATTTTCATATGAAATTAGGGCTTGATTATAGGCTTGTCTCGGTGGCTTGAGCTTTCGATAATTTAGCCTTATTTTGTATGATTATGAATTTGAGACGGTATAATCGGAACATAGGCTAGGTTTTCCCACCCTTTTGAGGAAATTCGATTTGATCTTAAATGAGCTTAGGATTGAATTTTTATGCCTTAGATTATTAGGAAGGAAATTCAATCCGGAATCTAAATCAATCAAACCCAATGGGTAGGACGGAGACCTATGGAGGAGAAGAACTACCAAACGGGGAAGTAGAGTCTAGGTTGTTTTGGCTAGGATGGATGAAATTAGGTTTAGTCGTGTGTGTAAGAACTATACCCCTACACGGGTCTTTAGCGTAGGAGAAGTCGTGCTATCCTCTTCTAGTCTCCATAGTCGGTAACCCGGGACCCGGGGTTAAGTTTGTAAATCTCATTCGTGTAGGTAGTCTACATCGAACCCCGATTACTCACCTATACTAGGGGAATACGGAACCTCAACCGTATTCCCGAATTATCACCCAACTAGGATATCGATTGGGTCGATAATTCAATCACATAGAGCCCATACTTATTTCCCTTAATTGTCTTCGAATTGTTAATTCCATTTTGCTTGTGTGAAATCAAGCTTCGGGAATATCTACCCATCGATCGGTTCCCTCCTTGCTTTTATTTATTGTTTTATGTTATTTAGTTTAGTCCATCTCTCAATTTCCATTTAAGCTAACTAATTCGAAAGTTCTAAAGCTAAGTCTCACGGAAAATCCTCCCTATGGATACGATATCTTTTATACTACCTCTATCACGAACCGTACGCTTGTGGTTTGAGAAGGTCATTCCAATCACATAGATTTGGAGCGATTTTCGCGACAAGTTCAACCCAAACACTGAAAATTTGTACATAAAGACTTCCATTACGTTTTCTATCAGGCCACTAAATATAGCCATCATACAGTGTTGGAAGGTAGCAGGTGCATTACATAACCCGAATAGCATTCTACGAAAAGCAAAGATTCTATAAGGGTTGATACATGTTAACTATGCATGTATTTAGGTCGAATTAGCAACATATTTTATATCATTTACGTATATATTGGTCGAGATTTTTGTTTATATTTATCATATTAGGCCATTTAACGTGTTTTGACTTGTTTTAAAGGTTTTTAAGTGTTTAGGTTGAAAAGTCGTATTTTACGATTATTAGACGAAGGAACAAGTCAAGAAGGAGAAAAATCAATTTGAATCGGCCTAAAGCAAGGTTGACCCAAAAATAACTCGTCGAGACCGCGACAAAAGAGGCCTAGAAATTGAAACTGCACTGAGCACTCGCCGCGACCGTGATAAGGATTCCGTTAGGCCGCGACAGAAGTTGTTATTTTTAGCTATTTTAGATAAAGCTTGTCGCAACCGCGATAGAGGTTGCGTGCGGCCGCGACAAAAGCCCGAATTTGAAGAAATCTTAATTTTGTTAGCATTTTGACCCTATCTCCCAAGATTCGTCCCCAACTCTATAAAAAGGAGTCCAAGCTCAAGTTTTGACATACGATCAGATATAATTACTTACTCTAAGCACTCGGAAATGCTTGGAAGCAAGGATTGAAGATCAAGGAGTAACACGACGAAGATCGGCGATTGAAGATTCGGATTTAGTTTGTTCTTTCTTTTCTATTTAAAATTTAATGACGTTTGTCTATGAATGTTTATGTGACTTGAATACAATTATGAGTAGCTAAACACATGTGTTCTAGGGGTAGAAAGTAGGTTACGAAGAATGATGTATTGATTTTTACCATTTAATTCTAGACTCCAATTTGTGTGTTTATCTATGTGTTTGTTTTCTTCTTATGATTTAATTTGAACTGATCACTAAGTTAAATCTACATGTTTAATAGTTCTGCTCTAGGAGGAGGAAATTGTTAATAGACGTACGACACATAGCGTAATTGTCTATGATTGTGTAGACATTGGTTAAGGGTATTTTGGGAGTCTTTAGGTTTAGTCGACTTGGAAGGGTGACTAAGTCTAGTAGATCAACAAACTAATCACTTCGGAAGGAGGGTTAGGTTTACTTGAGTGTCGTCTATTAAACACTAAACCTGGTTTAAAAGTCTAGCATTTTATGTTAAATCATACATTAGGATCGCAATTGAAATCTATACCCTAGGATACACTTTAATCTATTTGAGTTGTTCTTAATTATTCAATCTCTGGTTTCCAAGTTGTTTGTGGTTTATTACTTTTATGCAATTTAGGTTTAGAATTTATATCAACCTCTACAAATTCAGAGTCTAGTTAGGAGAGTCTTAGATTAATCAGAGTATTGAACTAACATTTAGAGTTAATCCCTGAGGATCGACCTTGACTCCCACTACCTAGACCTACATTGTATAGTTGCAGTAAGTTAGGGTTAGGAAAACCTCTGTCAAGTTTTTGACGCCGTTGTCGGGGACTGGTTATTGCGTATTAGTTCCTATTTTGATAAATTTATGTTCTCAGATAGTACATACACACTAGATCAAAAGGAAAAGCTCACCTAGTTCATCTTGATCCTAAAATAGAAGCAACTGCCTGAAGATGCCAAACTAGGAAGAATCTACTGTACGAGATGGCTAAAATTACACAGAATATAACTCCAGAAGAGGTGATGAAGGACTGCTAGGGGTCATAACAAATCTAGATAATAACGTGACTGCTATACAGAACTAGCTTCCACAGCAGCAGCAGAGACCAGCTCAGAACGTTCAAGGTGATCCAGATGATGACACCACACCAATCAGTGATTGTCTTCGCCCTATGCCAAATCAGCCTACTAGAGGAGTCGAACCACCACTATTGAATGCAAATAGCTTCGAACTGAAGCCAGCTCTAAAAAATATAGTCCAACAGAATCAATCTGGGGGAAGTGCACAAAAGGACCCCTATTTTTACCTGAACAAATTTCGTAGGATGTCTGAAACTATAAAGATAAACCACGTTCCACATGAGCAGGTCAAAATGAGACTATTTACATTCTCGCTGAGACAAAGCAGTGCAATGGTTTAACTCGCTAGAAGGTGTTACTGAGTGGGAAGATTTGAGCACAAGGTTTCTACTAAAGTATTTCCCGCCGAGTAATATGTTGGATCTGCAGAATAAAATAAATCAGTTCAAGTAATTACATGCAGAACCATTTGGCGAAGCTTAGGAGTGATTTCGGGATCTTATTTTGAGTTTTCCTCAACATGGCTTTACCAAGAAGCAACAGGTATGCAAGTTTTATAATGGACTGGTCGCACCAACAAGGGATCATGTAGATGCAGCAGTAGGGGCTAGTTTGATGGAAAAGAACATGAGAACTACATTCTCTATCTTCGATGCAATGGCCTAACGAGTTATCAGTGGCCAAATGAGAGAAATTAGCCAAGAAGAGTGGCTAGTGTGATAAACGTAGAACCAAATGATACGGTTACTTCTCAGCTAACCGCATTGACAAATCAAGTGAAACTGTTAACTAGTTTGACTCCAGCCCAACACACTGACTCTTCATCGCAACAACCATCTGGCCAAGAAGAAGTTGAAGATATTAATTTTGTCAATCAAAGGAACTTCAATAACTTCCAGGGCAACCAGCAGCGGTACAATCAATACCCACAAGGAAATCGGAACCACCCTAATCTCTCTTATGGCAATCCCAAGAATTCACTCAATCTGCCACCGGGATTCACTGTTACTAATGGCATGATTCATGTATGACGAAACCTAACTCAAGAGGAGTTAAGACAATCACAAGTGGCAAAGTAGGACAAAAATTTAGCTCAACTTGAGAAGAAGATGAATAGTAATATTATCGAGCTAAACAAACACGTAACTAGTCAAGGGGTGGATATTAAGGAGATAGCATCCAACATGAATTAATTGATAAAAATCGCATGAACTCAACATAAATAAGGGTAATTGTTTAGTGATACAGTGGTACATTCGAGGGAGCAATGCCAAGTAATTCAGTTGAGAAGTGGAACTCAGTATGAAGCTCCAAAGATGAGGAAAAGTTGTCAAGGAAGAGCAATTTCAAGAAAAGAGAATGCCACAAGAAAAATATGAAGAGGCTTTGAAGCTTAGAGAAAGGGGGATTATTATAGAAGAAGGCTCGAAATATGTCTCTCCAATTCCATTCCCACAAGCCTTAAGAAGAAAGAAAGTTGATGAAAAATTTGTGAAGTTTCTAGATATCTTTAAGAAGATTCAAATGAACATACCTTTTATTAATGCACTACAGCAAATGCCAAACTACACAAAATTCTTAAAGGAGGTGATAGCAAGGAAGAGGAAATTAGAAGACTACGAGACAGTCAATCTGACGGAGGAATGCAGTGCTGTGATTCAAAGGAAGTTACCTCAAAAGCGCAAAGATCCAGGGAGTTTTAAGATTACTTGCATAAAGGTAATGAGACATTTAAAAAAGCATTGTGTGATTTAGAAGGTAGTATCAATCTGATTCCTTTATCTATATATAACAAATTAGGAATAGGCGCAATAAAACCCACTACAATTGCCCTACAAATGATCGATCGGTCGTTGACTTATCCACGGCATTGTAGAGGATGTTTTATTAAAGGTTGGTAAATTTATAATCCCAACAGATTTTGTGGTCTTAGATATGTTAGAGGATAAGGAGGTCCCTTGATTTTAGGTCGCCCATTTTTAGCAACGGGAGGAGCGGTGATAGATGTGCAAAAGGGAGAACTAACTTTAAGACTCAATAATGAAAAGCTACCTTTTTCCATATATAAAGCTTTGAAATATCATAATGGTGAGGAAGAGAAACAACTTGAAATGGTTAGTTCTATTCAATGTTTAGATGTTATATTACATAGGGAACTTATCTAACCTATTGATAGTGACTCTTTAGAAGTATGTTTATTTGATCCCTTTTTGCTATTAATGATCATAATGCTATTAATCTTGATCTTGTGGAAAGTGTTAGTGCTCTGAATTATTTGCAGGAGGCACCAAAGGATAGCTCTACAAATGAGGATATCATGAAGGAAGTTTTTTAAGAGGATCCGAAAGGGGGCAACGTGTGTCCCGAATTAAAGGCTTTGTCAGATCATCTACAGTATGGGTTTCTTGATAATGAGAAGAAATATCTGGTAATAGTCTCTTCATCTTTATCCAATTCTGAAAGTGAAAAATTGTTGAGAGTGTTGAGGAGGTATAAAACTGTGATAGGATGGTGTATAGCTAATTTAAAAGGGATTAGCTCAAATATTTCTTTGCATAAAATTTTGATGGAAGATGAGTATATGCCTAGTGTTCAAAATCAACATAGATCCTATGATGCAAGAAGTGGTTAGGAAAGAAGTACTTAAGTGGATAGATGCGGGTATTGTTTTTCCTATATCTGATAGTAAATAGGTTGGTCCGACCTAGGTGGTTCCTTAGAAGGGGGGATGACTATGTAAAAAGTGATACCGATGAGGTAATAACTACTACGGTAATCACAGATGGCGAGCTTGTATTGACTATAGGAAATTGAATGCAGCAACCCGTAAAGATAATTTTCCCCTTCCCTTCTTAGATCAAACGTTAGATAGGTTAGCAGGTTATAAGTATTATTATTTTCTTGATGGTTATTCAGGATACGATCAACTATGATTGCCCCGGAGGACCAAGAGAAGACAACATTTGTATGTCCTTATGGTGTGCTTGCGTTTCATAGGATGTCATTTGGGTTGTGTAATGCTCCTGCTACTTTTCAGCGTTGTAAGATGGCCATCTTTAGTGGGTTGATTAAAAACATTATGGAAGTATTTTTGGAAAATTTTTCTGTGTTTGGGTCATCTTTTGATCATTGTTTGGGTAACCTTGCTCAAGTTTTGCAGCGGTGTAAAGACACCAATTTAGTTCTAAAATGAGAAAATGTCATTTTATGGTAAGGGATGACATTGTTCTTGGGCACAAAATTTCTTCTGCGGGTTTGGAAGTCAATAGAGCCAAGGTGGTCACCATAGAAAAATTACCACCTCCATCAAATGAAAAAGGAGTAAGAAGTTTCCTTGGACATGTGGAATTCTATAGAAGGTTCATTCGTGATTTTTCCAAAATATATAAACCTTTATCTCGTTTGTTGGAAAAGGATACTGCTTTTGTTTTCAATGATGCATGTTTGCAGGCCTTTGAGACCTTGAAGAAAGCATTGGTTCTGCTCCGATTCTGATCACACTGGATTGGGCTCAACCATTTGAGCTAATGTGTGACGCGAGCGACATGGCTGTAGGAAGCATCGAGTAAGCACGTTGTATCATCCTCAAGCCAATGGACAAGTAGAGTTGACCAACCGAGAGATTAAGCAAATTCTTGAGAAATCAGTGAATGGAAATATGAAGGATTGGTCTACCAAATTGGATGATACACTATGGGCATACATGACGGCATATAAGACCCCTTTGAGACTTTCGTTGTATCAACTTGTTTTTTGGGAAATCATGTCACTTACCGGTAGAGTTAGAGCATCGCGCTTATTGGGCGGTCAAGAAGTTGAATTTTGACTTCGAGGCAGCCGGGCTATCTCATAATCTCAAACTTAATGAGTTGGACGAGTTCAGAAGTTAAGCGTTCGAGAATTCCAGCTTATACAAAGAGCGCACGAAGAGATTCCATGATCGCGTGATAAAGAACCGACGATTCAAAGCTGGTGACCAAGTACTTTTGTTCAATTTGCGTCTGTGAATATTCCTGGGAAAGCTGAAATCCCATTGGTTGGGACCATTCACTATCAAGACTGTTCGCGCATCTGGAGTAGTAGAGTTGATAAACAAAGAAGAAGGCACGTATCTTGTAAATGGGCAAAGGATAAAGCAGTACTACAAGCCCAAACAAATCAAAACAGTGCACGAAGCGCGGTTGACATAGCTAAACTAAAATTAAAAAGGTCGTCCGACTTGGAATGTAAAATGAAGCGCTTGTCGGGAGGTAACCCGATGTTTATTGTTTTTCTTTAGTTACATTTTTCATTGTTCATTTTTATGATTTTAAGTTTGTTTTTAGTTATTTTTTAAGTTTTAGGGACCAACAAGATACAACATTGACGATGCAATGGAATGGACTCGCGATGGGAAGAAACGGGGCTTGAAAGAAGGAAAAAATGAGCGTTGGCCAAAAAGGGCCATCGCGACCGCGCCACTATTGGGCGAGGCCGTGTCAAAAGTGATCTGGCAAAGCAAACTTTCTGGAGACCCATCGCCACCGCGCTAGGGCTTGCGTGCAGCCGCAACATAGAAAACTCATAAACCCAGTTTTGGGTTAAGCCCGTCGCGACCACGATAAAGATTCCACGAGGCCGTGACGATGCAAAACCAGGTTTAAAACATGGGAGGTGCTAGGTTTGCTCTTTTCACTTTTCTTCTCCTCTTTAGCGCGAGACACACTCCAACAGCCTCACATATTCGAATTCTTCATCCATACACCATATAATCACACACAACCACTCACAAACACAACCACACACGAATCTTCATCAATTCCACCAAGCAAAGTCGGATTGAATGAACCCAATTGGAAAAACTTCGGGCACTTCAAATTTTTTATCTTTGGATAAAGTTCTCTGGTAAAGACGGCTAACACGAACTTTTCTTTGTCGTAATTAATTGTTCATGCTCAGTATCATTGAGGTTCATCGATTTTGAATTTTTAGAGTGTTCGTATATGAATTGAATTGATTTTTGAACTTGAAGTGCATAATATGAGATAATTTTGATTGTGTCGTGTATTTTAGATGAAATTGGTATGAATTAAATATGAAATTGTGTCTTTGATTTTGATGGGAATGGGTGTAAAGCAACAAGATAACTAGTAACATGTTATGTTCATTGAGGAATTTTGTCAAACATGTTATGGGCGAAACTTGATATTAGTGTTTGCTTGATTTTGATAACCCTCTTATGTTTCTATGTGTGATAAGATGATGAATAGATTATATTTTATATGTTTGATATTCATATGCTTCAAATTACATCATAACATTGGTTGAATTGAAGAAATTAGATGATAAGCATAAATTGGGGGTTAAAAAATGAGTAATTTTTCTAGTTGTTGCTCGAATGTAGATTATGTAAATAGGATTGAATTACTCCTCGAGATTAAATTATGACTAAGAAAAACTCTTTGTTTGAATAGAATTAGTTGAGTGATAGAAGGTAGTTTATGATTTATTGAACTATATTGATTGTTGAGAATTGGTTTGTTGAATTGAGTGTGTATATGTTCACCAAAATGGCTCTTAAGAAAGCAAATTCCAGCCGAGTTCAGGGCAAGTAACAAGTTGTTGAGAATGTTCCATTACCGGATCCAAACAACAGCCGAAGTTTGTTCGGTTTCACTTTGGAAAGGGAAGAGCATCACAATCGATTTGAGCATCTTCGTCAGCGTTAAGCTATGGCTACACGGTTCAGCAGTGATGATCTCACAAAAGCTATGGGGATACATGATAATATTAAAGCATTACTTATAGATGGAGGTTTGCACAAGTTCATGCGGGCAAAGCTGACATACACGAAGCTCGCGATGGAATTCTTCATCACATTTTCCATCACCGTGGCAAGTAACCCGCATGCTCGTCGACTAGACAACATCACATTTCAGCTGATGGACAAGCAGTGCACACTGACATACACTGAGCTGGACAGGATATTCGGCTTTCCTAAAGCTGACACGAGTAGCCCACCCGAAGTATTCAACGTTCAGGAATTTTAGAGTGTACTGACAGCTACTTCTCCAATCATGCCACCTTAGACATATGTGGCGAATGGTTCCAAAGCCACCTAGATTAGAAACCCCAGTGATATGTTACCTTCAAATGATGTTGGCTCACACTTTATTTTCGAGAAAAAAGACAGGTGCCATGAGACAGGCTGAACTTCACATGATATGGAATATGTTACATCTGCATAAGGCTGATAATGAAAAATTATTGGCAGAGCACTTTGAAAATGTCATCCGGAAGCAAAGGGACAACATCATGATTGGAGGAACGATCACACCCATTGCCGAATTCTTTGACGACATTTTTTTATATGACATGACACCGATAAAGGGTGAAGTCCAATTTACTTGGGAAATTTTGGAGAGCATGCAATTTATGGTGATGGGGGAAGATAGAAAGGTTCCATATGTTTATCTAAATGTGGGGCCATATCTTCGGCTCCCCTGTAGTGAGGCAATGGTCGTTTTAACTACCAAAGTTACACTTAACTTGGCCATGTCCTCTGATGAACATCTTGCCCATTCACAAATTCCGGACTCCATGGTGTGTCAGTCCAGACAAGCAGCTGAAAGAAGTAGCCGAGATCCTCGACCATCAAAGAAGAAGAGACCAGCAACCGCTGATGCATCCTCGACAAAGAGGAATGAGGACGTGGAGGAGTTAATCAATTCTCTCCAACATGACGTCAAGTTATATCATGACGAAGTGCAATCACTTGGCACTCGAATGGAGAGGCATTTAATAGAAGTACGACGGGCAGTGCATACAATTCACCGAATTGACCAATCAGCGAGTTATTTTTAACATCCTCCTCGAACGAAGCGATGAGGAACGTGCATGGCAACAGCAACAACACATTCACTGGGGAGCGTGGGCTCATATTGGGAGAAACATGGCTTTCAACCACCATCGCCACCACCGCAATAGACTGTGAGTTAGCACCAAGGCATACCACTTTTTTCCACAAAACTTGGTCTTCAGCCAAGTATGGGGGAGGGGGTATACCGTGGGACGCCTTGGCAGCTAGTTGTCTTTTAATTGTTGTTTCTCTATTTTTGTTTGTCATTTTTCTTGTTTTTTCTTGCTTGTTGTACTTTTTTCATTTTGATTGTTCGGTCTGTGTGCCCACTTGCTTGTTTTTTCTGGAATTGTTGGGTATGTGAACCCGTTTATTTCATTCTATTGCTAGTTGAGCGTCATGTTAGGTGATTAGTTGTTTATAGTTTAATGATTTATGTTTTAAGTTGTTTGTTGGAGTCTAAGAGAGAAAAAAAAAAAAAAAAAAAAAAAAAAAAAAAAAAGGGCCAAGTCTTTGGTTTGCTGATAAGTGATTTAAAAGAAAAAAATAGGGAAGGATTGATGATGATGATGATGATGATGATGATGATGATGAGATGATTTTGAGTAAAATATTGCAAAATTGGCACATAGTCGGGCATGATAAGTAGTTTGAGAAAAAATTGAGCTTGTTCTTAGAATATTTGATCAATAAGCCATGTGAGTTTTATAGCCTAAATTGTACTCCCACTTTATGGAGTAAGTTATGCATTCTTTCGGTGTCATTTGATTGGATATGTGTACTTGTCTCTAGATCTTGCCTCGATTGTCTATTATGAATATGTTGAGTATATGTTGTGACTTAGAATATGATCTTAGGAAATTTTTATTTTAGCCTATTTTTTAGCTTTAAAAGTTGTCCCTTTTACCAAAATTTCAAAAATTGTCCCTAGTTAGCCCACTTGAGCTTTATAGCCTTATTAATTTATAGCCCCATATTACAAGCTAAATATCTTCCGATGTAAGCCTTTGACCTTCTATTGGACTAACTGAGTAAGATGGAGGTGGATTAGAATGTAGGTTTGGGAAAAATATTGGGAAAAAAGTGGATAAACCAGTGGATATTTGAAAAGGCGAAGTGAATGAGAATTTGATAGGTGAAAAATCGAGAAAAGTAACCTCTCCTAGTTTGCTAGTTGTTGTTTTCAAAGTTTATTGTTAAAAAAAATCCAAAAATCAGAAAAGGAAAGAAAGAGGAAGTTGTAAACGTGTTCTTCCGTATTGTGTTGAGGAGAGGTTAGAAAAAAGGGCTTAATTGCTTGAGTTGAATAGAAATTAGTTAGTCCCAAAGTTGTGGTACTCGAAAAGTTAGTTTGAAAAACACTTAGTTGTAAGTATTTTGTGGGGTGAAGAAGTCTTTCTTTGAGATGACTTGCTGAAATTTGAAGAGTGAGATTGAGTGATTGTATTGAGGGGTAGTCGGGTTAGGGAGTAACTTGATTAGTCCAAGATTAGTCACTTTTATCCAAAGTTATCCCACCTTACCTTATGCCTACATTACAACAAAAAACAAAGACCTTTTTTATTCTTTGTCACACATGTCAAGTACGAGGTCTAATTTAGATGATTGGCAAGCATATGGTAGACGGTGCATGCAGTCCAATTTGAGCGGAAACAAGTCCTAAATTTAAACACTTGAGAGATAAGTGAAACACTTACCTAGTAAGGATCAAATTGTTCGAATCAAGTCTCGAAAGTAGTTGATTATGCTTTTATCATAAATGCTCAATTTTATTGTGTTATTTGTATTTTTGAGGAAAATCATTTTTGAAACTAGATTCGTCTTCTCATCGCCCTAGACACACGCATAATCACTTGTATTCTTGGATATTTTCTATCTTTTGTTATTCGGGACGAACAACAGTTTAAATTTGGGGGATTTTGATACACGTTAATTATGCATGTATTTAGATTGATTTAGGAACATATTTTATATTATTTACGTGCATATTTGGTCGAGATTTGTTTATATTTATCATATTGGGCCACTTAATGTGTTTTGACTTGTTTTACAGGTTTTTAAGTGTTTTTAGGTCGAAAACTCGTATTTTAGGATTATTTGAGGAAGAAACAAGTCAAGAAGGAGAAAAATTGATTTGAACCGGCCTAAAGCAAGGTTGACCCAAAAATAACTCATCGCGACCGCATCACCATGGCGAGCAGCCAAGACAAAAGAGGTCTAGAAAGTGAAAGTGCACTGAGCACTTGTCGCGACCGCGATAAGGATTATGTGCGGCCACAACAAAAGTGGTTATTTTAAACTATTTTAGGTAAAGCTTGTCGCGACCGCGACAGAGCTTATGCACGACCGCGACAAAAGTCCGAATTTGAAGAAAATCCTAATTTTGTTAGGATTTTGACCCTATCTCCCAGGATTTGGCCCCAACTCTATAAAAATGACTCCAAGATCTGATATAATTACATACTCTAAGCACTCGGAAACGCTTGGAAGCAAGGATAGAAGATCAAGGAGTAACACGACGAAGATCGGCGATTGAAGATTCGGATTTAGTTTGTTCTTTCTTTTGTATTTAATTTTCAATGATGTTTGTCTATGAATGTATATGTGACTTGAATACAATTATGAGTAGCTAAACATGTATGTGTTCTAGGGGTAGAAAGTAGGTTACGAGGAATGATGTATTGATTTTTACCATTTAATTCTAGACTCCAATTGGTGTGTTTATCTATGTGTATGTTTTCTTCTTATGATTTAATTTGAATTGATAGTTTAAGTTAAATCTAAATGGTTAATAGTTCTGCTCCGGGCGGAGGAAATTAGTAATAGACATTGGTTAAGGGTCTTTTGGGAGTCTTTAGGTTTAGTCGACTTGGAAGGGTGACTAAGTCTAGTAGTTAAATGTTAGTGATTTCAACTCCTAAACACACAGCTAAACTGAATCTGGAAATCGCACAAAGATCAATCTGAAAAACACACACTTAATTCGGCCAAAGTTGTGACCGAACACGACTTGCGCAGAACAGGAAATATAAATGAATCACACACAAGTTTTATGTGGTTCGTTCAAGATGAACTACATCCACGGAGGCAAGGCACACCTCAATCCACTAAGAAATCCAATCAATTACAGAGAATACACTCAGAAACCAAAATGCCCAATTCTGGAACAAATTAGGGCAGAGTTCGTTCCCTCTCAAAATACTCTCTCTAATCTAAGAAACTGGAAAATTGCTCGACGTAATGTTGTTCTCCTTGATGAGAGCTTTACAATGATATAAGAATTGAAGCTCGAATGTAACCGTACAAAAAGTTCTAACTGAATCAAGTTAAGCTCAGCTACCGGACAAAAGTGACGGTTTTCTTCGTCACAAATCCTGAACTAACTCGTCACAATCAGCGGTTATTCACAACTGCCACGAACCCGGCTCATCCTGACCAGCTTTGCTTCTTGATGCTCAAACCCGGTCCAAACCTCCGGTTCTTCACCTCTTGAACCCGGTTCCACATTCCCAACACACCATATTACCAAGTATAGCTCACTTGATGAGATTGAACACTACCTCACATTAAACAACCTAATCGCTTCAGGAGGAGGGTTAGGTTTACTTGAGTGACGTCAAATAAACACTAAATTTGGTTTAAAAGTCTAGAATTTTAGGTTAAATTATACATCATGATCGTAATTGAAACTTATACCCTAGGATACGCTTTAATTATTTGAGTCGTTCTTAATCATTCTCTGTTTTCCAAGTTGTTTGTGGCTTATTTATTACTTTTATGCAATTTAGGTTTAGAATTTATATAAACCTCTACAAATTCAATGTCTAGTATAGAGAGTCTTAGATTAATCAGAATATCGAACTAAGGTTTAGAGTCAGTCCCTGAGGATCGACTTTGACTACCACTACCTACACCTACACCATATACTTGTGGTAAATTAGGGTTAGGAAAACCTCTGTTAGGGGACCACAAATGCGGTCTTCATTTGGTCTTCTGGGACAATCATAATTTGATTGTACCCCGAATAACCATCTAGAAAGAAGTAAAACTCATAACCCGCTAACCTATCAAGCATTTGGTCTAAAAAGGGAAGAGGGAAGTGGTCTTACAAGTGGCCGCATTTAATTTCCTATAATCAACACACACCTGCAAACACGTGACTAACCTAGTGGCAATAATCTCATCATTTTTGCTCTTGACTATTGTCATCCCCTCTCTTAGGGACCACTTGAGTAGGACTAACCCATTTAGCCAGAGATAGGAAATAAATACTCGTATCTAACCACCTACGTACATCTTTCCTAACTACTTCTTGCATCATAAGGTTTAGTCTAAGCTTATTTTGAACACATGGCTTGTATACTTCCTCCACTAATATTTTGTGCATGCATACAGTTGGGCTAATCCCTTTTAAATCATATATTGTCCATCCTATAGCCAACTTATATTTCCTTAAAACCCTTAAAAGTTTTTCACACTCAGTAAAAGTCAAGTAAGCAGAGATTATTACCAGATTCTTTTTCTCATCATCCAGAAATTCATACCGTAGATGATCCGGCAACGTCTTCAGTTCGGGTCCAGGTGCACTTTCTTTTGGCTCTTCTTGCACCGTCTTCTTGCTTAAATTCTCATTCTTAGCACTAACCATTGGTCCCTCTTGCAGAGAACTTAATGCACTAAAACTTTCCACAAGATCAAGATTAGTAGCATTAATGTCATGAATAGCAAATATAGAATTATACAAGCAAACTTCTAACGGGTCTTCCTCAATAGGGAAAATAAGCTCGCTATGTAATGTAGCATCTAGACACTTAATAGAACTACACATCTCAAGTTGGTTTACTTCTTCCCTATCATGGTATTGCATAGCCTTGTATATAGAAAATCTTAGATTTTCATCATTTACCCTTAGAGTTAATTCACCCTATTGTACATCTATTAGTGCTTTGCCCGTTGCAAAAAATGGACGGCCTAAATTTAGGGGAACCTCCTTATCTTCTAGCATATCTAAAACTACAAAATCTGCTAGAATTATGAACTTGCCAACCTTTAATAAAACATCATCTACAATGCCCCTTGGATAAGTTAAAGACCGATCAGCCATTTTTAGGGCAATTTTAGTGGGTTTTATTGTGTCTATTCCTAATTTTTCAAATATGGACAAAGGCATCAGATTTATGCTAGCTCCTAGATCACACAATGCTCTTAAAGACATCATTAGCAATCGTACAAGTAATAAAACTACCTGGATCTTTACTCTTTAGAGGTTGCTTCCTTTGGACCACAGCGCTGCATTCTTCCGTCAGGTTGACTGTTTCATAGTCTTCAAGCTTTTGCTTCCTCGCTATCACCTCCTTTAGGAACTTTGTGTAATTTGGCATCTAGTGTAATGCACCAATAAAAGGAATGTTGATTTGAATCTTCTTAAAGATCTCAAAAAACTTAACGAATTGTTCGTCAATTTTCTTCCTCTGAAAAGCTTGAGGCAAGGGAAGTGAAGGTATGTATTTCGGACCATCTTCAATAATAATGGACCTCGGCTTTGCAGCCCCCATCTGACTTGACTCTGGCTCCATCTCTTTCTCTTGAGGAACACTTTCTTCTTCTAAGTGCTCGTTCTCTACATCTTTCTCTTTATCAACTGGAAGCGTGGGTCCTTCATATTCGTTGCCACTCCTCAGACAAATAGTTTGGCATTGTTCCTTTGGGTTAACTATGGTGTCATTGGGGAATTGCCTTTTTCTAATGTATGGCCCCTAAAGTTTGTGCTATTCGACCCATATGTGTTTGCATTGCTTTCATATATGCCCCTTAACTTACCATAGTTTTATTTATATCAACTTGATTACTCTCCATATTCTTCTCTAACCTATCCATCATTTCTTAATGTTTGGCAACCTGTGACCGCGTCAAATCTTCTTGAGTTAGTTTTCTTCTATCACGAATCATGCCATTTGTAGCTGTAAATCCCGGTGGCAGTTGGAGAGAGTTGTTGGGATTACTATATGAGAACTTGGGAAGATTTCTCGCACCCTGTTGATACTGATTGTACCTCTGTTGATTTCCTTGGAAGATATTGAAGTTCCTCTGATTATTGCTTCTTCAACTACTTCATGCATGGGTAGTTTCTATAAGCTTGGCTCGGTATGCTGGGCTAATGTCACACTTGTCAGCAAATTTAACTGATTAGTTATGGCTGCCATTTGAGCTTCTATCATGGATAGCACTGGTTCTGTTGGCTCTATCTCAGAGATGTTGTTTACCTTCCTAGGTTGATTTCTCTCATTGAGCCACTGACTACTAGTCGCAGTCATCTCATCTAGAATGGTGAATGCAGCTCTTGTGCTTTTTCCCAACATACATCCACCTGCTGCTGCGTCCACAAGTACTCTCACGAATCCAAGTAGCCCTTTATAAAACTTGCAGATTTGTTGAGCTTGAGTAAACTTGTGTTGAGGGCATTTTCGGAGAAGATCCCGGAACCGCTCCCATGCCTAATTCTCCATCCATCTATTTGATCTCGGCCTGTAATTCGAGCATCTTGCTCAGTGGGAAGTACTTCAGTAAGAAACCCGTGCTCAGCTCATCCCATGTAGTAACATCCTCCAGAGAATTAAACCATTGCAAGGCCCTATCCTTTAAAGAGAAAAGAAATAGCCGCAATTTCACCTGTTCATGTGGCACTTGATTAACCTTCAATGTTTCAGACATTCTCTTGAATCGGCCCAGATGCATATTGGGGTCTTCCAGTGGTCCCCCGCCAAACTGATTTTGTTGTACTATCAAAATCAAAGTCGGCTTGAGTTCAAAGTTGTTGGCATGGATCGAAGACGGTTCAACTCCTCCATAATGTTGATTAGGCACGGGACGTAGACAGTCCCTGATAGCAGTCTGATCATTCTCTTGTGCAGCTTGTGCCTGTAGTTGTGGTTGTACTTGTTGTCTCAAAGTATTTATCTCGGTCCTCATACCAGTCATTACCCCGAATAATTCTCTAACCATCTCTTATGTGGTCATATTTTCCGGTAGTCCAGCCATATCGTATAATGTCTTTTTTCACGTTCTGTATCCTCGAGCAGTTGCTTCAATTTCTAGATCGAAAGGAACAAGATTAGCGTTTCCTTTAGATTGTGTTTGCATAAGCCACCTGTAAACACAAACAACAAAGACAAGCGTAAAACCGAAGATAAACTATAAAAAAATACCAAAACTAAAAATAAAAGTGCGGAAAAATAATGTCTAGTTTAGTATCGAATTATTTATCAAAAAAAAAAAAAAAACAAACACAGTTACCAGTCCCCTGCAACGGCGCCAAAAACTTGATGCACTAAATTCT
Organism: Ajuga chamaepitys; assembly: GCA_958295605.1. Lineage (NCBI taxonomy): Eukaryota > Viridiplantae > Streptophyta > Magnoliopsida > Lamiales > Lamiaceae > Ajuga > Ajuga chamaepitys. The sequence goes on from OY282499.1 coordinate 28,025,144, forward strand.
GACCTAATAAACCGCAAGTGTACAGTGCTAGTGTAGCTAGTGGGAGACAAGGTCAATCACAAATAGACTGTATCCTATATTTAGTTTAATACCCTAATTTTAATACATCTACCCAGTCTAAAAACCTAAATTGCATAAATGACTCAATGAATTACTAATTGCTTAGCAAACAAGAAAAAAAAATAACAAGGGAGATTCAAATGAGATTAAAACATATTCTAGGGCTTCAATTTCAATTACGATATTATATGTATGATTATCCTAAATTCTAGACTTTCAAAGTAATCCTATCGTTTATTAGACGGCATGATATTAATTAACCCTCCTCTCGTACTATGCTAAGTTGTAGATAAATTAGAAATTATTACCCTCTCGGGCTAACTATATCCTAAAGACTCACAAAGGTACCTAAATCAATGCCTACATAAATACATCACTCCTCTAGGACGAATATTGGTAATTACGCTGTGTGTTGTAAGTCTATTAACGAAACTCTCCTCTCGGATGCCGAAGCATTAAACGAGTAGATATAAATCAAGTGATTAATTTGACAACATCATATAAAGGAAACAAACACTGAGATAAGCGATGTAGTTGGAGTCTAGAATTTAAACGATAAAATTAAACATCTAGAATTTAAACGATAAAATTAAACATAGTGATCTCGTAACCTACTTTCTAAACCTAGAAAACAAGTTGTTTAGTTACTCATGTCTAAAGCTAAAAACCAATACAATTCATAGACAAACATGATTGGTTAATAGAAAAATAAACAAGAAGAAAGAAAAACCAAAAGTCTTAATCTTGATCTTCATCTCTTCGTTCCTTACTCTTCGCTTCTTGCTTCCAAGTGCTTTTTCAATAATAAAGTGTGTTAATTTTAAAACTGGAGACTTTTTTTAATTATAAGTTTGGGAAGAAATAGGGTTGAAGCGGGCTCAAAATAAGTCAAAACGCGTGTAGAAAAAAAATCAGCCACCTAAATCGACTCGACCGAGTCTAAGAATCGCCTCACCCGTGTCATCCAATTCTGCCTTTGGCTTGATTTCTGCCAAACTCAGCCTTGACCGAATTAGGTGATTCTGCCAAAGTCGCGATAACTCTTCACAATTTGACTCGATCGAGTCCCTTTTCGGCCTCGACCAAGTCAGTTCATTCTGACTTTACTTCAACTTTTATAGTATGAGTTGTATGAGTGTTCGGTTTAATCATATATAGTATGATCAAATCATTAACTTGTATAATCATCAACATCAAAAATCAATTCGTTTTGGCCAAGAACCCTTTTAGCCAAAACATTTTCAATAACAAAATTAGAAGTTTCTCCAATATTTTCAATCAATTTATCAATAACAAAATCAAGGAATCAAAATCCAATTTTTAACCGAGACTGTCCTTTCAATTCACCAACATGATCATCATTCAATTTTATCATAAAATCCACTCAATTTAACATGAAAGATTTCTAAAACAAAAATTACATAATTTTCCAAAATCACACATAATACGATCCAAATTTTCCATGCAATATACTAAAATCAACATAAAAGATCCTAAATCATCATTTAGCATAATTTTGAGCTTTATTTTTTAAGGTTTCACGTGCAATTACATAGTTAAACATGCAACATATCTCAAGTAATTCTAACATAATTAAGTCCTAGATTAAGTAATAATCCATCGAATCTAACAGGCAAGCAACATGATAATGACATAGAACCTATATCTAGATGCATGCATGCTTTGATCTTCTTAGTGTATGTATATGTGTGTGTACAATTACAACAATAACAATTTCCTCCTCCAACCTCTAAACCAAAAGCTATACAAAATTAAGCATCAACTAACAACTATCTATTAAGATCAAGCTATAACCTATCGCCTATACCTCTAAGTGTCCTTGAACTTGGAATTGAAGGTAAAAGTGAAAGCTAAAGTAGCCTGTAGCTCCTCTTCCTACAACTTCGAACCGAGGCAAGATGAGGAAGATGAAGGCGTGGAATAGAAGAATGGTGTTGCTCCTTGAGAGAAGGAGATCGAAGAGAGAGAGAGAGAGAGAGAGATGAAGAGTGAAGAGGATGGAATTTTTGTGAGTGTGAGTGGTGGTGTTCGCTGGTTTTACAATATGAGGGAAGGTTGGTGAACACTATTCACCACACTAGGTGGACAACAGGAGGAAGTTGCACGGTGGAGGTGGCCAAAAAGTGTATGTGAGGTGGAGGTTGACCAAGTGATGTGGGGAGGTATGTATAGGAGCTCCACTATGCTCCTTAAGGACTAAGGATTGAGAGCAATATAATGGGGTTTATAAGGAGGTGTTTGGTTCAGCTTTTAGGGTTCAATGTGGTGTTTGTTTATTTTGTTCATTTAGCATAATTTAGGGGCTTAATCTATGTTAGTTTAGGTTGGTCCAAGGGTTGTTTAGGTCCATAAAGTTGCTACAATAAAACTCATATGTGATCATTGATTTATAAGGAATTCAAAGTGTACTCTAATCTTTAAGTGGTACAAGATGATTCTTCTTATAAAATCCCAAGTGTTATTCGAAGCATAGTCTAATCTCTAAGACTAAATTATAACACCCACGTAAGGGTCTACCATGTTATATGTCCCTAAAATAATATGATATAGAATATTGCAACATATTCGAAGCATATTTATAAGCAAAGTAGGTCACATAGAATCACAAATTGGCACATTAGTCTCTCAGTGGGATTCAAACTCTAGCATGAATTTAAGCATTTGAATTCAATGTATATATCAAGGTACAATACAATAAAATACAAGTCACACAAGTAACACATCAAATAACATGTAAAATAATCATATAATAAATATAAGCACAAGCATGTCACATCTCAAAGTATTTAAATGAGCATAATATTCCAAATATTCCGAAACAGATGAGTAATGCATGTAAATTTTATTATCTACTTATTTAGTTTGTAAGCCTCATTTCATTTGATATCTAACCTTATTTACTTATCCATTATTATCCTTATTGTTTCTTTTAATCTTTCGTATCCTTTTTTTTGTAGTCACACTGCCGACTAGGTCGTTCGCATGTCCCTACACACTTAATAAATTGTCACTGATACTGACTTAAGTATGAAATGACAGTTACATTATATAAAACTACACTATGTGGCGTGCAATGACAGTTAAAACATAAGTAAACATGTTATGCATGCTAAGTTGATTTTCAGGATGTTACACCAATTTAGTGTTGAACGGGAGAAATGTCATTTCATGGTGAGAGATGGCATTGTTTTCGGCCATCGGGTATCAATCGTAGATTTAGAGGTCGATCGAGCTTAGTGGTAGCTATAGACAGATTGGATAAGAGTGACTCTTCCTCCCCTAGACAAAATTCCCCTCTTCCACCCTGCTAGTCTTTTTGAAGTTTTGGATAGGACTGGCTCCCAAAAAGATGTTTTGAGCGGATTACCTCCCAAAGGGACCCCTAGATAGGTAATTGGCCAACTGCCCACACCACACCACACCCTAGCTGCCAAGTTCTTAAGCTCTCCTTCTCCCATATTGACCCCTAATATAACACTCTTCTCCATGTTGATTTTGAGCGCCGATAACCTTCCATACAAAATTCAAAATTGGCACTACCCACCTAAGGTACTCCTCCTTTTCATCTACAAAAATCATATAGTATGCAAATTGCAAATGTGAAAACTCCACTTTTTTTCCTCACCCGCTATGAAACCTCTAACCAACCCAAGATCCTTTGTCCTATTAATCAACCTACTTAGCCCATCATCCAATAAATTAAAAAGGAAGGGAGAAAGCGGATCTCCTTGCCTAAGACATCTAGAACCCCAAAACTTGCCTCTAAGTAACCATTAATCATTATGGAATCACTCATATTATTTATGCAGCCCCTAATCTATTTCCTTCATCCCTCATCGAATCCTTTTTTCCTTAATACAAAGTCCAAAAAACCCCCCCAATCCACCCGATCATAAGCCTTCACAAAGTCAATCTTAAAAACTAATCCTCTCTTCTCCCTTAACTTATAATCCTCAACCACTTCGCTCGCAACTAGGACCGAATCTAGAATGTTCCTTCCTTTCATAAAAGCATTTTGAGAGCAATGAACCGTTAAGCTCATCACTTTCCTCAATCTACCCGAAAGGACCTTTGCAATAATCCTATAGAGACTAGTAGTGAGACTAATAGGTCTTTATTCTTGACAGAGTCTTCCTTTTTGGGAATTGGACATATGTATGTCTCGTTCGTTACCATTGACGATCACTTTTTCATGAAAATCCTCATACTCTAATCAAATCATGCTTAATCGTGGCCCAACACTCCTTATATACTGTGAAACAGAATCCATCCGGCTCGGGTGCTTTATTTTCTTCACACTTCATCACTTCTCTCTCTGTTTCTCCCTCCGAAAAAGGCCTCTCTAGGACGTTACTAATTGCCTCTGAGATGGGCTACCAAAAGAGGCTCTCTGCCCCTCAGCCTAACTCCACATCTTTGGTGAGAAGTTTCGAAAAGAACCCCCCAACTCACCCTCAACGGATTCAACGTCCGAAAGAATCGAGCCATCCTCTTTTTCCAGCTTTGCAATCATGTTCTTCGCTCTCCTATGGCTCAGAAGCGAATGAAAGAATTTGGTATTAGGGTCCCCTTCCGTCACCCACTTAGTTTTCAATTATCTCATCACTCGTTCCTTGCAAACCTCTAGTTCTTCATTCGTTGTCTTGCATTATTTCCTATCCACTGCTTTCTCTTTGACCACTCTAGTGTTCCTTCTTTTGCATCAAGTTTGTGGACCCGCCTAATCAAATCAACCTTCTTGAAGTCAACATTGCCAAAAAAATCTTTGTTCCAAATCTTCAGTGCACTTCACACCTTTCAATTTGTGCGTAAATACATACCTGGGCACCCGCCATGAGACTCTTCCTCCCACCATCCTTTAAACTGGTTCATGAAGCCTCTATGTTGGAACCATACGTTCTCAAATCTGAATGCCCCCATTTGATGGAGCTTGTATCCACTAAAATCGGCATGTGGTATGACGTCAGTCTAGGCAAAGCCTTCTGCTTAACGAAAGGAAATTGTTCCATATAGCATGTAGACACAAGAAATTGGTCCAACCTGCAACAAATCGGCTCGGCTCTCATGTTAGACCAAGTGTACGTGGCGTTAAGCAGCAGAGGATCATGAAGCTCTCGCTCGGAGATAAGGGCGTCGAAATTCTGCATATTGGTTGTTGACCGCGCTGTCGAGGCACGTCAAATTAAATACCTTCTCTACCTCTACTAACTAGTAGCAGCGATAAGTAAGGGTCGAATCCCACAAGGAGCGGATGAATTAATTATGCTTCTAATATTAATAATTAACAATAAAAGTGAATAAAGGGGGTTTTTGAGTTTTAATAATCTAATCACTAGGCTAATCAAATAAACAATTAAATAACTAACTATCTCAAAGACTCAATTAAACAAATACTAATCGACTTAAATCAATATCAAAAGTAATACTAGTTCTCACTTCAGTATCCCCCTATTCGTCTACAAATTAATTAACTAATTAAACCTGATTAATATCCCTCAACCTTCTAACCCTAGACCGACAACAAGCTCTGTCGGCCCGAATTATCCCTTAAGAATAGTCAACTAAGATACGATCATTAGCTAACCCTATTTAATTGAACAGCCTAGAACATGCTCTCTAGGTTTAATTCATTAAACGCATTAATAATTAGGATAATAGGTCAGACTAGACTCCAAATACATACGCTCGATCCGGATGGCCTAGATTTGTGTTACCCCTAACGAATTAATCGTTATTGCTACTCGTGATTATAGAATTATAACAATTACGGATTACAATTTTATAACCTAGCAGTGATAAATTAATAACCTATTTCGACGGGCCCTATCAAATCAAGCAATCAACCAATCGTGGGTCATAAGAACAAGTAACACAAATAAGTTGGGAAATAATAAATCAACATTCAATTACGGATCAATTAATCGTCAAAACGAATAGGGTTCAACATCCCTTCAAACTAGTATAAAATAAACTAGCTACTCATAACTAACTATTGTCTAAAATCTGATAGAATAAAGACATAATTAAAATAAACAGAAAATAAAATCAAACGGAATTGACGACGATCGAAACGTGCGCTTGCCGCCTTCCTACTTCTGTTCCACTCCCAAAACTCCTCCGTATGGACTCACTTCTTCAATTCCCGTATGGACACGACCTCATAGGCTTAATTCCCCCAGCTTTTATAAGGATTCAATTGGGCTTATCAGCCCAATTCCGTCCTCAACTTGGATTAATGGAAAAAATGGGCCACCGCCCCTTTTTAACTAACTAAGCCCAAATTCGCAGCTTCTTCTCTTCATGGGCCAAAACCCTTCTTTTCCATACGGCTCCCCTTTCAACTGGGCCAATTCCGGCCCAGTTCTTCCTTTACTCGTCGATCCAATCTAATTAATCCAAAATTACTCCAAATCCACTGCAATTTCACCATAAACACAACTTTGGAGTATTTGACTTAAGTGTGCAGATAAGTAGAAAAATAACAGTGCATAGTAAATAAAATGCAATAAAATTACATTCCTATCAATATAAATAATGCACATTTTTCTACTTATCAAATCCCCCCAAACTTAAATCATTGCTTGTCCTCAAGCAATTTAGCACAAAAGCAAACTAGGAAAAATAAATAAAGTTATCACTCGCTCAGACACCTTACCAAACATACTTGGGTTTTCCGTCACTTGGTAGGAAGAAGCACAAACTTTCTTTTAAAGCACACAAAATTCCGGACTGAAATCAAACTCCCCACTAAACTTTATTGGTGAAAAGGGCATCGCAATCCAAACTTCCCGCAATTCAAATACAATTTCGTCAAGCATGCTTCTTTTTTTTTTATATATAATATATATACACTAACGAAACAAGAACTAGTCGGACCATTGGATTAGACTTCGTATCGAGGACCACCCCTTTATTTCTCCAATTTTCCTTTTTTTTTTTTCTTCGTTTTTTTCTTTTCTTTTTTTTCCATTGTGGGTGAGGTCGGCAGCTCCACACCACTCGTAGGTTAGTCCGTGTGCTATTATTGATTTGTAATTTTTGCTTTTGTTTGATTTTCACACTCGAACCCCTACGAGCAGGCAGCTGATTCAGCCCCTCACCATCTTTTCTCACAATTTTTTCAACTAAACACCATTAACCCAAACACAATTATTTTCCATCCTTTGGGGGTGGTATCCACAACTACTCCATCTTTTACCACTTCAAGTCCAACTTATTATAAACATAAAATAAAGCAATAAAAATTTAACATGTGAAGCATACTCGACAAACCAACTTAATCGGGACATATTCAGACACAATGTTATCCCTTTCACACAGCTTTAGGGTCATTCAATCTCAGCAAATTTAACCGGAAATATTTTTTTTTAAATAAGCCGACCTCTTCTACCGAAGCAACATACCCCTAATAAATCATAAACACTCGTGTCATCATTGCGAGTTCCTACTTTACTCTTTTTTTTTTCTTTTTCTTTTTTTTTTTTTTAAAAACAAAGAACAACTAAAGCAACTAATAATTAAAGAAAGAAAGTACATGAATAAAATGCAAACTAACATGTATATACAATTTACTTCACTGCTAATCAACCCCCCAAACTTAATCGCATGCAGGCGTTCAATTAACACATGAAAGGTAAAATGAAATGCAATAAAGTAAGGAAGGAGGTCACCGGGTCAACGAGAAGACGACTAATGCCATTTTTTTCTTGTGAATCAAGGTGAGCCACCTCAAGTCAACCCTCTAATCCCCGTGATAACTTTCACCCTCTCAAAGTTCGCACCAATGTGGTTTTGGAATAGGTCTCAAATGTGGCACGTCCACAAATACCTTGTTGAACACTCCATCAGGCTCTATATGGCTAATTACTTTAAGCTTTAAAAACTCGGTGGAGAAGACATAGATCTTCGCTGAAAAATAGATGCGCATCGACTTGATCCCCACTTTTTGAACGACATCAAGGACCTGTTTCTCCTTGTTTTCCTGTTCGGGTTTTCTTATTCTAGAAGCAAACGGTAACGGGTTAGTAATAACAGAATTAGAAATAGAAGATTTTACCTCAATAATCGATTCTGGACTCGACACATTGGATGATCCAATGTGCTCTTCTGATCCAATGTGTTGCGGCACACTGGATGTCCCAATGTGCGTCTGTTGCACGTTGTTCTCCTCTTCCTTTTCTGCTTTTTCTGTGTTTTCTTCATTGTTCCTGTTCCCTTCTTCTAGCCCGGGCTTGTTAGGCTCTCCAAGCTGTTTTCCACTTCGCAAAGTAATAGCGCTTACATTCCTCGGATTTATCTCAAGTTGGGAAGGTAGCTTTCCACTATTCATGCTTTCCAGTCGACTCACGGCGGTGGCCAATTGACTCACTTGAGTCTCAAGATTCTTTATGCTCGATTGCGTATCTTTCTGGAACTGAACAGTGTTGGTTGCCATAGTTTTCACGATGTCTTCCAATGACGGGTTAGACGTGTGTTCAGCTAGTTGTTTTGGATAATACATTCCCCTTGGTGGTGGCGGTCGAGTCTGCTCACCCACTTGTAGTTGCTGGTTTCCATACCTGAGATTGGGATGATCCCGCCATCCGGGATTGTAAAATTGAGCATAAGGATCATATCTTCTCCCATGCAAATTTCCCGTGCCAACAACATTTGTATGTGCATCAATTTCATCTGTTAGCAGTCTGCAATTATCGGTGGTGTGCTCAAGCGTATCGCAAATTCGACACGGTTTCACCTGTGGGGTTCCTACGGCGGCTATCTTCATGACAAAAGAGGTAAGTTCTTGTAATTTATCTTCAACGGACGAAATACTTACCTCCCTTACCATTTTTGGCGGAAGCTCCCTAACGCTGAATTGTTGCGAATTAGCTGCCATGTCTGATATGAGTTCCTTGGCCTCTGCTGGAGTTTTATTAACCAATCTTCCTCCCGCAGCTGCATCTATCATATTACGGTCCATAAGTGACAACCCCTCATAGAAATACTGAATGAGAAGTTGCTCAGTGAACTGATGTTGTGGACAACTCACTATCAGCTTCTTATATCGCTCCCAACACTCATTCAGAGGCATTTGCATTATACCACATATTTCCTTTCGTATTGTGACTACTTGAGCTGTTGGGAAATATCTTTGTATGAATAGTCGTTCCATCTGTCCATGTGGTGATAGTCTCTGTCAAATAGTGCAACCAATCTTTTGCTATGCCCTTTAAGGAAAATGGAAAAGCCCGTAGCTTGATCAGTTCGTCAGTGACTCCCCTAGGTTTCATTACCGAACACACCAAATGGAACTCCTTTAGGTGTCTATAAGGATCCTCGCCTGCATAACCATGAAACAATGGCAATAAGTGTATAATATCACTATTAAGCTCAAAATTTGTGTGGTCATTATAATCAGGAAATGAAATGCAAAAGGATTGTTCAGTATTGATGGGATTGACAAACTCTCTCAAAGTTTGAGTTGAAGTCATAACTTCCATGGAGTTGATCTCAATCCTCAACCTACAAAAACTTCACCGAAATAGTATATAGGGACGCTACAAGAAACAAACAAGAAAAGAGGAAAGAAAAATAGAATGGTGAACGTATATGAGAGGAAAACAAATCTACAAAAATCTGTGAACGGACAGGCACATTGGATGACCCAATGTGGCGTCCGACTGCTAATGTGCGACGACAGAATTCACTAATTTGACGAGAACAGTAAACAAGAATGAAATTAACTAAAACTAATATTAATTAACAAAAGAAACTAAATTAATTCAACACCGCTCCCCGGCAACGGCGCCAAAATTTGACCGCGCTGTCGAGGCACGTCAAATTAAATACCTTCTCTACCTCTACTAACTAGTAGCAGCGATAAGTAAGGGTCGAATCCCACAAGGAGCGGATGAATTAATTATGCTTCTAATATTAATAATTAACAATAAAAGTGAATAAAGGGGGTTTTTGAGTTTAATAATCTAATCACTAGGCTAATCAAATAAACAATTAAATAACTAACTATCTCAAAGACTCAATTAAACAAATACTAATCGAATTAAATCAATATCAAAAGTAATACTAGTTCTCAGTTCAGTATCCCCCTATTCGTCTACAAATTAATTAACTAATTAAACCTGATTAATATCCCTCAACCTTCTAACCCTAGACCGACAACAAGCTCTGTCGGCCCGAATTATCCCTTAAGAATAGTCAACTAAGATACGATCATTAGCTAACCCTATTTAATTGAACAGCCTAGAACATGCTCTCTAGGTTTAATTCATTAAACGCATTAATAATTAGGATAATAGGTCAGACTAGACTCCAAATACATACGCTCGATCCGGATGGCCTAGATTTGTGTTACCCCTAATGAATTAATCGTTATTGCTACTCGTGATTATAGAATTATAACAATTACGGATTACAATTTTATAACCTAGCAGTGATAAATTAATAACCTATTTCGACGGGCCCTATCAAATCAAGCAATCAACCAATCGTGGGTCATAAGAACAAGTAACACAAATAAGTTGGGAAATAATAAATCAACATTCAATTACGGATCAATTAATCGTCAAAACGAATAGGGTTCAACATCCCTTCAAACTAGTATAAAATAAACTAGCTACTCATAACTAACTATTGTCTAAAATCTGATAGAATAAAGACATAATTAAAATAAACGAAAAATAAAATCAAACGGAATTGACGACGATCGAAACGTGCACTTGCCGCCTTCTTACTTCTGTTCCACGCCCAAAACTCCTCCGTATGGACTCACTTCTTCAATTCCCGTATGAACACGACCTCATAGGCTTAATTCCCCCAGCTTTTATAAGGATTCAATTGGGCTTATCAGCCCAATTCCGTCCTCAACTTGGATTAATGGAAAAAATGGGCCACCGCCCCTTTTTAACTAACTAAGCCCAAATTCGCAGCTTCTTCTCTTCATGGGCCAAAACCCTTATTTTCCATACGGCTCCCCTTTCAGCTAGGCCAATTCCGGCCCAGTTCTTCCTTTACTCGTCGATCCAATCTAATTAATCCAAAATTACTCCAAATTCACTGCAATTTCACCATAAACACAACTTTGGAGTATTTGACTTAAGTGTGCAGATAAGTAGAAAAATAACAGTGCATAGTAAATAAAATGCAATAAAATTACATTCCTATCAATATAAATAATGCACATTTTTCTACTTATCAGTTGTCATATTCTGGTTCGGGAATTCCTCAGCCGGGAATCTAACCACATTAAAATCACCTCTTGAACACCAATTAGGCCTGTAAATGACGTTCAACCCAGCGATCTCATCCCAAAAATAAGATTTGAAACGGAATTTGTTTGGCCCATACGCTGCTGTGAACTACCATCCTAAATTGTCCCATTTTCAATCTTGATCGATACCACGAAGTCCCAACCAAACTGTCACTTACCCAATTAGCGCATGAATCCTATATTACGAAAATCCCTCCTACTCTCCTTGTTGTTGGTAGTGTGATCCATTCCACACAATCAGCCTCGCTGCTTGTAGAGGACCTTTGTGAGAAGCTGAAGAGCTTCTAGAGAGAGAAAGTATCAAAACTCTATTATTCATTGTTATCCCAAAATGAGACGTCAGTTTACAAAATATAAAAGAATCCCTTATCACTTGGGAAGCTTCTAGAAGTAGGTTAGTTGTGACTATTAAGCTAACCCATATATTTACAATTAAAACCAATTATACATTTATATTTCTACACCCCCCCCTCAAGTCGGACTGCTAATCAAGTGTAGTAGTCCGAACTTGGACAATAAGTAATGGAACTGAGTCGGTCCGAGTATTTTGGTGAAAAAATCAGCTAGTTGCTGCTTTGTGGAGATGTGTTGCAACGTTATCAATCCCTCCTTGTACTTATCGCGTATGACATGACAATCGATCTCTAAGTGTTTCGTTCTTTCGTGGAAAACTGGATTAGCTGTGATATGTATGGCGGCTTGATTGTCACAGAACATGGTGATAGGCTTTGGAATCTCTATTTGAAAATCTTGTAAAATGTATGTAACATATTGCACTTCAGCTACTGTTGTGCTCAGGGAACGGTACTCGGCTTCAGCAGACGATTTTGATACAGTAGTTTGTTTCTTTGTTTTCCACGATACAAGCGAGTCACCAAGGAATATGCAATACCCTGTTATTGATCGTCTTGTGTCTTTGCAAGTCGCCCAATCTGCATCGCAGTAAGCAACAGGTGTGAGTGTAGTATTTTTAGCGTAAAACAAACCAAGAGTGGGACAACCTTTTAAGTATTTAACCACATTTAAAGCTGCATTCCAATGTTCTTGCATTGGTGTAGCAACAAATTGACTTAGTTGTTGGACAGCATAAGTTATATCTGGTCGTGTAAAACCCAGATATAACAGCCTTCTGATAAGTTTCCTGTATTGTTCAGGTTCAGCCATTGGGTCACCTTGAGTTGAACTCAAGACTAAACCTGTTGGCAGCGGAATAGAAGCTGGTTTACAACCAGTGAGACCAGTGTCTCTCAATATATCTAATACATATTTTCGTTGACAAAGATAAGTCCCTTTTTCATTTCTAGCTATCTCAATCCCCAAGAAATACTTAGCATAGCCTAAGTCTTTTATGGTGAATAGGTGATGAAGGTATGCTTTCAATTGAGTTATCAATTCTGTATTGGAACCCGTAATTAACACATCGTCAACATATACAAGTAATGCCAAAAAATTATGATTTTTATTGTATAAAAATAAGCAATGATCAGAAGCAGATTGAACAAAACCAAATTGAATAAGTTTTTGGGTAAATTCATAATTCCATTGTCTCGAGGCTTGTTTTAAACCATATAAGCTACGTTCTAGTTTACATACTTGACCTTTTTTTGCCTTAGTATAGCCCTGAGGTGGTTTCATATAAACTTCCTTATCGATATATCCATGTAAAAAAGCATTATTAATATCTAGTTGAGCAATGGGCCAAGCTTTTTGAGTAGCAATAGCAAACAATATCCTAACAGTTACCATTTTGGCAACTGGGCTAAAACTTTCAGAATAATCTTCTCCAAAAACTTGTGTATAACCTTTTGCTACTAACCTAGCTTTGTATCTCTCTATCGTTCCATCCGGATTAAGCTTTATTTTAAAAATCCATTTGTTACCTATAGCAGATTTGCCTTTTGGTAAATCAGTTAAAGTCCAAGTATTATTTTCTTCTAAAGCTTTTAACTCTTTCTCCATGGCTATAACCCATTGTTTATCTTTAGAAGCTTGAGCATAAGAGGTGGGTTCTTTTATAACAGAAATATTGGTCAAAAAAGCCATATAATCAGCACTAAATACATTCGGCAAATCATAAGGACACATTTGTAAAGGATAAGGTTTACCTGGTCCAACAATACATTCATTAACTATTTTTACCTCGGATGCTTGGTTACAGGTAAAATCTTGTAAGTAAGCAGGTTGCTTCTTACTCCTTTTTCCTCTACCTAACTCAACATTCTCATCAGAAGAGACATTAGTATTAAGATCAGATAAAGCCAATTCAGTTATTTTTGAAACAATAGGATCATTATTTTGCTCAGAAACATTTCTAATTTGAACATACGGAAATACTGTTGGAAAAAACTGAACATCTCTTGAAATAACAGTTTCATTTCGGTCAAGATCATATAGCAAATACCCTTTTTTTCCAGTAACATATCCTAAAAACACACATCTATAAGACCTTGTAGTGAATTTGGTTTTATTAGGACTGTTATTGACAGCATATACAAGACAACCAAATGGTTGTAATAAAGTATAATCTGGTTTCTTTCCATTCAAAATTTCAAAAGGTGTTTTCCATTGAAGAATAGCTGTAGGCAATCTATTTATTAAGTGAGCAGCAATTAAAACAGCATAAGACCAAAAATATATAGGCATTGAGGATTGAAACATAAGTGATCTAGCAACTTCAAGTAAATGTCTATGTTTCCGTTCAACTATTCCATTTTGTTGGGGTGTATAAGCACAAGTGGTTTGATGTATTATGCCAAGAGAATTAAATAAAGATGTGCAATCAAAATTAACAAATTCTGTTCCATTATCGGTCCTAACTATTCTAACATTTTTGTCATATTGAGTAGTAACTTGCAGAATGAAATTTTTAACTAAAGTGCATACTTGAGTTTTACTAGACATTAAAAAAACCCATGTAGCTCTACTAAAATCATCAACTATTGTCAAAAAATATGGGGTATTAGACAAATTAGGTTCCTTACAAGGTCCCCAAACATCTAAATGAAGTATATGAAATACAGACTTAGATTGAATAGAACTATTAGGAAATGGCTGTCTATGTTGTTTTGCTCGAAAACAATGAGGACATTGTCTAATTGTATCAACATCAGCCTTAGTATACAATTTTTTTAGAAAAGGAAGATGCCAAAGAGTTGTAAGAGAAGCATGCCCTAAGGAATTGTGCCAACAAAGCAAAGAAGAATTACATGAAAACACAGAATTACATACAGGGAAATCAACAAACTTGTTACAGCTAGTATCATTGTCATGCAAGACATATAAGTTTTCACGAAGATGAGCTTTTATGAGCAAGCGATTACTCTTCTGGTCCTGTACCAAACAACAAGAATCAGTAAAACATACCTTTAATGAAGTATTTCTACACAATTGAGATACTGATAAGAGATTATATTTGAATGATGGAACATATAAAACATCTATCAATTCTATACAATCTGCTATTTTGACTTTTCCAGAATGTGTTATCATTTTAGAAGATCCATCAGGTAATAGAATCCTAACAGGATTAGGTAACATAGAAATACTAAAAAAAGTATTTATGTTAGAACACATATGCTTACTAGCACCTGTGTCTAACACCCAAGAACTTCTAGGCAATAATAAACTTGTAGATAAACATACAACCGAATTAAATTTACCTGCAAAAGTCACTGCATGAGCAAATTCAGAGGTGCTGTTTTCAGAGGATCCCAAGTGTTTATTTGCAAAAAACTTGGCTATTTCCTACTGAAACATAGCATAAAAATCAGTAAATTTCAATTCTGATCCTGTTGAAGATTCAGGATCCTTGGTAACAGTAACATTTGCAGCTGAACCAGCCTTCTGTTCCTGAAGTTTCTTATACCAGTCGGGAATCCCATGTAACTGAAAACATTCTGATACTTCGTGCCTAGATCCCCCACAATACGTACATTTCAACCTAGCCCTTTCTTCTTTAGTTTTCTTAACAACATTCTTACCCTTAGTAAAATTTCCTTTCATATTAGGCAATCTATTATTACCTACATTTCTAACCATCATAGCAGCATGATCACTTTTATCAGGGAAAACAATTTGTAAAGACCGTTGTTTCTCTACCATCACAACCATAGAATAGGCTTTATTCACAGTGGGAAGAGGATCCATCAATAAAATTTGACTACGAACACTATCAAACGACTCATTCAAACCCATCAGAAACTGTATCAATTTTGTTTGCAAATCCAAAGCAACAATAGTTTTACCCGCATCACAACTACAAACAGGTAAAGGACAAAAACTCGCATACTGATCCCACAAATTTTTCAGTTTCGTAAAATAAATCTGTATGGAATCAGAACCCTGAGAAATCGAGGAAACCTCCCTTTGCAACTGATATAACAACGGACCATTCGATTCACCAAAACGTTGTCCAATTTCTTCCCACAATTCTTTCGCAGATTCAGCATATACAAAAGCCTCAACAATGTCTTTAGATATGCTATTTAAGATCCAGGATATTATCATGCAATCAGTTCTTTTCCAGATTTGAAAATCAACAGAATCAACATCAGGTTTACAAATAGAGCCATCAACAAAACCTATTTTAGATTTCGCTCCTAGGGCTAACAACATCGACTTTCTCCACGAATTATAATTGTTACCAGTCAAAGCATGGGAAACAAGAATCATACCAGGATTATCTGAATTAGTTAAAAATACCGGATTATCAACCGGATGAGGAAAATGCGGTGGCGGCGGAGGAACCGGATGATGATTCGGAGCCGGATCCTGAACTTGGGCTGCATGCCTCGCCATGGAAGATCAAACGACACAGATCCTTAATCGGAGATTAGAAGTAGACTGAATCGGAACAAAAACCAATTCCCTCAAAGAAATAAAGCAAGAAAAGAAACCGGAAAAAAACTTTCTCAGAAACTGAAATTGATTCACAAGATGTGAAATCACAGGGAGAAAAATGATTCAATCACCGAATCGATGAAGAAAACCAAAGAAGAGAAGAAATGAAGATCGGAATCTCAACAGAACCTGGTACCTGATACCATGTGAGAAGTTGAAGAGCTTCTAAAGAGAGAAAGTATCAAAACTCTATTATTCATTGTTATCCCAAAATGAGACGTCAGTTTACAAAATATAAAAGAATCCCTTATCACTTGGGAAGCTTCTAGAAGTAGGTTAGTTGTGACTATTAAGCTAACCCATATATTTACAATTAAAACCAATTATACATTTATATTTCTACAACCTTTAGTGATCGCGCAATCACATTGTCCTCTGGGTTCCATAAACTTCCAAAAATAAACTCCTATCAATCTTCTCTTTCTTAATTTCCTTTAGTGCTACAATGCTAGGTCTCTCCTTTCGTATCACCGCCTTAATAGTGTTTCTTCTACTCGCTGACACCCCCCACCACGAATATTCCATGACAAGATCTTCATTTTAGGTTATTCTGACCTCCCCTCATTTTCGTTGCCCCTTCGTAGTCAATATTGCATTTTAGTCCTTTCAATTCCCGGCTCCAGCAGCCCTTGTTGCCCTCTTCCGGCAACTCTACTTTCTCAATCTGTAGCATACTGAGACAATATTCCTCATTAAAGGTAGGTAATTTTTCCCAATCCTCCCCTTGCTTATATGCAGTTCCTTGCGGCCTTAGATTATTCTTCTCTCCTGAGTCTATATGGTTCATAACCAGAGTATTGGCTCATGGTTGTGGAAGATCCAGCAAGACAACCCCATTACTCTCACTGCTCCTCCCTCGACCCGAAGTTAGATTAAAACGAAGGAAAGGAAGAAATAAAATTATTAGAATCAGTAGAGGGCTTGGTAATGTCTTTTGAGGCTGTTTCCTCTTGAAGTTCTTCTTCATTGTCCATAGAACCATCCTCCAGTTGTCCTCCAGCAGGTGCAAGACACTCTCCTCTTCTTCATTCGATTCAAAAAAGTATGCTCCTTCCTTCCCATGTTCTCTAGTTTCATCTGCTGCATATAGTAATTCCTTTGTACAGTCTTGGATAACGTCAATTGTGTCCGCCCGTAATTTCCCACTCAACTTCCTGGATGAATATGTTTTCTCGTATCTCCTATCTACACTTGTTGATTGCTCTCTGCCAATGATTCCGGCCGTTTTCCTTCCATTCCTTGGTGTCCCACTGTCTTCACTGTCTAAGTTTTCCTCTATCGTTTCGGTTTGACCCTTGCAGTTGGTATCTCTATCATTTTTTCTTACGTTAGTGAAGTTCCGCAAGAAATCTGTTCAGTACCTGCGTCAATATGTTCCTCCTGTAATTACCAAATAATGGGCCCTCTTCTAAATTGTTTATCAATTTAGGATCAAGCTTTAGTTTGGTGGGCTTGTAAGACGTGCCCTGCCCTCTGTTAATCTCCAAATCTGTCTGCCAAATAGTTATATCCTTGAGCTCAATTAAATTAAAATTTGAAGACATCAGCCCACTCCATTGAGTACTAGCCCAAAAGTAGTAACCCTAGCCCAATCCAAGTTTTGGGCTGCGTCTAGGTTTGTCTCCAGACCCAATTTCTTCTGTATTGATGATAAGCAGCTACCCATTTGTATTGCTCTTATCAGATAAGTAAAAATCCCAATGTATATTTCCTTGATTAACAACAGCATTGACGTTGCTGCTTTTCTCTTCCAGACTGTTCTTATTCCCTAGGGAACTACTGTTCGATTAACGTGCCCCTGTCGGCACGCTTTTCCTCCATCACCAATGCGTGTACCCTCAGCATCCACCTGGTCGCAGCCCTCATCGACTGAATCTCTTTTACTGCACAATGGATGTTCTGACCTCCTTCGTCCACCATTGCTTTAACCAGATTTATCGTAATCTCCATATCCCTCCCCATCATCGAGATTGATACTTTATGATGTTGAAAACCATTGTTAGGTCCTTTAACTTTAATATACGCATGGTGAAGGTCTTCGAATGCTACGGTCCACCTATCTATTTGTCGGAGACCTCCACACATGTCTCCAATGATCTTAAGCTTTTCTTGGTTCAACCAGTCGAAGGGAAGCCCCATGATGGCTATCGAACAACTCCTGAACTCGAAAAATTCGCCTTCTCTGTTGGACGACTGATTCCATCGCCCCATGCCTACCGTGATTCTATTGGCTAGGTACCACCTCTTTCCTTATGTCATCTCCTCTGCCTCCTGCAAATTCTTCGCCCACCACATAACCTTATTGTTACCCTGGAATAGCTAAAGATGGACTTGTTTTTTGAACGTGTCCTTCATCGCCCTTTGAATGTCGCCTCATGAATCATTGGCGTACAACCTCGTGACAATAAGTGCCATATTCCAATCCTTCCAAAAATCCGCTCTAATTGCTTCTACATAGCTCTTTGTTCCTGGCCCCCTGCTTTGCCATTACTACCTGCTCCACTGTTACTTCTATTAGCTCCTTCGTTACTGGTAGGAGCCGATGACCTTGGCTCAAGGACCCTCCTTGGCATTTCCTTGTCAGGGGATAAGATGTCCCCCAACTTCCTTACCATAAGTTTCCACCCACTCTGATACTCCGTTGCTAGAATTCTGATGTAGTGTTTGGCCCGTTCTACCTCTATATTCGTCACATACACGAACGATCCTCTGTTGTTCTTTCTGAATTGACACTACAAAACATAATTGTTGTCTCTATGTCTTTTGGCTCCTTTGCAGCAGGAAGTTGTTCTACAACCTTCCTCCAGCATTTGCTTGAGCCACCACACTCATCCCAAGACCAAATCTGGTAGAAACATAGCATGCCTTGATCTCTCGATGATCCTACGTACTGCTCTATTATGTACATCTTCTGCTCCACTCTGAATGATGATTCTAAGTGCCTATACTTGGGTCTCTCTTGTTGAAGTTGACGGCTCTCTTCCTCTCATGTGTAGTACTCTGTTTTTTTCCTCTCGGTTTTCTCTTTAGTATTTTCTCACAGGAATTGTTGTACGTCACTCCATGAGTTTCTAGTAAGCAATTAAGAACATCTACACACTTGCCAAAGATCTCGGTAGTGAATGTGATCTATATTATATTTTAGCTGCTACAGTTTACGTTCTTCAGCCTTTACCTATCAGATTGTTACACAGAGAATTTAATCTTCTTTAGGCCTTTATTTGTGAGGGCTCGGTTTGTGAACCCACAATTTCCTGCTTCCCCTTCTCTTTTATTTTCTTAATTTATTCATAAAAGCACCTAATAGCACTGAAGACTTGCCATGGAATAATTAGGGACTAAAATCTAGATTTTGTTCAATCCTGGTGATTTTAAATTTATATAAAAAAAGCTAAATTGTATTACATGCGAAATAAATTTAGCTCGCTCAAAGCCAATAAAGCAAGCGCATACAAACTGACCCCTAAATACATAATGGAATTCAATAAATGTTGAGACTCAAGTTACAAACATCTAACTACACTGGGCAAACGCCACCATTTGTCACCCAAATTTGAAGACAATTACAACTTACCCTACTGACGGCTCATATGGGCCATTGGTACGGACGACGGTTGGCCATAGAAACCACCTTCAGGAGTGTAACCTTGATAAGCATTCGACGGAGGAGCAAACTGGGGAATACCCGCTACCGGAGGTCCAGCCGGAACATAACCAGGCGGAGGTGGTTGTTGGCTCGGGTTATAGCCGTAGGGCCCTCCAAGTATTGGCATCGCGGTTTGCATGAATTGGGGCACTGGAAATGACTGCATTGGGGGCGGCATGGGTGGCAAAGGAGGTGGAGATGATGGCGGAGGAGGAGGAGGAGGAGGTTCTTCAGGATTCAACTCCTGAGAGGTGGTGGGCGCTGAATTTTGAGGTATGTATGAAGGGTGTTGATGTTCATTCTCGATTTTGACCCTTTTCTCCGAATGGGATGATGACTCCTGGACCGGAGTGGTGCTGATCACCCCTTCCGATGCGAGAGATGAGAGAACAAATGTGAGCATTTCGGCCGAAGATGATGATGCTGCGAGTTTTGCAGCCATTGCAGCTGCTGCAGATTTAGGGTCTTCTTCGTTGGGGCCTGGTTTTCCAGCAAGGGGTACCTGCCTTGTGTAAGTCACTGCATTTGGCTGCTCTCCTGATACGGTAACAAAATGATGTGGCACCGAGACACCGTTGCCTCCAAGTAGCTGCCTGCAAATATTTCCAGCCTGTTCTGAGCGCGTCTGTGCTGCCTGAGAATGTGGACAGCCGCATAGTTAGAAGAGCCATAAATCGTTTCTTTTTCTATAGATATAGAAAGAACATGAATTATATTGTTAGTGCTTGAAACAGCTAGCACTTGATGAAAAAGAAGAACTAGTCAACACACAAGATATAATTTGAAGAGAGCACAAACAGTTGTAGCAGCAAGTTATTAGATCTAAAACCTGTATGGATCGAAACCTAGGCAAATAAAAAATCACAATTGTGCTAGATAAATCGTGTATAGATGAATGGAATTGGGTCGTCACTAGTCTCCCAAAGAAAACCCCAAGAATAGATCAAATAACATTTGAAAAGCTCCAACATGGCTGGATCTTCATATGTTAACCATCTATAACTGATTACAGAGAGAAAATTATCAGAATCCTAAATTTTTTATAATAAACATAATCAACCAGCATTACAACAAGATTCCCTGGGGAGGATTGTTACAGGGTAAAATAATTCTGGCTTCAGTTCTTATGGAGTGTTCTTGCAACAAAATTAATGAACCAGTCACAACATAAGCTTTCTATAATCTGCATACCAATGGAAATTTGCTTAAATGTGCCCAATTATGAGAATCTTTTCAATATACTACAATAAGACTAGAAATTGATTACTAAACAAAGTTCTGCAGAAAGCCTTCATACCTGCAGTTGCTCTCGAACTTGGTCCAGCTTACACACCTATAAAAAAATGAGTTATTCAGGGCTGGATAAAAGCACAAGATAGAGGAAGGGACGGAGGGAGGGTGGGAGAGTGTTAATCCCAAAAGGTCTACCTGCTCCTGAAGAGCATCACGCAAGAGAGATACAAGGTTTGCTCTAGCAGATTCAACAATAGCAAGTTGCTCGATGCAGTCCCTCAAGATCGAATGCTGCTCCTTCACCTCATTACCAATGCTACTGTTGACATGCCCTGCTGCACTCAGATATGTTAAATTCATGACAGGTTGTATTAAGCCATACTTAGGATAGTAGTATCATACTTTATGCCAGAGAATAAGGAAAAATAAGAGACCCGCCATTCGAATTGCTTCGGGAAAATAAATTAACAATATAAAATAAAAGTTTCAATCTCACAAGTGCAACTTTTCTCTGGTTTTCCACCTTATTGAGTTGGTGGGACTTCATGAACAGTATGATGGAACTTGTTTCCCAAAAACAACAAACAGATCGATAATAAATGAACAAATAAAAGTGCCAAACATGGTGGCAAGAGTAACTTGCTCAAGGGTCATCACTTCACCTATTGAACACTAACATACTCACTGTGCCCCATAATGAGAGTCCTGTTTGAAGATTACAACTTTTTATTTTCAGTCAAAACCATCACTTCGCACTTACACAAGTTATTTAATTATATTTAAGTTTTTTACTTGGACTAATAAAACAAGACACTAAAATTTGAAACAAGACTATCATTTTGGTATAAGAAATTTCTTGATTCAACATTATAGTTACGACATTAAGCACAAGTTTAATCTATACAACCATATCATATGTTGTTCTTTACATCTTCAAGGAAGTGGTAATAATCATTTGAAGGAGTTATTCAGTACTTATGCATGCTGAAGAACGTGAGCTCCCAAATTAGGTTGAATTATGAGATGTTTTTCTATTACAAGTAGATACAAAGAACTAATAGTTGATTTCCAAGTCATATTCACTCCAAGTTCTTAGCAATTATGTGAAATAACAGTTAACTAGACAAAGTCTGAAGCATTTTGAACAATTAAATTCAAACCGAGCAAATAAAAGTCATCAAAAGCATATGCAAGGTCTACCACGAGCCCGGAAAGGGATGCATTTGCAATTTGGGAAGTAAATTTGAGATACGAAAGCAAAATCGTTCAGAATATTGAACATATATCATGTTATACAGCATAAATACAATGAATCTGTATGAGAACTTAGGGCCAATCACTTATCTAGGGGTCCCTTTAGGAGGCAACTCGCTCAAAACGTCGATCTAGGAGCCAGTCCTTTCCAAGGTTTCAAAGAGATTAGCGGGATGGAAGAGAGGATTTCTATCAATTAGAAGGAGCAGCATTATGGCATAAGGTGATTAGGAGTAAGTATGGGCTACAAGACAACAAGTGGGATGCCGGATTAGCATTGAGGACAACGTTCCGAGACCTTGGAAGTTCATCTCCCGAGTCTACCTGGATTTCATACGGCTGGTGGAAGTTCGGGTAAGGCGAGTCAATGAGGCCTGGTTCTGGGAAGATTCTTGGCTTGATAATTTGGCTCTTTCCTCGTTGTGTCCCTCACTTCACAGATTATCATCTTCTCACAAAAGGCCCATTAATTAGAGACTAGCCTAGTACAGCTCCTTTTACAATTAGAGACTGTCTCAGTTAGAAATTCGGGGGATGACATCCGATGGGTGGATAACCCCTCAATCATTCAAATGCAAATCCTTTCTCTTGGCTCTTTATAACACTAATACTTTGGCTTCTTTTCCTTGGTATAAATGTATTTGGAGGGTTCCAATTCCTAAGAAAGTTCAAATTTTCTGATGGTAGATAGTGTTGGGGAAATTACCCACCTGTGAGTTCTTACAGAAATGGTTCCTGAATATGATCTTGTCCCCGAATTTGCAGGTTAACCTCGAGAAGCTTAACCATTTGTTCACACATTGTCTTCTGTCCACCAGATTCAGTGTAGAGCACTCATGGAAGTCGGGCTGCAATGGGTTCCACCACAAGCTATTGGGGATCTGTTGCGTGTTAATATTGGAGGGCTACTTAATAAAAGGAGCAAAATTTTATGGAAAATCATTATAGCAGTGATACTATGGTCTGTTTGGTTAGAGAGGAATGAGAGAATTCTTTACAATAGAGAAGAGACATTAGAGGAAGTCTGGTGTAAGATCAAATGCAGAGTAGATTTATGGTCATCGAGTCATAGGTGGTTGTTTCATTCTGTGTCAGATTTAACGATCAGTTGGAGTTATGCCATGTTTGTAAGTGACTGATCTAAGGATGTAATTGTGGACTATTTTAATTGCAATAAAAGTTTGTTTCTTATCCAAAAACAGAATCTGTATAAGAACTTAGAAGATATAATAAAAGATCAGAGAAAAATTATCCTACCTAACCTAAAATCACCCTGAACATCTTTATCCACTTTCTCAACAAAGCTGATGGCATTTTGACATTTGCTTAAAATGGCATCCTCATCTGATTGACTGCTGAAGACCGCTTCATATCCAGAAACTAATTTGTCCACAACATTTCCACCAGGCGACTGCTGTTCGCAAAGGAGAGTGGAAGCAATTAGTAAAGATGAAATCAAAAAATCATGTAAACGAAAAAATCCATCAAATCAAAGAAGTACGAGTTTGGGTCCAGCAGGCGTCCGATTTCTATTGCCATTGTCCAATTGCCTTTTGCCGAACTCTTCCTTAAGAATTCGGCCTCTTGAGCCAAATACTTTACGCTCCTCCCAAATGTTGATCTGTAAATGATAAGAGAAAGAAATTACAATATTGGAGCAAACAATAATTGTCTTAAGGTTAACAAATTGGTACATCCCGAATGGAATCTTACACAGGCATTGCAATTTTCAACTTATTTCCATGTCATTGATGCATAACCAAATCAGCAATTGTATGAATAATTTCATTTTTTTAATACAGGTGGAAAGTAAGAATTTCTGAGTAGGGCTTATATTATATTTAATGATATATGTTGCTGTGACTTTTTTAGAGAGGAGAAACATTAAAACCACTTTGAGGTGGAAAATGGCATGGAGGGAAAGTAGCCAGAAAGTTCATATGAATTTATTAAGACCGATATAAGTAGCATTTTCCCTCCAAGTGCACAAGCACTGTACATGAATGCAGAAACCTATAAAACATAAATAGTATAGGATTAGACATGAAACTGAATGAATGCCAAGTCTTATCAGAAAAAGGAAAATTAATTTCAGAAAGGGTCTTAAAGATAATTATCCTATCACATAATCACTACACTTGCATATATTGATAACTGAAAACGACAAGTTGAATTCAAATTGTTCAGAAAAGCAAAATCGAAGGATCAGCTCATATGGCATTGATACACAAAATAAGGAATGCCTTTCTTATAACCTTCTTTAATTTCTTCTAAGGTCACTTACATGTGATTCTGCATTTTCTTCTTTAAGGCACCTTATCAGATTTTCTTCATCAATCAGGCACCTGACCCTGACATTCCTATGTTTAAGCCTACTCTCTCTCCATACACACAAGAACAAAATGACTTCCAAGTAAAACAAGCATCTGCCTGGGTAAATGTAGAAAAAGATGGACATACCAGTCGCATAACTGCATTTTTTGCTGATTCATCTCCATTTTCAATTACATCACGAAGAGCATTTGGAAGAACCTTCCAAAACTCAGCAACAAACTCTGCACCTTTTCGCCTGCTATTCTGGAGAATGTCATTTGCAAGATACAGAAAAGCCAGTCGCTGCTCACGAGGAGCACAGTGGAACTGTTTACCCCACGTTTCTACGACTTGTTTTGCCTTGTTCATGTGAAAAATGCACCAATGTGATAGAGCTTAATGATGTCAAGGAAAACATTGTGGAAGAACTTAAAAGTGATTTCACCCATAAATAAAATTATGTGGATTGGCATGACATGCATGTTGAAGTGAAAATCCTTCTCCTCAAAAGCAGCAAGTAAATAGATGTTGTAAACAGCAAAGATCAGTTGTGGAAGTTATCAACAGCTTAGAGAGGAACTTTTTTCCATACCAACTGTCAATACAAAACAAGAACCATCACCGAAATACTAATGATCGGGTGGTTATTAAGAAACTTGAAGGATACTCTCAATACTTTGCTGAGAACTGTTGAGCTTCGACAGCTTTTCAACCAGAATTTGTGGATTAAAAGCACTCCCCATGGCTTCTTGGTCAAAGTCCACCAGGCCAGTGAGTCCCTAGACCACTAAAAAAGACACAACAGGATGCGCTCTGCAGGAGAATAAAAGAAACAAGTCATATCACCACCTTCAATGCTTGCACACAAGCAAACATACACGTAAAGACATATCTAAATATATGTACATATAAGTGGAGGGAGAGCAGGAGTAAACCTAAAATAGAACTTTATAAGAAAAAAAAATATATCAAAGAAACTAAGACAAAAACTACTTCAAGGGCAGACATGCTATACATCAATTTTCAGTTTTAGATTTTGCCACGCTAAAATGCCTCTTGATCAGTTCGAGAAGTAATGTAAAAGTATCGCAAATGAAAGAATAAACTTTTGATGTAACAACCATGAAACTCAGATGTGTCTATGCAGCATGAGCCATGAAAGTTTTCACATAAACTGCAATATTGCTTGATGCATCGTGCAACATTAAAAAATTAAAATGCAGTACAATTGCAAATTAGAGAACTCCACCACTCCCAAATAGATAGATGATGTAATAAAGCATAAACTGGATCACGTATATAGGTGAATATCAAATCATGTGGTAAAAGTATATATGCGGACATGTTTGTCATCTTGTTGCTGCTCCTTTATTTCAATTAAGGATAGCTTATTGTAACTGGACTAACGAAGAGAAAGCAATTAAGAGGGCCACTGAAGTAAGAAAAAGGAAAAAAAATGGAAAGTTAGTGTAAGACTATAAGAAGGCAAAAATCTCTGCTAAATACCACGAATTTGATTGCTGAAACTCTCAAATGAAACTCACACTGGAAAAATCATTAACTTCTGCAGAAGTGATTTATTTACCTACTAGACTATTTGCATCATATACTAGTGAGACTTTGGAGGTTCCATCATTACTGCATGTGATCCAGATATAGTCTACTTCACTGTTGTATCCTTGAAAGGCACCAAGTAACCGATTGCATGACTAGAAGTTATATTTCCTACATTATGATCACTTCAATGAATTAGTGGTGTATCAAAAGTGAATAGAGAGAACGCAATATATAACTCTTAGACGGAAAAAGATAGGATCTAAATGAAGGTACATGGACGTCAATACCTTCAAGAATTGTCCTTCACACTATTCAATGGTGAACCCTACCTCTTACCCAAAAAGAGCCCATATGGCCAGATTTTTCTAAGAGAACCTTAATTTATCTCATTATTCAAGACTAGACATACTCTAGAAGAACCCTTCAGATAAATTTTAAAAAAAAAAAAAAAAAAAAAAAAAAAAAGCTACGCATTGAGGTCAATAACTAATTTTGGCAGAAAATGCTCAGTTTAGTCCTCAAATTAACGGCCACACGCTAGTACTAGGTACAACAAAAGCAAAATGAACTCAATTCCTTTTTCTGAGCCAATATAGAAAGCCCATGCATAAAACAACACAGACCTCTCTGAAGAAAAAGTAAAAGAAGCTAGCAGATAGAAGAAGAAAACAGTTAAATACCAAGGAACAAAATAACAGTAGAAAAATGCATTGTACCTTAAAGTAAATACCTTTTCACAATGAGAGTACGAGCTTTTGAAGATAAAGATTGGACTTTTTCCAGAATAGCTAAACTTAATTCTCAATTTCACATTGAATTAAGGATTTCTTGGTTTTGCGCATGGAAATTTAGTGTGTAAAGGTGCTGATTTTGGTTTTTCAACGCCTATATTGAGAATTGGCCCCGTAAAAAATCAGAAATTAGGGTTTGGTCTTAAATTGCGGTGATGCTGGGGATTGATATTTAGCGGTAGTGAGGACTTCGGAAGACTTTGAGAGCAAGCGTCGAACGTGCGCTGAATCTGCTCATGCTAAGCTATGTTAAGATTCCCGAAATGCCCTTATTATTGTCGTCAACATCTTTTATTTCCTCTTCCTTGTTGGTTGTTTCTTTACAACTTTCATTTTTCTCGATGTATTTGCCTAAATCAACATAGGAGTAAATATTTAAATATGTTTTCTTCGAAAAAAGGTAAACTAAGGTTTTTAATGCTTAAGTATTTCACAATAGCTAAATGCTGCCTAACATTAGGGGTGAAAATTACACCGAACAAGCCGAACACCACTATGTCCAAACTCGCTCCGGATATCTTCAATTTTTGTTTGAACTCGATTTGAGCTCGGGACAACTAAATAATTTATTGTTTGAACTCGGCTTGATTAAATGAATTTTTTTCACGAGCTGTTCGGCTCGCAACATTAACCTCTAGTTAAATTGTTTTTCGAATTCTATTGAAATGGGATTAATGATTATGTAGAAAAACTCTGACACACTTTTCCACTAAGTTTTTTGCCTATTAATTTTTAGGGGAATTTGTTAAATTGGAATAAGTAAAAGCTGGGAATTCCAATTTAATTCATCCATCATTCTGTACAATTCTATAAAATTATCGAAAATGCTAAAATATCCCTAACATAGTTGCAAATGCAAAAATACTGAATATACGTGTCACTTCAAAAAATAAAAATAAAAATGAAGGTTCTTACTGCGAAACATTTGTGCCTTTTCCACAACATGAAGAAAAATAAACAACCAATAAAATCCAAAAATTCACAGTAAAAATGTGAAAGATGAAATATCCAGCAATGATAAACTCAAAGCATAAAGAAGAAGAGTCTATTATCCAACTTGAATATATAAAATGAATCTTATTTTATCTGCAAAATTAGAATAACAAGCATTGATATCTTGACAAGCTTCATCCTTTTTACTTTCTGATATGTCACCTGCAAGGAAATAAGAAAATATCAACCTAAATAGATAGTGGCCCACAAAACTGGCAATGAATTAAACAGGGGGTTTCATGGTGGTGGATATAACTTACAAGGACATCTTCAAAATTTCTTAGTAACTGCAAGATTAATTGGACAATGTTGTAAGTTTCGATGCAATTGTGTGGTTGGACCTTGAGTATTGATGGTGATCAGTGATCTGCAATAATTACAGTTCCCTTTCTTTTTACCATCTTCAACCGTGACCACTGTAAAATCTTTCCAGATATTGCATCTCCTTTATTTTTGTGCATCTTCCTCTGAATTATTTTTCTTAATGCCTCTAATCACCTTTTGATTCTTGAAAAGAGAATTCATATAGGTCGAATAACCCTAGTTTTCCAAAAAAAATCACCAAACATAGGAAATATTTTCTTGATTGACAACCACAATTTAGGAAAATGGAATTGTTGATTTAAATTCCCAAAGTGATAATGTTGAAATGAAGGAATGTTTTATGTAACTAAGGATGGAAAGAAACGTACATATGTATATAATATTGAAAAGAATACATTGCATATGTGTTAACGAGTCTGACGAATCGAACAATCCGTTGTTCGTACTCGGGCCGTTATATTTGACGAACAAAACTATCTGTTCAAGCTTGGATTGGTTGGCTTCTGAACGAGCACGAACGAGCCCGTGGCGACCCGAACTTGAAGCGAGTACCGAGCTTCTCCGTTTGAGTTTCACCCCTACCTAACATTGTACTAATATTTGAAACTTTGTGTTTAGCTTCAAACCTTAGAAATCAAATATATCCCCTTCTTCTTAATATGCATCTTTAAATATTTATTATTTTGTATTTCACTATGTGTTAATTGGTTAATACGGGTTAAATAACTTAAAAAACTTTTAATTTAAATCTTACGTTTAGGAAAAATAGCAACATATCATTTTGTTATTGCAAGTTGCAAAGTAATGTTTATATTCATAATTAGGGTTAATTTCCAAAAGCAACCTGAACTTTGCGGGGTTTTACACTTTGCAACATAAAGATTTTTTTTTTTTTTTTCGATTGGAACCTGTATTTTGCGATTTGACTCAAATTGCAATTCCGGCAATATTTTCAGGCTATATAGGTCATGTGACTGGCACATAACCCATTTTTTGTGTATTTTCGTTTTTTTTTTTAAATCTAAATACATGTATTTCGCATTTTAATTTCTTATTTCTTTCATTCTCCTACATAAAAATAGTAAATACAATAAATATTAGATAGTTAATTAAAATAAGAATTTTAATTTTATTAAAAAATCATAAATTAAGCGTGGTTTATCTGTTCTTCTTCATCACATTCTTACTTCTTCTGCAACAATATATTTTGAGAAAAAAAAAAAAAAAATCCTTTGATCTGTAACAACGATGGCGAATCTTCTTCACTTCTTCCTCCTGCTTCTCCTCTCAATCATTTTCCCTTATTCCCTTCATCCTCATAAAACCCCTATATTACTTCATCATATGAGGAAGAAGATTTAGGGCTTTTTAACCATTAACTTCTCAATTGAGTGTAGATCTGTTCTTAATCTCCCTGGCTCTTATCTGTGCCCTACCGATCCCCAGCCGCCGTAGAATCAACGCCGCCAAGTTACGAGGAGCTGCCGTTGCCGGAAGAAGCGATTTCCTCAACGGAGCCACCACTTCTTGACCAAGGTAAACCCGACCAGCCCCTTCAATCTTCTCCCTCTGACCCACTAAATCTATTTGGAGGCTACACATGTGTAATAAAAGAAGGTATGCGATTTACAGAGCTAATGAACTATTTTAGGTGAACATTATGGTAGTGAAATTGCTAGCAATGATGGTTGTGTACTGGGAATTTCTTACAAGTTAGGATTGGGAGAATAGATATGTAACAATCATCGTTCCGATTCATTATATGAGGAGGATTTTGGGTTTTTTTTAGGATGAAGGGAAGAAGTGGGAATCCGCCATTATTGCAGAAGAAGCAGGAGCCATGAAGAAGAAGACATGTATTTATTGTATTTACTATTTTTATGGTAGGAGAATAAAAGAAATAAGAACTTAAAATGCGAAATACATGTATTTAGATTTAAAAAGAAACGAAAATACACAAAAATTGGGTCATGTGCTAGTCACATGGCCTATATAGCCTGAAAATATTGTCGGAATTACAATTTGAGTCAAATCGCAAAATACAGGTTCCAATCGAAAAAAATAAAAAAAAATCTTTAGGTTGCAAAGTATAAAACCCCGCAAAGTTCAGGTTACTTTTGGAAATTAACCTTTATAATTATAATTCATAAACTGAAATATTTATAATTTATATTTTTACAAAAACTTGAATCTATAAATTTCTAATACCCTTCTCTAGCCAATCAAAATCCCTTTCACTTGGTTTAATCATCTTCCTTCTTGCGTTGCTCAACTAGCTCACATGGACATTTACCACTGAACTTTTTAGGATTTCTAGATTATAAAGTGGTACTCTTTTTCCTGCGCATGGTTTTTTCCCACTAGGTTTTGCCATGCGCATGTTTTAACAAGGCCGGTCTGTTATGGGTCTAGCTACTAGTCTGTGGTAGCAGATTCCTTTTGTTTATTTTGGGATTGGGCATGTCCATCCCTCTTCTTTATTTTTCGCCACTTTTTTTCATTTTTTGTATTTTTTGTTCTTTTAATATCATGAACTTATTGGCTCTCTCTCTCTCTCTCTATTCCTTTTTTTTAAAATGTTTATGACTTTACCTTATCAACTTAATTCTTGCTGCAAAATATATCAAATTAATCCTTATTTCATGATCTTCAAATAGAAATCCATAATGCACATATAAATTAAATAATAAATTTTAAATAAATTATTTATTTGTTAGGTTAACTGTTTCCTATACAAACATATGAGGGTATTCAAGAAAAAAAAAATAGTTTGCTTTCAAATTTTTATATTTGGTATTTTTTATTTTCAGATTACTTGTTTCGGTGGAAAAAAAGTAAAGCGTCATAAATTTATTGGATTTAAATTAATGTATGATCATACAAAAATGTTAAATTAGTAAAAGTATGAGGTATATGTTTTTAATGAAATTAATTGACGCATCATAAAAATAATTTAATTAACATTTTTATAAAATTATATTTAAAACTCATAGTGATTACATAACAAAGATTTATATTTACACAATTTTAATACAAAATTTATAGTACAATATATATATATATATATATATATTATGAATTATCTATTTTTTAATATTTTATAGCAATATTATAATTTAATCACTTATTATTAATGTAATATAATCTTATATTCCGTGTATCATACACGGAACCATCTATAAGTTGAAACATAATTCTATTTGAAATTAGCACATTGAAAAATATATCAAGTGATAAGCCTATTGTTAATCATTGAATGTAAAGGACCAAGGAAACAAACAATATATGGATATTTGGGCTTTACATTGTTTTATTTATAAAAGGGAATAAAATACTAGAAATAGAGTCTAGGAACTTGCAATTATGGTGTTGTATTTTTCCAATATATATGATATTAGAACTTCAATTTATGATATGACAATTTGGTTTGCGTTTGTCCCGAACAAGTCTAAAAGAATTTAGAGAAGGATGAATAGAGTTTTAAGTATTTTCATTTTTTTGTTGTACAAGAATTACAAGCAGTTATTTAGTATGGACTCTGCTCCACCAAAGTCGCATGGTAATTTGCATTCACAAATTACTTGGATGAACGTCAATAATCTGCTTGTGGTACAAGTATGCTTAGAGTGAGTTGGGAAGAAAAAATTTCTATTGTTTACTTTGTCATTCGGTTATTATAAATAACATATACATAAGTTATGTGTGTGCAGAGTACCATAGGCCCTAACTTGTTACAAGATGTTTGTTCATTTTTATAAAAATGCAATCAAAAAGTTGTCAGGTAAAATAAATATTTTTAACGATCATAAATTAACATTGAAGAATGTGTTAATTACATAAAAAATTATTATATTTCTGCCAATTATTATTTGCAACATGACATTTCAACTGCAATATAGAAATACACTACATGTAGATATCAGTTCAATGTCATCAAGTGATCATAGATTGTAGTAGAGGGTTTGAGGAGTCCGGAACCGGGTTCAGTATGTGGAGAACCGGGCTAGAAAATCGGGTTTTTAGCCGGATCAGTTATAGGTTTAAAAGGAAACCGGAGTCAAGGCGGTTATAACTGTCATTTGCAACGGACTAAAACCGTTGCATGTAAAACCGTTGTTGAAAGCCCACTGAACAGTTTTTGTGCAGTTGAGAACAGAATTGATTACAACTGCTTCTACTTCCTGATTCGAACTCTGTCCTTTATATACATTGAAACCACTTGAAGATGCGCGAGTTGATACATGTTACTTTCCCTCTGAATACACTACTCAATCAATAGAATTAGATAGCTAGGGTTCGTGAGCTCAATTCGGTCTGTGAATTGGGGGTTTCTAGTTTTCTGGATTGATTCTTGTAATTGATTGATAAGTGAAGTGAATTGAGGTGTATGGAACCTCCATGGATGTAGATCACATTGATCGAACCACGTAAAAATCCTTGTGTTTTTCATTTCCTATTTCTGTTCTGTGTTCGGTTTCTTTTGGCCGAATTCTTTGCTGTTTTTCATCTTCTTCCTAGTTTGAGTGTTGTTTGTGTGTGTGATAAGAGTTAATTCCTAACAAGTGGCGCCGTCTGTGGGAAACTTGAGCACACACTAGAAGAAGCAAGCAGAATGGCTGGAGTTAAGATGGATGTGGAGAAGTTTTCAGGTAAGAATGATTTCTCACTTTGGAAAATCAAGATGAATGTTATATTGGTTCAAAATGGTTTAGACTCTGCACTTCTTCCTGTTGATCAATGGTCTGATGCTGAGAAACCAAAGTTTTCAGAAGTGGATAAGAAGGCTTTGAGCCTGATATTTCTGTGTTTGGGTGATAAACCCCTGAGGGAGATATCAAGGTGCAAGAATGCAGTAGAGGCATGGGGAAAATTGGAAGAACTTTATCAATCAAAGTCAATATCCAACAAATTATTTCTGAAGCAGAAATTGATGTCTTTCAAGATTACTGATGATAAGGCCATTTCTGATCAACTTGATGAATTTGTCAAGATGATTGAAGAACTAGAAGACCTGGGTGTGAACTTGGAGGATGATGACAAGGCTTTGATGGTGTTGAATGTTCTTCTAAAGTCCATGGAAAGCTTTAAAGATGCATTGATGTTTGGGAGGGATGGAAAAATCAGTTATGAGTCGATCCTCTCAGCTTTGAAGACAAAGTGTTTTCAAAATCAGGGAGATAAAGGCTCTACTCAGGCTGGAGAAGGCTTGAACATAAAGTTCAAAAAGAACTATCAAAAGAAAAAGTTCCAGGGATTCAAGGATCATAAGTCTGGAACTCAGAATCCAAAGAAGAATGGAGACTGGGTTGAAAATAGAAAATGTTTTAAGTGTAAGCAAACTGGACATTTGAAGAAGGATTGCCCACAAAAGAAAAAGAAGCAGGAAAATCAAAGGGCAGAAGTGGCTGTGACTGAACATCAAGATAATGCCCCTGAAGTGTTAGACATCACAGATACAAGGATGGAAAAGGAATGGGTTCTTGATACAGGTTGTTCATTCCACATGTGCCCTAATGAATCCTGGTTGGATTTGTATACTAAAAGCAAAAAAGTTTTATATACAATGTTTTCAGTTATTCACTGTTTATCTCCTATCTGATTATATTTGCATTTTCACTATGTATGTGTCCCTGTATCTCTTGCAAATAAGTAGATCCTATGGTGTGTTGAAGATCACAGAAGATCATATGATTGGTTAAACTTAAAGAGATATAAAATGTAAATCACAGCTTAGACAACTTGAAGACGAGTTGTTGGGTAGGCTGCAGTATTAAGTAGAAAATAGTTTATCTTGACTATTTACTTATATTGGTACGTATTTACGTATTGATAGGACCACAGTGCGATATGTTCTTCTGCCTGACCTTAGTGAAGAACTAGAGATCTCGGTGACTTATAATAATCTAAAGCCTAAATAAGATTATAGTTATGAATGCTTGTTTATGTGTCACTTTGATTTACTATGGGCAAGAGTTAAGATATAACTTTTATACTATGTAAGCAACTTGCATATAATAATTGGTAATTTGTATTTAAGTAACCGTATCCGTTTAGGATGATGATATCCCCTTAAGGAGCTCAAAAGGTTTATTGTACTAAACCTTGCAGGTTGATTAAGTTCAGGTACAATAATAAGGTTGAGTGGTACTACTTAAGGAATAAATAAGAAATTAATTGATTTAAGATGTCAGAGGCTTTAATTAATTAATGGATATTCGATATCTTAAATACGTGGATTAATTAAGTCTAATTGAAGCCCCGACTCAACTCGGGAATAAAGGGGTAAGTCAGTATTAATTCTCTAGTGGAATGAATTAATTATGTTCTGGGCTGAACAAGAATTAATTCATAGTTAGGCTCATCTTTATTTCTTGTATTTGATCCCTGGACTGGCCCATATAGACTCCTAGTCCAAGTAGGAATAGAGAATTAAATTCCTAATAAGGAATTAAATTCCTAATGCTAGAAGGAATTAAACTACCAGGCTTGGCCCACACTCAACCATGTATTATAAATACATGGTCTCTCATTCTGTGAAAAAGAAGAATTAACATTCAAAAAGATCACTGAATTGAGAGAAAGAGAGAGTAGGCGGAGGCGGTTTAAGGTGTTCCTTCCCACTTGGAATTCTTCAAGGTTCGTCATCCATCCGGCGTTGCCCACTTGGAATTCTTCAAGGTTCGTCATCCATCCGGCGTTGAGGATTGAGTAGGGGATACAGTCCAGAAGGTTAAGACGGGAGTCAGAAATCATTCAATCAGAAATCGACCTCTTGTGTAAACAACTATCAGGTCAAATCCTTAACTCTTGTGTGTTATAGGTGCATGTTAGGGTTTATATATAAATTTATAGATCCATCTCTAGGGTTAATTAATAAAGATACAAATTATGGCAACCAAGAAGGGTCCTAGGGAAAGGGATTAATTATATTACTTTCTACAAGAGTATTATAATAGATATAATTCCTACATCCACATGTGCCCAAATGAATCCTGGTTCAAGGACTTAAAGAAAGAAGATGGTTGGTGTGTACTACTGGGAAATGACCACTCCTGCAGAGTTAAAGGCACAGGATCAATTCAGATTAAGATGCATGATGGAGTCATTAGAACCATTTCAAAGGTGAGGTATGTTCCTGGTCTTAAGAGAAATCTTCTATCTCTGGGTTCTCTTGTGGCAAATGGCTGTCAGTTCAACTCCACAGATGGATATCTCCATATCACTAAACACAACAAGCTGGTAATCAAGGGAAGGCAACATAATGGCCTGTTTATCCTGATTGGTTCCCCTGTGATAGGTTGTGTTAAATCTGTGATAAGTAGAGGGGATTTTATGAAGTGGCATAAAAAACTGGGTCATATTGGAGAGAGAGGATTGAAGGAGCTGTCCAAGAGGGGTATAATTGGTGAGATAGGAAATCAAACACTTGAGTTTTGTGATAAATGTGCTTTAGGAAAGGCCAAGAAGCTGCCTTATGCTAAAGGGGTACATTCTACTCAAGAACCACTTGATTATGTACATTCAGACATATGGGGGCCTTCAAGGACAGAGACACATGGAGGAGGAAGGTATTTCATGTCCATCATTGATGATTACAGTAGGAAAATATGGGTATATGTCTTAAGGAACAAGAGTGATGCATTCCTTAAGTTTAAGACATGGTTGAGCCAGATGGAGAACCTAAGAGGGAAGAAATTGAAACATCTTAGGACTGATAATGACTTGGAATATCTATCTACTAAATTCACAAGGTTCTGTGAAGATAAAGGCATCACTAGGCACATAACTGTCCCAATGAACCCTCAACAAAATGGTGTTGCTGAAAGGTTTAACAGAACTGTGCTTGAGAGAGTTAGATGTATGCTGATTGATGCTGGATTACCCAAATCCTTCTGGGGAGAAACACTGAACACAACATGTTATTTGATAAATAGATCACCATCATCAACTCTAGGATTTAAGACTCCAGAAGAAGTTTGGAGTGGAAAGGTACCACACTATGATGACTAGAGAGTGTTTGGTTGTCTGGCTTATGCTCACATCAGGCAAGACAAACTTGATGCAAGGGCACAGAGGTGTGTATTCTTAGGATACCCTGAGGGCATAAAAGGTTACAGGTTATGGTGTTTGGAACAGGGAAACCAGAAATTCTTGATAAGTAGAGATGTGAGATTCAATGAGGATGTGATGGGATACAACTCTACTGGGAGTCAAGAAGAGGTTTTGGTGCTATGGAATCAAAAAGAATTTCCATTCAGGTGGAGCCTACTGATGAAGAGAATACACCAGAGAAAAATGCTCAAGCTCAACCAGGAAATGACAGTTCATCAGAAGAGGATGAAGATCAACCTAAGATTTCAAATCTCAGAATTTATAGCATTGGTAGAGATAGACCAAGAAGGCAAATCCACAGGCCTGATTTCTATGGACAAGCTGGGAGTGTTTACTATGCATTGAGTGTAGCAGGGGACTTGGAGTTTCAAGAGCCAAGTAGTTTCAAGGAAGCAATCAACTGCAGTGAAAGTGAACACTGGATAGGGGCCATGGTGGAAGAAATGGAATCTCCGGAGAGAAACCAAACCTGGAAACTTGTAGACAAGCCAAAAGGGCAAAAGTTAGTCAGCTCAAAGTGGATATACAAGAAGAAGGTGGAGGCTGGAAAGGCTGATAGGATCAGATACAAGGCAAGGCTTGTGGCAAGGGGCTTTACACAAAGAGAAGGCATTGATTATAATGAGGTATTTTCTCCTGTTGTGAAGCATTGCTCTATTAGGTTACTGTTATCAAAGGTTACACAAGAAGACATGGAACTACAGCAGTTAGATGTTAAGACAGCATTCCTGCATGGTGATCTCATTGAAAGAATATACATGAAGCAACCTGAGGGTTTTGTGATCCTAGGAAATGAAGAGAAAGTCTGTTTTCTCAGAAAATCACTTTATGGCTTGAAGCAGAGTCCAAGGCAGTGGAACAAGAAGTTTAATGAGTTCATGATCAATGCAGGTTTCATAAGAAGCTTGTATGATAGCTGTGTATACTTTAATAAGGGTTCAAGGTTTGAACAAGTGTTTTTGTTATTGTATGTTGGATGACATGCTCATTGCCAGTAAGAGTATGGACAAAATACAACAGTAGGGAAGGTTGAGCTCAGAATTTGACATGAAGGATCTTGGAGAAGCAAGGAAAATTCTGGGGATGGATGTCATTAGAAGAAGAAAGTCTGGAACACTTTGGCTCTCACAGAAGTAGTATTTGCAGAAGGTTGTGGAGAGATTTCACATGCATGATAAGGCCACTAAGTATTCCAGTTAATCAACAAACCAAGCTATCTAAAGAACAATGTCCAAAGACAGAAGTAGAGGAGATTCACATGAAGAATGTTCCATATGCCAGTGGTGTTGGCAGTTTGATGTATGGAATGATATGGAGCTGATTTTCTAACCAAGGCAGTTCCTGGGAGTAAGATGATTCATTGCTCAAGCCTGATAAGGCTTGAACAGTGTGATTAAACCTGGAAGACAAGGAAGAATGAGGTGATGAAGTACACTTGAGTTCATTGAGGTGGAGATTTGTAGATATCAGTTCAATGTCATCAAGTGATCATAGATTGTAGTAGAGGGTTTGAGGAGTCCGGAACCGGGTTCAGTATGTGGAGAACCGGGCTAGAAAACCGGGTTTTTAGCCGGATCAGTTATAAGGTTTAAAAGGAAACCGGAGTCAAGGCGGTTATAACTGTCATTTGCAACGGATTAAAACCGTTGCATGTAAAACCGTTGTTGAAAGCCCGCTGAACAGTTTTTGTGCAGTTGAGAACAAAATTGGTTACAACTGCTTCTACTTCCTGATTCGAGCTCTGTCCTTTATATACATTGAAAACACTTGAAGATGCGAGTTGATACACGTTACTTTCCCTCTAAATACACTACTCAATCAATAGAATTAGATAGCTAGGGTTCTTGAGCTCAATTCGGTCTGTGAATTGGGGGTTTCTAGTTTTCTGGATTGATTCTTGTAATTAATTGATAAGTGAAGTGAATTGAGGTGTATGGAACCTCCGTGGATGTAGATCACATTGATCGAACCACGTGAAAATCCTTGTGTTCTTCATTTCCTATTTATGTTCTGTGTTTGATTTCATTTGGCCGAATTCTTTGCTGTTTTTCATCTTCTTCCTGGTTTGAGGTGTTGTTTGTGTGTGTGATTAGAGTTAATTCCTAACACTACATTTATAAATTTTTAATTCAGTGCACACACAAAAAGTTTTTGGCTCCAGTTACAGACGTGGAGCTTGAAATTGAGATTTTAACCTCCAAAATTGTGTATGTTTAGTTATACAAATTCTTTTACCCCTGGTGAAATAAAAACGATATTGTTCTATTAATATCGAACTTAATTATTAAACATTATAATTTTCATTTAATTAAGGGGTTTTAAAATATCATATGATTTACACGTCCGCAGATGGGATAGCCAAATTTTCGATTTCGGTGTCCACGTCAGCAATTGGATCCAAAAACTTGTTCGGGTGCATCGAATTGAAAAACATACAAAGGTGATGCATTTCTATATTATGTTTAAAAAGTTATGCTGCAAATGATATTTGAGCAAACGATCATCAATTTTCACGTAATTAAGCCTTGAAATATATATGGTTTTTCAATTGTTTGATACTTTTTAATTTTCTTATTATTTTTGCAATGAACTCTCCCAACTGACATACCTAGTTGACCAGGTATAGGGATAGGGCACTCCACCCGTCAAAGGAGTTGACTGCTCCGCTGATCAATCCAACACAATAATCCCGACTAGGCATTGCATTGGTTTCTTCCAAGAAAGACATGGGTCTTCTTTTTCATTTTCTAGCTCTATCTCTCTTTCTTGGCACTAAGTGCACTAGTTTAGCCGTATCTTCCTTATTACCAGGATCTTATGCCATCTATCTAGTCTCTTTCTTTTGTTTGAGACCTTGTTACCGCTGAACTTGTAGAGTTCATTGGAGTAAAACCCCAAGAAATGATTATTCGGGATCGGATCCGAGAAGTTTCGAAAATTTCGTTGACAGTGGTCTGGTAAATACAAAGCCTTTAAGTTTTAATCTAGTGGAACAACAAGATGGTTACTATCAATGGTCTATACAAAGTAGTCTGGAGTGGGAGGTGGGCCCCTTCACTTGAGCTAACTTTATCCTACTTTACTGCGGAGGCAGCAATTTGGTATGTCTTTCCGGCTAGGCATCTGTCAGTGTAGATTGATAACTGCTATTTTTACATGTACTTTATGTCAATTAAAGGTTGTAATTTGTGACATATGCATGTGTATTTGGGCGAAAAGTGATTAAAATCCATATTTTGAGCTAGATGACGTGTTTCTGCTTGTTTGAGTGATATTCAGGTATAAAAAGGCCAAAAAGTCCGTTTGGGCAAGGTTCGGATGAAAAACGAGCAAGTCGAAAATAGCAAAGAGGAGTTGAAGCATGGGCAGAAGTTCCCACTCGGTCGAGTTCTAAGTCAACTCGGTCGAGTGAGAAATGAAGAGGAAAAACGAAAGTTGGTCAGAAATTCTAACTCGATCGAGTTGCATTCTGCCTCGGTCGAGGCAGCTTTCCGGGTTCAGATAAGATTATGCACGTTTTATGAGTTTGAGCCCATCTTGAGCCCAATTTAGCCTTAATTATATAAGGAGGTTCCCAAACTCGAAATTGGGGACTTGGATATCATCACATAGCATATTGAAGAGGAAAGCAACATGACAAGATCAAGATCAAGATCAAGACGACGATTAAGGTTATTATTCACTTTCTCATTTTTATTATTTCAAATTATGTTTGTCTATGAACATCTTTGTGTTATGAACATGGATATGAGTGAGTAGTTCTTTATTATTCTACAGTTTTGAAAGTAGGTCTTAACAATGTTTCATTAATAAAAGTTTCTATTCTAATTAATGATTGTTATTCGTTATCTATGTGTTGTGATTGATTTTTATGAATAGTTAACTTGATCACTTAACACCTTCTACATAATTCATAAGTTTGCTTTGAAAGGAGAAATTTGTGAATGGAAAGACAACATATAGTGTATTTGTTGAGCGCTCTGAAAGGAGGTGAGATAAGTGTGTAGGCATTGGTCTAAGATCGATTGGGAGTTCGTTAGGTCTAGTCGACTTGAAAGGGTGGCTAGGGATAATGAATCTACAAGTTAATTGCTTCAAAAGGAGAGTTAATACATAGGAGTTCCGTCTAATAACGATAATAATTATCATTGCTAGTTTAGAATAATTTGATTGTCATACTTAGTTAATTCTGAAATCAATTCTCTAGAAATTGTCTTCCAATCTTGATTATTTGATAAAGTGTTTTCTTGTTTCTTGAACTTGAGTATTAAGTAATAGTTTATGAACATTAGTTTAATAGTAAAATCAATCCAATTGAGAGCCTAGTTAGGAGAGTTTTAGGATATTTAGAGTATCAAACTAGTTATTAATTCAATCCTTGTGGGATCGACCTTGCTTGCCGTTATATACACTTGCGGATCGTTAGGTTATAAAATAGGCGAACATAGATGTCAAGGGGCAAGACTCACTTCGTAACATACTCCGAAAGATGCCCCGTTCCATGGTACGCTGCTAAGTCAGAACTATTCGCCTCTGCCAATTAGCTCTCAAATAGAATTAAATTTCTAGGAATTACATGCAAACAAAGTTGCTTATATACGCTTAATAAAATAATAGGGCTAGGGCCAATAAGTAAAAGAAGTCTTCTTCTTTTTGGTTTCCAAAGAGCAGACGGTTTGGGCAGATCTTCTTGGTCATCTGCAAACTCGCTTTGATCTGATACGTCTTTCACTAATCCTTGATGGCTAGTTAAGTTACATGGATAAAATCATTATCTGAGGACTAAGGCTAAATGTTGACACTAATTGATATGACCTGATTTTCATAAAATAAAATAAAACATTTGAATATAGCAAGAATCAGTACCAAGTGTCTTTTTTATAAAAAGATAATTTTTAATTAGACCGTTAAGGGAACCACATAATCATGCATTTATTTTTTTCCTACTAAATGTTTAATTCAAAATTTAATTCCGCATATAACCCTATGTGACATGGCATCCATGATGTACATGAAAATGTTAAAACTCCTCATTTATGAACCAATTCTAATCATATTTAGAATATTTATTAGCAAATAACCCATATAATATTTCAAGAACAAATTAATAAATAAATATTTATTATCATATAACTCCTTACACATAAATAAGCTTCTAAACTTATATTCACTTAGTTCAACACGAATAAATTGTCATAATGTTCCTAAAGACTAAAACCCCTTCTAATTCATACAACCAGTTAGACAGGCTTAAACCATAATTAAATCACAACATAGGAAATATTCTAAATAATTTCAAATCCATAGCAAATATTGTATAGTTTAATTTAGGGCATAACAATGACACATCAAAATTACTTGAACAAGTAGTAGCATTTAATCAATTAGATAATCATCTTGTATTAGTGGAAATATTTGCATCAAAGGTTGTCATGTTTTCATATACTTCCAGCTCCGCCTCGTTCTTCTCCCGCTCGATCCAAGCAAACCTAAAAGACTCAATAGAGGGTTGTGGTGAACTTCCTTCAACTCGTGGAGGTTACAATTTATAATAATTAAATTAAAATTAAAAGCATAAAATATAAACAGTTATAACTTGTAACTTGTAATCCATGTACTCATGGAACTTGAAATT
Source organism: Ajuga chamaepitys (assembly GCA_958295605.1). NCBI lineage: Eukaryota > Viridiplantae > Streptophyta > Magnoliopsida > Lamiales > Lamiaceae > Ajuga > Ajuga chamaepitys. The sequence goes on from OY282499.1 coordinate 28,067,248, forward strand.
TTATATCCAATAAATTGAATATAAACTTGAAACTTGAAATATAACAGTTATGATCGTACAATTAATTAAACAAATATTCATATTAAACAGTCACCCCCCGCCCTCAACCTGAATGGTCTTGAATAAAATTGATGGAATATTATGCAAATGCAAAGCCCGTAATCCTTGTTATGTGCAACCTATATGTAGGAGGCACGTGTGTTTTGATATTATTGGCACGACTTAATTTATTAAATAAGTAATATGATAAAATAAATTAAGCTAGGTTGTTGGTGGGTATTCGAAGAAGGTAGAGTTTGTCTCGATATATATGGAAATAATTTGGGATAGAAAATAAGATGGGATGAGATATGGAAATTTCTAGAAACTATGAGGTGAAAATGTGAAAAGGAAAAGAATGAAATATAAGAACTAAAGAAAAGAAGCTGAAGGTTGTGAATTCAATTAATCCCCCTCAACGCTCCCCACGCCCATCACATTCACACACTGCACAAGACTAATTTTCTCTCTTGTCTTATTCTCTCACACATAGCCATACATATATATACTGACATATATGGACATTCTCATACAAATACAACATTCACACGACCCTTTATTCATCTTCTCACACGCACCTAAACACACCTACACACACTTACATGCACTAAAAGAAATACACAGTCATATAGAACATATATGCACACAGGCATTGACCATACACAAAATACACATATACTACAACACACTGAATCTCCTCCCTCATCTCGTGATTATTACTACGACTGCATAAATCTAGGTGAGTTGGCTCGGTTTTGAACAAAGAAGGCAAATTTGAATTTTCGGATAGAATTTTGGTAAATTTTTAATGAAATTCGGATAATAGTTTGACAGAAAGTGACGAGCGTAGTGCTACCGAAAAGTTTATTGATAAAATTGGCCAAACTACGGAGATTCGATAAATAAGAAGAACATAACTTCACCTTTCGTTGTGAGAAAAATAAGAAGAAACAAGCTTTGTGTTGCCGCTTAAAATAAAATGAAAAGAGAAAAAAGGAAAATTGGATCTGTTATTCTTGTTCAGGCGCATGTAAGTGTGTCTATATATGTATGTATAGTTAGGATGAGGAGTATTGTGCTAGGAATTTAATCTCTTGTAGATATGGATTAGGATTTTGAGATTTGCAATATGTTATGGGTAGGAATTAATCCTAGATTTTTAAAGCTTTTGAAATATATTTTACATATATTAATTGTGCAGGAACTTGGATCCCTTTGGGCTCGAGACATGGGCACTTTATAAATTAATGTATTGGGCTTGAGTTCTTGGGCTCAAAAGTTTGGGCTTAATAATGAGATGAATAATGGAATGAACAATAAGTGTAATGGACTTTAATACAATAAATGATTTTCCTAAAAAATATTAAGTCTAAAAATTAATAAACAAGTATATTGCAACTAAATTAACTTGAAAATAATTAAATAATGGTTTTCAATGTAATTGGGCTTAAAAAATAGTAAATGGACCATGCTCATATACTTAACTTGGACTTGAAAATTAAAATGAAAGATAATTTAATCATGAGGCGTGACATGAACTTTGCCCTAATGGAACTATCGGCTTAAGTATAAATATATATCAAATATGATCTATTTGACATTTAATTGGACTTAAAATAATTAATTGGGCAATTGTGAGTTGAAGTTGTGTCAAAGGCCAATTCTTGGACTTATAATACATACTTGCCCAAATTAATTAGCTAAACCTAACTAAATACCAATATACTTAAATAATATTATAACTATAAAATAGTGGGTGTTACAATAAACCTAAAGTAGGTGAAAACACGGTCACTCCCTCAGGGCTTCATGGTTGGGACTGATGTTGACTGGCCTCTCTTGCGTACCAATAGCAAAAAGGATTTTCGAATAGAGTAAAATTTCTCTGGTTCAATAATCATGGGCTGGGGTCGTGCAGACTTCTACCCTCGGTGACCGGGGAGGCTAAAAGAATCTGCCAACTCTTTCTAGAAGATTTATATAAGGATTCTGTCGCCCCAAAGTAGTGTGTTTTAATGCATTCATTGAGCCCTTCTCTAGTAGAGATAATAAAGTTCTGGATCACCTCAAACATAATAGTTTCGTGCTCTTTCCTCGATTGGATCCTCCCTTCGTGTGCAAGCAGGAAATAGATCGGAATTTACACCATATGTACTGAGATAACTCGGGAGACATGGGTCTTCCTATTCCATATTTTCTTAAATCTCCTTTAATGGAAGAAGGGTGCAAAGTCTTTACTTCCCGGTGATAAGGGGTACTTTCTTTCTTTCTTCTATTGAGGTGAGCAAGCAGCCGACGTCGTTTTTTGACTTTCTTTTGTTAGGAATCGGTCCTCCGATCTTGGTGGGTTAGGTTAGTACGAGTAATTCCATGCTATTGGTCATTCCATCTTTGGCTTTTGGCTTTGAGCCCTTAATGGGCACACCCGCTTTCCTGATTTGCGCTCAAGGGGTTGAGCTATTGAATGTCTTTGAGATGAACTTGCCGCCTATTTCTAACATGTCTGATCTAAGTGAAATGGAGGCCTTTCTAGAGAGGAGTTCAAAGTAGATCACCGGTTATCTTAGCACGCATGGCATCGCAACTAGTCAAGTAGTCAAGCCATTTGAGCTTTCAAAGATATACCGATTGTAGGTATCTGATAGGAACCAATTTGAATTTGGTTCTTAGCATGTCAGTGGTTTTTAACTGTAGAAATTTTTCTAGGAAGTTGGCGGGCTCATCATGAATTACGTCGAGAATTCGGGGAATATCTAAAATTCTCTTCTAGTGCTTCTGCTGACGATCCGCTCATTGACTGGTGGAACAACTGCCTTATCGGCTCTTTCCCTACTACACTAAGAGCTTGAAAGAACAAGGTTGCTTCTCCATTGAGTAAGGCCTGAGTGGAAACATCAAGTCTGAGCCAAACTAAGGAAAGACGGGTACTTCTCGATATTGTGCCAAGAGGCCGAGCCTGGTGGAATGTACCTTCGTGTGGTAAGTAACACTAACTTTTGAACTCTTTTTATTTCGGGCTCTAAATTAACAACTTATTCCCAGTGCTCCTGCAAGGCAAAACAATCCTCTACTAGGCCAGATAATGAATAGCACGCATGTGAATATGATTTTACAGCCGCCTAAAGGAAAAGTAAGCCAAAAGTAGGCTCACATTCCAAGCCTCTTGGTCCGAGGAATTCGAGTACCAATCCGGTCCATGTGCTAGCTTGGTATGGAAAGGCTACAGAGTAAGGACCACTACAGGAAATTTGAGTTTTCATGACGACAGATTCGTCATATAAAAATCATATTTACTCACTATAAGTATTTGGTGACGAAATTTTAGTGTCACAACTGTCGTCATGGTATGTGTGTGGTATTAGGTATATATGACAATATTTGAATTCATCACCAAAAGTATGACTTTTGATGACGTTAAATGTCGTCGTCAGCATATATTATAATTTATAGTGACGCCTAATTCGTCACTTTTAGCATCCACATTTTGTCATATTATATTGTATTTCCTCATTTAAAGTAAGCATATAATATGACGAAAGTTATTCTTGTCATCAAAATATCAAATTTTGGTGACAAAAATCAATGTACTACCTAACTCATCAAACTTTTGTGACACTTTCATCGTCACAACTATATTCATTATTTCGTCACGTTTATAATAAGTCATCACAAAAGAGTTACTCTATAGTTACAAAATACATGTCGTCGTTTTATTACTATCTCTAATGACAACATATTATGTTAGCAAAAACTAAAATTAGTGACAATTTTATCGTCACTAAATAAGTACAAATGGTGACGATGTGTTTTGTCACAATAACATTGCACGGGAGTAACAAAAATTATATTTGTCTCTAAAGACTTGGAATGCCGACGTTGACGTGGACGCTGACTAGACAATGATATATCATCAAAGCTGATGTGGATGATGGCATGGACACTGATGTGGACAATGATGTGGCATGAAACATTTTTTATGTGTGGGTAAAAAATTCAGGTGTGCGTAATTTTTGAATAATTAATTGTTAGAATTATTTTTCATGTATGATTAGTAATAAGGTATATTTTCCTAATAGAGATGAAAGTTAAAAAATGACAAAATATAATATAAATATATATATATATATATATATATATATATATATATATATAAGCATCCATCAAAAGTTTAGTAAAGTAACATCCAATCAAATGTATAGACAACCTAACAAAAATTTCAAGTTATCGATATGAAAAAAATATATATATATATATAATCCTGACAATATCCCTAAGATAGTTTCCCAACAATATCTATATACGAGAACTCAAATCATCAAAATTTGAATCATGGTCATCGAAGCTATCATTGGAGTTGTGAGAACGGTTATAGTTGGATGTGACACCACGAGATGGACTTGAAAAGTTGTCTGATGGCACACGCAAAAACGATGGAGATATTATTCGTTTTTCAATTATGACCTCGTGCATCATTTGAAGTTCTCTTTCAACAACTTCAAAACGAGACGTATAAAGATTTAGCTCATCATGAAATTAATTGCAGGAATCATGACAGCCTGACCCATCAGGAGTGTATGTATCTCTAGGTGTAATTGGGTCCTATCCCTAACCAACCAATCGAATTGATTGTCATCCAAAAACCTTCTCTAAGATTTGCTTATCTGACATTATCTCCGGTCGATTGTCGCTTCTCAACCGCATCATTTCTGTAAAGTATAAATTACTTAATTTAGAGATGAGGAAAATGTAACAAATCTAGTATCAAGTCAAATACCAAATGTAAACAGTTTATACAAGCAACATAACGAGTTTATCCAAACAATTAATTTAACCCAAATATTGATTAAATGCTCAATTATACGACTCAAGTAATTATACCTGCAACTCACAAAAATAAAAAGGGGCCAAATTGATAAGAAACTTATAATTATTTCTAGAATAGAGTCCGCTAAAAGTTATTGTTAACTAGGCCACTAACTAAATAGTTGGGTTTAATAACTATATAGTTGCGTTAACAACTCCAGAAATTCAAGAAATTAATATTACTTGCTTATTCTCCTTTCACATTTCATAATGCCTATTGACAAGTTGTTGCAACAGAGTTACAAGATAATCTAAAGGTGGCATCAAGAATCTAGAGGGGCATGATGTTTGTTGAGAGTCGATGGATTAAACTTTAAGGTTTTACAAATATTTTATTCCCAAACCCATATAAAAGTCAAGTTGATACATTAAGCAGAGGAACGCGTTTATCCAAGCAATTAATTAACACCTTCAAACTAGAATTTATATAAATAATATCCTTTAGCTCAGAGATCAGAAACAATTACAATATATTATACATCGTATGCATGGTATGTGCAAAAGGCTTAACCAATTCAACATATAGTTAAATGATAGTGATATTTGGTGAGCAGTAGCGGAAGGATTTTCTTAAGTTACTTGAATTATGTAGATGAAAGAAAAGGAGCCTAAATTATGAGAAGATATACATACACGCAATGAGGAACCCATAAATTTTGTCAAGGGGACTCATTTACTGGTGGATCTAAGAGCTCGTATATGGGGATAATCTAGTTTTTTAGATATACTCTAAGGCTAGGGGCCGGGTATATATTGTACCAGATATGGGAAAAACTCTAAGAAGGGCTAAAAAACTAACTCTATATATTAGGCTCCAAATTAAAGTATTGTATAAATTTCATTAAGGTTATGTTTGGATTGAGGGATTTTGAAATTGATGGATTTATAATCAATGGATTTCAAATCCACTCAATTTATAAGGGAGCTGAAAATCCACTCAAATCCTTCAGAAAATAGCTCAAAATGAAATTATGTATTTAGAATTCCATGTTAATCCAAACAACAATAATTGATTTGTGACTAAGAATCGCAAATCCATCATCAGATTCTTCCATCCAAATGCAACCTAAATTAATAGATTAAATTGTATTTGGATGAATAATATATAATTTTGTACTAATTATTAAATATCTTAAAATAAAGTATCAAAGTTTCAATATCTTATTTTTTAGCACATCTTATGAAAAGAAGTTATCTACTACTCCCTCCGTTCATAAAGAATGTCATTTTAGACACTTTGAGCAATTTCACAATAAATGTCACTTTACCAAAAACAACTACAATTCTTCCAATATTATCTTAAATAACCTACTTAATTTAGTTGATTATTTCCTTATTTCACAAAACATACCAATTAAATACCAATCCTTAATTTCTCAATAAATAGCTAAAATGACATTCTTTATGAAACGGAGGGAGTATTAATTAGTGAACTAACTTCAAAATGAAGACCAAACAGAATTATATTCATAAATTAGTATGACATACCACATTGTAAATGTCAGTATATTATCCTCATAAAAATAAGAATTAAAGTGTCCTCAGGGAAATTTTAGTTGAACGAATGTTTACTTAAATGTTTTGTACATGTCAAAAAAAGTAGATTATCCTCTTTAAAGTATAAAATTGACTTGCCATGTTATGTACTGACATTCTTCATTATAGTTTCCATCATTGATTTGGACTTCATTTATTTGTATTCTGAAAAGAAATATCAACCAAAAATGTCCAGTTTAATGTGCAAATAAGTGACAAAACATAAAAAGTATAATAAATCCATAATTCATCACCCATCACCCAAATAAGAGAGAAGCCTCCAGAACAAGAAAATAGAAAGAAACAAAAATCCAGTTCACATTAACTCTAAGTTTACTGTAATACATTTCAATTTGACAGCAGGATAAGGTAGAACACGTTGGATAATAAAACTTAAATAAAAGCAAACCAAAATTTCCTAGATATTAGCAGTTCAATTACTGCGTTGACCTTTGAGATATCAAATAAAATCCAACATCATCATACAACGCATAAACATTAACAAATTCACCATCAAAGAAGCAACTTTCAATCAGATTGCGGTAATTCACAAGATGTCAATATCCAGTCGTCCAAATGGTGAGTGTTTTGAATAATTTTAAGTATTTGACTAGAGAAGCCAACACTACAACAAAAAACGTTTAACACTACGGTCAAAAACCGTAGTTAAAGGCATACAACGACCGTAGTAGTACATACCGTAGTCGTAGACCCTCTACCAATAACTACGGTTTAGAACCGTAGTGGTAAATTATAAAGACTACGGTTGTGAACCATTGTCGTACTAGTAGCATCTACGACTACGGTATGTATGACCACGGTTGGGAGCTTCCATTGACTACGGTCTGAACTGTAGTAATATATACTAACGACTACGGTTGATAGCCGTTGTTGTAATAGTAGCATCTACGACTACGGTATGTATGACCATGGTTGGTGATTTTCTTCGACTACGGTCAAAGACCGTTGTCTTTTCTTTTTCATAAACCGTTGTTGTAGATGATGCTCTTTTATAGTTTTTTTATATATTTTTTTTGTAATTTATATATAAATGTGTATATATATATATATATATATATATATATATATAACATACACTAATATTTATGTGCAATAACATATCACATAAGAAAGAGCAAATTTTAGATTAAAAAAATTCATTTATTTCTAAATATCAAAGTTACATTATGTCTCAAAGCTAGAAAAGAAAAAAATTACAAATTAATTTCTCTATAATTAAATCAATTACAGAGGCGCATCTTTTCTTTTGAATAATCTTTTATTATCCTGCAAAAAAAAAAAAACACAAAACATGATAGAATTAAACACAAAAAAATTATTGGTTAATCCAAATATCTACAACACAAGTTAATTTATCTCTATATATGATCTACAGAGTGTAGTGAGTTTGTTACAGAAGCAGATTCAGTATCCTGGGCCAATAAAAAAACAACATAATAAATCATAAAAACTTGAGTAAGTTACATGCTAAATAAATATCAATATAATGCATCACCATGTACGACAAACAATACATCATAATAAGTGATCAGCAAAGCAACAACACAATCATATCATATAATTAAGAGTTCCCATGTTTAATAAATTTAAAACTAGGAAAGGAACTTCACGTAGTCTATTGCTATCAACTTAGCATTGATACAATAGTCTCCTAGTTGGTAGATATATAGGTGTAATTTTTATTCTTGAATTGCAAGAACCAGAATATAAATAATAAATGGGAGTGGGGATATAAGATTCCCTAGTTATACCAAATCACTACATCTAATTTTTGTTCATCAATAAATTTAATAACGTGATTTAAACATGATTTAACATCATGGATAATTTTATTAGCAAATTATTTGAAAATGAATCATCAGTATGAAACATTCCTTATAACTTTCTTCCATATTTCCTAATAAATACTTTTATGCAAGCAAACAAATGAACATAAATCCAACTTCTCAACAAACAACAAAATCAAATACAATGACCCAATCTATATTATGCAAATCTATGACCACTTGTCGGCTGCTCAATGATTATATGAAGTAATGATAAAAAATAATTGTAAAACCATTTCACCTAAATCGGCTGCTACTCGATGTGCACACATAACTCCTGACAAAGCTAAGCTATAATGCCTTGTCCCGGAAAGCAACTATCTCCCACAAAATACAAGTCATTTAAAGTTTAATAATTACATTAAATTATGAACTTGATAACTTACAAAGGCGAAAAGAACAATATTAAATTTACCGAATGTCAGCAACAAAGACAAAGCTGATTAACTTACAGTGTTTAAAGGCATTCCTAATAAGCCCTCTGAAACTCCACGAGGAATAAGACCATATGTGCCACTATCACGAACCAAGTATCGTGTGTGTATCTTCTGTGTCCCCATCTACCATATTTAAGAAGCATCACAAACCATATAAAAATTACTATATTTGGAGAGAGAGAGAGAGAGAGAGAGAGAGAGAGAGTGAGATGAAAAGGTTTGAATTTAATTTCCCCAGAACATAATGCTTATCACTGTCAAGGCAAACCAAGCAATTATGACTATATAGGGCAGTTTAGAGAGCAATATACAGAGGAGCACCTTAATAGGTTTTTGTGGTCTACAGTTTTAATATGTACACAACCTCAAGAATTATTCAAGAAATATGATGTTCAGTTTTAGCTCCTTTCTATGTTAACATTTTCTTTTATTGTTGATTTCTTTCTTAATTTATATAAGCGGGTTAGAACTAGTTCTATTTAGCTAACTTAATTGATTATTCTCCTCGCTAGAACTAATCCCTTATTTCAATCTTCATAAAAATTTCCTTCTTGAATTCATAATCATAATTAATTATAGAGGTGGCATTGATTACATAGAGGTGGAAAATTTGGCCCGATGTGATGAGCCGATCGCTTATGTTTTAATTAAACACAATTCAAAATTTTAAGATGGAAGTTTCAAAAACTTTAACAGTAAAATATTAGAATAATAGTTTATATGCAGCCTTGAGAGCCATGAAACAATTAAACTTTAGCATGAAAGGGTATCATGTATGAAAAGTCCCACTTCAATGGAGGTTTAATCTTTGTAAAACACATATATCTCTTATGCACCCTAGCTTTTCAAATAAAGAGAACCAAACCTGCAGATATGGCATCTACATCATAAGTGACCAGTGCAAGGTCAGGCTTCTCTCCTACTGCACGCAATCCAACATACATTCTTGCAGCTTTGAAACCCTTTGTAGCTATAACTCTGCCTGGAATCTATAACTTTGAAGCACAAATAAGTCTTGAACAAACCAAACTTGAACTCATTAGAATGCGAGGTGTAGAACATGTTGAATTTGGTGAGAACTATACAAGAATTATTTCTTAAATTAGTAAAAAAGGTATTAAATATTTTCATCGTCAAAGATAAAAATAAGGAGGAAACTTGACGACTTTACACAGTACAGTTTATGTTGAATAATATTCAATGAAACCAAGTGCCTCTGCTGAATCAAAGAGAATTCAGTCTCAGACAGAAAGACTCAACTTTAAGGTGAACCGCGTCTTTGGTTTGTGCTTAAATAAGAAAAGGGAAGAAAAGAAGAATGGAAGAAAGAAACAGCCATGTGATCAAACAAGCAGATTTCTGATTTGAAGGCTTCAAGTCAAATTCAAGTTGAGAAAATTTATAATTAGTTAAACTTTTATGAACTACAGAGAGGACTAAGACGAGTTCTTCCAATTCCACCTTGTTCTGTCAAGGTTAGACAACCAATCTACAAGCATTTGATAACAACTTACATAATGCAGAGAAATACACTCAGAACAAACATGTGCCTGTGGAGAAGAGCATTTAAGTATACTAGAGAAGCTCATATCCAGAGGCAAATATCCACAACTTCAGCAATATATACAGCGAACACATGCATGTATACTTGCTGAAAGAGCATCAAATGTATTTCACTGAATGATAAGTTTGATATGAATTACTGTCCTGATGCCATGGGCCTTCGGGCAACAATATCGGAGCTGCCGGTATGTAATTTGACACATCTTCTGTAACAGATGCCGAGGCAAAAACTCTGCCCGTGTTTATTCTCAAATGACCCATGTCCCACGGCAAAAATAAGATTTGGATGAACATACACTAACTCTACCAATAAAATATTAAAAAAGCCACATGATAAACATTAAAAAATCTGTATCTAAAAGGCAAAATAAAATCTTCTTCTGCTATATTTGCGTGTGCAAGGGTTGGGAGGGCACTTAGGGACTATCAATGCAGATAAACAATATAATGACAGACTTCAAATTTGTAATCAAATATGGTTTTGACTTCCCCAGTGACCCCAAATAGAAGATGATCGGAGATGTCTGTACAATTCGTGAATCTCTTCAAACATAGATCTCGAGCAAAATATTACTTAACTGGATAGAGAAAACCATAAAATATAGTTCATAATCAGAAATGGAGAAACGAAGAGCCGCTTAGAGAAAAAAAAAATTAAAACTCATACCTATAACAAATGAAATTCAAGCTAAATACTTATCAATTGGAAATGCAGAATCAATAAAGTCCTGCCAGAGCCCGGCAGCTTCACCGCCGGCGGAAATATTGTGGATTCGACTTGGATTTCGGTGATAGAAGGCGTTCTGGTGCAATTTGTTTCTGGTGTAGTGGCAGAGTGGCGGATCGAGGTAGATAGAGGCGGATAATGAGGAACTGAGATGCGAACGTGCGGTGGTGGATGTCGGAGAATGGGTTCCCTGTTAGGGCTGAAAGGGTGAAAGTGATGGAACCTCTCCCTTCCTTTTAATTTTAATTCTTACCTCTCTCTTGTTAATTTTAATCCTTTTCATTTTCAATTTCTTTTTAAAAGTTATAAGTATTGACTAAGTGAGAAGATAATGGATAATGAGTGAATGAGAAAATAATTAGCATTAATTTTTTCATTTATATACTATCAACTGAAATTCAATCGGTACTTAACGACTATTATATTCGTCTGTCTGTTTATCATAAAAAGATTACGACACAATTATATTCATTGCTATGATTTTAGATATTCGTCAATAGAATTCCATCACTAAATAGGTCGTTATTTTGTCGTAAATAATTCGCACATGATCTTACTACTAATTACCGACGGGAAAAGTCGGTCGCTAAAACAACATCGTTAGTCTGTCGGCAATCTATCGGCAAATTCTGGCTGATTGTGGCAAATTTTATTTTTTATAAGTTTCTTTATTATTGTCAATATATGATCGTAATTGTCTTGATACTTTACGACAAAAAAAATTCGTCGATATTTTGTGAATTTCTTGTAGTGTTAAAAGGAAGTAATAATTATTTGTAAATTTTAAGAGAGATAAATATATTTATATATACAATAAATAAAATATATAAATAAACAACTAGTATGAATGGTATTTGACTACCGGTAAACCACACCGGTTTTGCAAACCGTAGTCTTTCAGTGAAAATAGATATTCGACTACGGTTAAACCACAACGGTTTTGCGAACCGTAGTCTTTTAGGGAAAAATAGGTATTCAACTACGGTTAAACCACAACGGTTTTGCGAAACCGTAGTCTTTTAGCGAAAAAAAATGTAAAACACTACGGTTTGTACAATAACCACGGTTCAGCGCTAAAAGACTACGGTTATTGCGTAAAATCGTTGTCTTTTGGGCATAGTAATTAACAGTTTTTGTTGTAGTGCAAACTTGGCAGGCTGGTCTGGATTTTATGTAAGGGATTCAGCAACATCTTTTTATTTTTTAACAGCTTCTCATTCTAATTCAGAAATTTGCATTATTTTTGTCTCTCAAGGCACTATCCTTCATCATGTTTCAAGTAATGAAAATACTATGGAACAAAATTAAAATGAAAAAACCTGTGGTGATGGTCGGAAGCTTGGGCCACTGTGGTGTTTATCCCCTCATTTTTTCTCCTGAAATTAGAAATTGATAAACTCAAATCAATTAAGAAACAACATGTTGCCAATATGGAAAATACAGAGAAAAAAATTTGAGATCTATGACTTTACGAATTTGATATATTCAAAGTTTATTGACTCACCATCGCCGCTGCTACTACAACTGGACGGCGACACTTGGGAGAGTTGGGAAACTCACTGTCTCCATTGCTACAATGTCTTCGACGACTGCTACAATTTGGAGGATTTTAGGTTTTTCCTTTTACTCCCCATATACACTTCAATTTTATTTTTTTGGCGTGAGTTGTGAATTTATTTAGCGGAAATCTTTAGAAAAAACTTTTCCCCGAAATAAATAGAGAAAAAACATCTGATAGGATTTTCTAATATCGTCTAAATAGGAGAGATTTAGTCTTTATGAAGATCATATAGTTAATTACATAGGATATGCCACATCATTTTATTAAATAAAAATATATTAAAAATATATTTTTTATCCACACATTTTAATATTGGTAAGTTATGTATAGCTAAATGTCCTATCTTTACCCACAAATTAACTACAATTACAAATGTGTATGGCTAAAAATATTAATTACAATGAACACGTCAACATTAGAATGAAATTATTTTATCCGTCAATTTCTAAAAAATTGAGTGATTTTTCCTTCAGTATAAAAATGTTACTATAAAACTTAATAGCCACACATAATATTTGTGGCTAGAATATCAATTGGGTTTATTCATTATCCACATATTTCTAAATTATGTGTAAGTAAATACCTACACATTTATTGTGTGACTAATTTATGTGTAGGTAAAACATGTGTTTCGTGTAGTGTTCAATATAGTCTAACATTAAGGGCAATGTAAAATGTTAAAGCCTGGATGATTTGTTTCTTTATTTCATTCTTTTCCTTTTATTCATCTATTATGTTAAAGGAGACTATGGAATGGATGTGCTACTTTAAATTTTCAATTTGTCTTATAATTTTTACAAAACCAACTGTTATAGTGTAGGTGTAGTGATAAGTTCGATGGGCATCAAAAGATCATAAGTTTATATTTTCAACTCAATAAGCTTACTAGGCAGATTCGAGTTAGTCTATATTGGTTTGGGCCTTATGAGGTTGACAAAATAGTGGCCCAACCCGGACGATTTGCACGCCACTCTATATATGTCATAAATATAATAATTATAATTATAATTATAATTATATTAATTATTATTATAATTTAGTAACAAATATAGAACTCTGCCATCTGTTCCAAGCAAAATCACAAATATAGAATATTGTGGCCGGATTTTATATTGATGTGAGCAACTAAAATAAAGTCAACAAAAAATTTAAAGAAAATTACGAAAAAAATGGAGGTTGAAGATGTTACATTAAAACTTTTTAAGTATCTATTAAGGCACTTGATTTGTGCCTTGAATTAGAGGAAACATAACTCAAACTTATATTTTTAAACTTTCTCTAAATAACTATTATTTTTCACCCTTAACCCACCCATGTTAAATATAGAGGTTCCATGTGATTATCAAGGGCATAATGAAGATAATTGGCTAAAATTATATAAATTTTAGGAGACTGGCTAGAAATATCATTTTTATTATACAAATGACAAAAATAAAATTAAACTTTTGAATTATGTTAAGGCACTAAGTCTGTAGTGTGTTATTAGTGTAGTAATAAGCCCTTCATAATCTAATGTATAGATAGTGTATCTATTGAAGCATTTGTTTAAATTAATTAATGATATACTATTATTCTAGTGGTGACTTTTTTATTCGTTTTTACTTTTACATTGTATTAATGTATAAATATAAATAAATGGAATAAGCTATAATCAATTGATAGCTAGCTGAGTTGGTGCGACGCTTATTGCCATTTATGTAGGTCCCAAGTTCGACCCTTAGTTAGGTAAGAGTAATTTTGTTTTTAATTACCTACCATTGTTATATATATATATATATATATATATATTAAATGAACAATTATCATTCAATTTGTTAGCTAGCTTATTTTGATTCATATGGATCTTAGGTTCGACGCTCTATAAAGGAGGAATAATTTTGTTTTTAATTTCCATTAATATTGCTATATATATATTGAATGAATCAATTATCATTCAATTTGTTAGCTAGCTGAGTTTGTTGGATTGTCATTTTGATTCACGTAGGTCCCAGGTTTGATGTTCAATAAGGTTGGAGGTTTTTTTTTTTCTTTTTTTTTTTTCCTTTTTTTTCTTTCTAAAAAAGTACCATTACCATTATGATATATATTAAATGAAACAATCATTAATTTTGAGTATCATTGACTTTAGCCAACGTGGTAGAAGTTTGGTTTTGTTTAGTTGGAGATCCTGGGTTCGAATTTGTTTAATGATTTTTTCATACTTTTACACAGTTATACAACATATAAATGCATAATGAGAATTAGTCACTAACTCGTATTGTTAAAATTGGTTGAAGTATGGTAGAAATTACTCAAGATCATATGTTTGATTCTACAATGGAGCTATTTTAGGCTTTTATTATGATTGTAGTAAACTTATTTTTTTTTTTATTATTTCATTGATTATATCAATAAAATAGTGATAACTTGGTATTCATCGTCACTAAAAATGCATATTGTGACGAAAGAATTTTGTCATACTTTTTTCACAAGGTTAATGGCAAAATATAACATTGTCACAAAACTGAATTAGGTTGAGCTGTATACATTTTCATCAAATTTAAATATACAAGAAAAAAAGTGTCAGCACTTATTAATCCGACGATTTAACGACGAAATAATGTCTCGTCACATGAAATTATGATTCATGGTGATAAAATTGTCATAGTTTAGCAAGTACTTGTCCTTAATAAAATGATTTCTCTAAAATGGATAATAAAGGTATCTAGTATCGCAATATTTTATTTCCGACAAAATAAATTTAGACCGTATGAATTTTGTCTCTGATATTCAATAATTGATAATAATAATAATAATAATATATATAACTAGTATTGAAAGTTCTTCCAAATACAAAATCTTGGATACTAAAAACTATATTTCTGGTAGTAAATTATCTTCATATTAAATAGTGACAAAATAGTTTACAGTATCACCAAATATAACATTTGTGACGAAATAATTTTATTTTTTATTCTATTAATAAAAAAGGTGATGAATTGGTACTCGTCGTCACTAAATATGAACATGTATGACGGAAGCTTGTCGTCAATTATTTTTTAAAAGATTAATGACAAAATTTAATATTGTCACAAATTAAATTATGACAGACTATTGTCCATCATCACCAAATTTATTTAAATAAGACGAAATAATTTCATCACCTATTCATACAACTAATTAGTGATAAAATAATATTTGTTACACAAAAATAAGTATTTGTGACGATAAACATTGTCGTAAGTTAATTTTTTTTTTTGTCCTTAAATAAAGTGATGACAAATTGATTCATATTGTCACTAAATATAAGTATTAGTGACAAAAAAATATTGTCATAATTTCTTTAAACAATTAGTGACAATACAAGACATTGTCATGAAAGAAAATAATTGGTGACACTAAATGTCGTCACCAGTTATTTTGTAGTTGTCATCAAAATTTTAGTGTGAAATTTTATCTCTATAATTATTGTGACGCTTTTTTTGTCATCGTCGTGATATATACAAATTGGTGACGATAAAAATTATTCATAATGGCAAAAATAAAATTTGTCACAAAAATGAATATTTTTATGACGAAAAATAAATTTGTTGCTATTAAGCAACAAAAAGTGATAAAACTTTGTGCGTCAAGAAAAAACTCGTCACAAAATGTGTGATTTCTTGTAGTGGACTTGGGCTTCTTTTTCTTCTTATAGTGCATGGAGACGCAATGAGACCTTCCCTAGTTCATTCTTTCCTCTTCCACAGAGGGAGAGGTATGGCAGAAGCTTGAATCGGTAAAGAGAGTACTTCCATCCCATGCATGTACGCAATATCACTCCTTCCAGCGGCTACCGACGGGTGGTCTTTAGTCTTGCTCTTTGAAACTATGGTATGCTAGTTCTATAGGTTGTTCGTGTATAGCGCGGTTCTTACACCTTATTTCAAATTTCACATTCATTTTCAGCATATTTTTATGAATTCGTCTTTCTAATTATATATGTTCATAGTTATATAAACATAGTTTTAACGTAAATAATATACATTTGTTTTTATGTTTTAATTTCTATTTTATTATATTTTTTCATAAATTTAATTCATAATAATATTTTTTTATGAAAAATTGCAAAACTTGCCCATTAAGTGTAGGGAGTGACACATTTATGTGATCATATTTAACCCTGAAAATTTAGGCCCACGATGTTTTCAAATTGCGTAATTTATGCCTTTTTATCGCCGAAAATTAGTAAATGGCACGTGCACGACCAAATTTTAAAAATTCGGCGACATAATCAACCTGGTAGCTTATGTGGAGTCCAACGTGGTGCTTCTCTTGGGGATAAAATGGGATGGATTAAAGGGCAAAAAAGAAAATTAACTCACACTTCAAACTAAGAATTCCACTCCAAAATGTTAAAACCGATTTTATGGGGTGTTAAAAATACTGAACGATTTAGATCCGGAAAATCCTAGAAGAAGCTTGTGAAGATGCCTATGCAAAGGAATGGACCTTATTTGAACCTCCTACCTTCCATTTTATCGTAAGTATTAGTTTCTTTATGCTGTGTTTATAGATTCTCTTCACTTTATGTTAATCACGATTATTAGATTAAAATATTTGTTAACTGTACTCTAATCTCTGGATTTAGTTAATATAATACAAAGCCTTATATTTTTCGACTGAAAAAGGGGACCACATTGGGTTGAAGTTTGGTGATGGTCCCCTATTGTTTTTATTGAATGTGGTAGATTGGTTGTTGGATAATGATAAATGGTAAATAAGGGTAATAATATTAACTAGTTTTGCTCTCCGCCTTCATTATATTGCAGACCTTGAATTAAGATCTATAACTCTTGTAAGGTACTACGATGAAAGGTTTGAACACAAGCCAAGTGCGAAATATTATGGGGGAAAGGTAATAATCTTTTATTACGTTGAAGAAGAACCACATGACAATTGAGAATTTGAAGTACTAGGGTTCTTAGGTAGTGGGTGAAGGGGATATGGTTTTCTATATAATGGTTAATAAAGTTTGGAGACTTCTATTAGATGACTAGGATACCAATTATTGGTTTGAAAAACATTTGAGTAAGAGAGAGTTGCATGCGTTTATAGAGAAGATGTTGGATGGTGTGGTGCCAACTAGAAGATTGAAAGACTTGGTTGAGGTCGTACTAGGAAATAAAGAGGAGTTGGGACATGGGATAGGAGATGTGGTACATGATGAGGTAACTGAGAAGACGATGAAAAACAATGAAATGAGGGGTGGAAAAGCTGATGAACCTTAGTGCCTGAATTTGTCCTAGATAGGTCTTTAGTACAAATTTTGAATTTAAAAAGGTTGTGCAATCAATAGCCATCATTGAAAAGAGAAACATACACTTTCCAAAGATTGACCCTGATAGGTGTTTTGCACAGTGCAGAGTTAAAGGTTGCCCATGGAGTATGCATTTAAACAGGATGAACGGAAAGGCAAGTTGATAACTTAGAGTGTGCAAGCCAAAACATACTTATGGAGAGTCAAAGAAAGTGAGGAACATATAGACACCTCGGTTAGTTGATAAATTCTTGCCAATGTTTAAGACAGTTGGAAAGAGGAATGTGAAGGGCTTTATGAGGAAGTATCAAGGTTGTTGGGAGTGTCTATCTCTAAAGATCAAGCTTGCAGAGCAAAGAGATATGCTGTGAGGATATTTGATGGGAGTCCAGAAGAACAATATAATAAATTGTAGGAGTATGTTGGTGAGAAGGGCAAGGAGACATTTGAAAGATTGTATATATGTTTCAAGGCTCTTAAAGATTACTTAGGTTGTAGAAAAATTATTGGTGTGGATGAATGTCATTTGAATGGTACCTATGGTGGGATACTTTTGACTGTTGTGACATTGTATGGAAATAACCAGTGGTAACCAATAGCATTTACAATGGTCCCAATGAGTGGAGTGAAACCTGGGGATGGTTCTCGACTATTATGAAGAAGGACTTAGGCATATATAGGGACTATGAATACACCTTTATGTCTGAAAAACAAAAAACGGACCCATTCATGCTATAAATGAGGTGTTTCCTGATGCATCCCGCATGTATTGTGTTTAGCATTTGCATTTAAATTTCAAGCAACAAGATTTAGAGCGTTAGCTTACAGGGATGCATTATGGAATGTTGCAAGAGAACCTACTGTTAATGAGTGAAAATTAAGAACGGATGAGATGAGAGGTTTAGGAGACGAGGCATTTGCTTGGTTTAATAATAAACCTCTTGAACGGTGGAGTAAGAGTCATTTCACCTTCCACTCGAAGTGTGACATGCTTTTAAATTATTGTTGTGAAAGTTCCAATGCAAAGATACTTGATGCAAGGGACAAGCCTATAATCACCGTGTGTGAATGGATTAGAGAGTATATATACTAAGGAGGTTGCAAGAGAATCTAGATTAGGCGAGGTGGAAGAAAACATTGTATTCAAGAATCAATAAGATTTCGAAGAAACACATTAAGTTGGCAAGAGATTGAATCCCAATGAAGTGTGATTACACACATTATCAGATTGCCTGCAATGATGGTTCTTAGGTTTGTGTTAACTTGGAGGATTGGTCTTGCACTTATAGGAAATGGGAGCTCAGTGCCAAAAAAAAAAATATGTAGATGAATAAGAAAGCAAAACAACTTCCAACGCAGTAGAAAAGGGATAGGAAGAAGTGAAGACTCCCAACGGATGTGATATGGGTGTTTAAATAACTTGGTATTTTATAATTAGAGCCGTCAAAACGGGTTGGCGGGGCGGGCCGACCCACAACCCACCTTAACCCACCATTTGGCGGGGCGGGGCGGGGCGGACTTTTTATATGGCGGGCCTTAAAATCCCAACCCAACCCAACCCACCGGTGGGTGGTGGGTTGGGCGGGCCAACCCACCTTTTTTTTGACTTTTTTTTTTTGAACCATTTGTCCATTATATAATAGCTATTAAATAATGTAAAGTATTCACAAGCATTCATCACATCAATCATATATGATGGTAGGTCGATAATCAATAATTTGAAGTCCAACATAAAAATAAAATGTTCACAAATTCAAAATGTATGACAAACAAAACACAAATCTCTTAAAAGCTAGAGTTCATCAACCATTACATCATCAAAATCATCTTCATTTTCTTCTTCTTCATCTCCATCAATATCCTCTATGATATTGGATGCTTCACTTGAAAAAGTTGTCTTAATTCCTTGATTTTCACCATCTACAAACAAAATAAACAAAGATATAGTGAAAAACATAATATCAAAATATATTAAAACATATAATAAGAACATATTTAAAATATCTCTAATATATCATCACTTACCATTACTAGGTGTGAACCCATGCAACCAGTTACGAGTGCAAATAAGAGTTTGAAACTTTTCCGGAAGCAACGAACTTCTATACTTTGTAAGCACACGAGCACCAATAGAAAAGGCAGACTCTGATGCAACAGTGGTTATTGGAATAGCTAAAACATCACATGCCATCAATGCAAGATCAGGATATCGATTCCTCTTATCCTTCCAATATTCCAAGACATCCAACTCTTCAAAATAGGAAAATTCAAGTTTTTGCTCCTCCAAATACATATCCAATTGAGATTTTCCAGCACTCGTAATAGTTTGGCTCTCAAAAGCCATAATCTCCTACATTAATTGAATATATTATTACAAATTAATAATCAAATCATCATAACCAATTAAAATATTACTTACATCATACAGTCGTTTGCCCTTGGTTTTAGCTCTTCCACTTTGATTTGGTATAGAGGACGAAGAAGCCAAGGATTGTGATAAAGAACTTGAGTTGCTACGGCTCGCATATTCCTCAAACAATTTATACAATTTGCCCTTTATATGCGTTATCTTCTCTCGACATTTAGTGGGATCACTCTCAACTCTAGAATAAAAATACTCCAACATTTGAAGTTTTATCCGAGGGTCAAGAATAGCCCCAAATGCAAGCACTCTACTATATTCGCTCCAATACTTGTCAAACTTTTGAAGCATAATTCCACACATATTACTTATCATCACATCCTCATTGGCCAAGTTGTCCTTCAACAAAGTTTCAATCTTCCAAACTTGCATAAAATACAAATTTGATGTAGGATAAGAAGAACCAGAAATCAAGTTGGTTGTTTCATAAAATGGCTCAAGAAACTCACATAATTTTTCACCTCTTTTCCATTCTTCATTTGAAGGACACCACTTATAATTCCTATCATACAAAGGAAGGGAAGAAAAAGCCTTTTTGTACTTAAGTGCACTGTCTAACATTAAATATGTTGAATTCCATCGAGTGCAAACATCCAACCTCAAGCCAACACTAGTATCAATGTCACCAATTGATGCCACACATTCTTCAAATTTTTTCATCCTACCCTCTGAACCCTTCACATACTTCACTGACTCTCTAATCTTTTCCAAAGCAGAAGCACACAATTTTAAACCA
Source organism: Ajuga chamaepitys (assembly GCA_958295605.1). Taxonomy (NCBI): domain Eukaryota; kingdom Viridiplantae; phylum Streptophyta; class Magnoliopsida; order Lamiales; family Lamiaceae; genus Ajuga; species Ajuga chamaepitys. Next base: position 28,088,257 of record OY282499.1, read on the forward strand.
TCATGAACAATGAGGTTCAATATATGAGCCGAACAACGGACATGAAAAAATTCACCACCACACAACAAATTATCACTCAAAGAGAGTTGGTTTTTCAATATAGATTGCATACTGTCATTGTTGGTTGCATTATCCAATGTTAGAGAGAAAACCTTTTTCTCAATCCCCCATTCTTGCAAAAAGCCAAGTATTTTTGCAGCCAATTCAACTCCGGAGTGTGGAGGAGGCATATGATCAAAATTAAGGATTTTGCAATTCAATTTCCAATCTTCATCAACAAAATGAGCAGTCAAACAAATATAACCCTCACTTGTACATGCAGTCCACACATCTGAAGTTAAACACACTCTATGACGAATATTAGACAAAGTTTTCTTTAGTTTTGCTTTCTCCTTCAAATATACTTTGTTAATATCATTAACAAGAGTGTTTCTTGAAATGGTTTGAAGAGTGGGATTTACATACCTCTGCCAAGCTCGAATACCAGCATACTCAACAAACATAAATGGAAGATGATGTTCAACAACTGCAGCTGCTAGTAACTCACGTGCTACTCTTGGATTTATCTTTCTGTTCTTCAATTTTCCATCATGATCAACAAACATCTGTCCTACATCATGAAACTTCAACTTCTTGCAACCTTCCATGTGTCTTCTCAATGTAGAAGTCCCATATTTCTTACCCCCAGCACTTTTATAAGTTTTATTGCATCCCTTGCAAATACAAAGTACATTTGCACCAACCTTTTTCTTGGTAAAATAATTCCAAACCTCGGAATACTCTCTAGATTTCTCGGACACTTTATCATCAGGATTAACATTTCCAATTTGATCTTCACTATCATCCAAGTTGATACTTTGATTCATAGTACTAGATTCCATGTTATTTTCTGTTATCATCAAAAGAACAACTCCGAATCAACAAATGGCCGTGTTGTAGATAGAGCGAATAAGAAGTATGATAGAAACACTTCACTTGTAATACAAAACATCCAACATACTTGGGTTCTCAAAATCTATCTATCTCAATCCAACAATAAGTACAATGCAAACAAAACTAATAAATGCGCAAGATTTGATCCTTCTGTACACAATGTTAAGGAGGGAAAAGCAAAAAGAAAAAGTCAGAAATAGCGGAGGTGTGTCCAAAAAGACATAATAATTACTTAGATTTGCTTAGATTAGCAGCAATTCTGGTCAAATTGTGATGATGGCTTATGTGAACAAATATTAAAACTCCTTATGCATCAGAACAGCAATGACACAAACCTGGCCTAAAAGTAGCTCAGCAAGGACACAACCAGCTGACCAGATGTCAATTGATGTTGTATACTCAGTTGCACCAAATATAAGTTCAGGAGCCCGATAGTAACGAGAGCAGATGTAGGATATATTGGCTTCACCCTTCACCTGATAATTATAAATTTATAGGTTAAGGAAGATGGATGAGTTACGGGTATCAATGAGAAGAAAAACTTATCATAATGAAAATAATATACAGTAGACCTGCTGCCATATGGTGATATGGAAAAAATAAATGTAAGTTTAGCACCTAAATGGATATAATAGGAATTAGACCTACTGGTGTATTTTCCTATCAGACGTCAACTTATCTCCATCTTCCAGAGGACCTCTCATTTCCTGAATGATAAAATGATCGCAAGATACATCATATTTACATAAACATGGTGTAACAAAGATTGGCATTTTAAACTCATCAAGCACCAGTGGCCTATATGGTTATCTAAAATCAAAATTAACGTCCTACATCTTCATGCATGTCAATATCAAAAGGACTCAAAGCAAACAGCAGATGCTTAATTATACATTTGACACAAAATGCAATACATTTTTTTTGGGAGAAAGAAGAAAACGTGATCAACATGGCATACAAAAAAATTAGCTTGAGTAGATGAAGAGAAATTTATTTTTACTCATTTCTTGCTAAACCTAGTTTGTTTCTGAGACAATCTAGAGCAACAACATGAATTTCAGAAAAAAGAGTGCGAGGTTGGGGGGCTAATCAGCTTACAAGATAAAATTGTATTTAATTCAAATACTGGGTAGCTAACAGTCTACTTCTTCCAACAAAACTAAAACAGGGAAAAGCCCCGCATCCAAACAACTAAACACATCAGACAATTCACATAAAATTCCACATTAAATCACATGAAATTTACACATCTATGAACATACCCATACGGCCATACTCACCACAGATGCTCCAAACTCGGGAGTTTTTTTCCATTCGTAAAAGTACACCTTAGGCCCAGTAATTCAAACATTGTGAGAAACTGATACTCCCTTCCGGAAATTCAAACATTGGGGTCTGAAAACCGAAGGAAGAGAAGGGGAAACTACGAATATTACCTGCCCGAAAAACGGAGATAAGTTCGCGGTGTGGTGGCGGTGGCCGGCGAAATGGGAGGCGGCGTTGGCGATTTTTTTGAACCCTAGCAGGCAGCAGCGCTACAGCAGTAGACAGAGAGAGAAGAGTGAGACTGTGAGAGAGTCGCGATTTTCCTCTGTCTGTGACTGTGAGAGAGTCGCGATTTTTCTTAATTGAGTTTTTTTTTTTTTTTTTTTTTAAGGCGGGTTAGCCCGCCTCGGCCCGCCCCCGCCCCGCCCTAGCCCGCGGCCCAAATGGGCCAGCCCGTTTGGGCCCGCTTTTTAACGGGCTGTTAAATATCCGGCCCAACCCACCTATTATGTATGGCGGGGCGGGCTAGCCCAACGGGCTCGACCCGTTTTGACAGCTCTATTTATAATTATTTAAGCTACATTATATTTTTGTTGTGATTGTGATGATTTGTCATTAATAGAAATTTTACAACTCTTAATTGCACATAATCATGGTGTTGACAAGCATATTTCTTTTAGGATAACTTCTGTTGTGAAGTTTGTTCAAACTGATGGCCCCCTTTCTTATTATTGAACTCTTAATGCAAATGAAGGAGATGTCTTTTTTTATTGTGTTTTGTTTCGGTATTATGTTAGATTTTTTTGTTTATTTTTTTTTATAGGAAATGCTTAATTTAACGATCATGTTGTTAGTTGTATCTTGTTTGACTCCACCTTGGTTTATTGTGTTTTATTCCAATTTTATCTTGTTTATTTAAAGATCATGTTGTTAGATGTATATTTTTTGTATCCATCTTGGTTTCAAGATCATGTTGTTTGAGTCCTCTATTTTTCCTATCTTGAGCCACTTATAACATGTTGTTTCATGTCTAATTCAATACAAAGCAAAAACAACATTAAGAACACCACTAATTTCATGCATAACACATGTTAATTAGTTTCCACCAAAAATTATAAGCCATTAACAAGTTTACAAGAAAAATGAAGCAATCTTTGCTTGTTCAATATATAATTTAGAAGCATAAAACTGATGTAACAGACTGCTTCTTATAATCCATGAGACATATCCTACCTCTAATAAGAAAGTTGGTTTTTGTTTCCATAACAACAACAACCTTCAATTTTCACCAAACAATAACTAGGATACACATCAAGGACACAAACAACACAATCCTTTTCAGCAACGACAACTGGTTCCCATTTTCACCTCAGTTGCCTATTTTCACCTCGAATAGAGTTTATCCTTCTTATTAACATAGGAATGATGATCCTAGCTCTGTGGCGTAAAGGAGGATCTTCCTACTGGGAAAAATTGCAACCCCTTGCGTAATTTTTCTACAAAAAATAGAGCAAATTTAAGGGGCAATATAACAGAGCAAAGTTAATGGACAAGGTTTGTCAAATACATATGTTGTCTTCTTCGCTAGCACTACAAACATATTAAGTACAAATTTCAATGGATTATACTCACGTTATATGTTAGACAAGATTAAAAGTGCCTCCCCAGGTTGGCATACATCCAGGAGGTACGAATCACTGACCTGATTCCGCAATGGCAATTGATAGTGCCCTCCACATGCGACAATATCTTAATCGAAGTTGTTATAGAGGAAAAAAAGATGATTTTGTTTTCTTAAGTTGCAGCATTTTTTTCGCGACCTAGGGTTCTTGCGAATTGAGGATTTTTTTAAAAGAAAAAGACGATTTATCACCAATAACCTTGTCCTTGTTTGTTGCAGAATCTATTTTCACCCTAATTCAGGCTGATTTGGCAAAAATATTCCATTCAAAACATATTTGGCATCCACATAAGTTGTCAGGTTGGATTATGTTGTTGGATTTTTTAAATTGGTCGTGCATGTGACCATTCATGTATCATTTACAAATTTCCGGCGACAAAAGGGCATAAATTACGCCATTTTAATACATCATGGGCACAAATTGTCTGGGTTAAACATGATGGGCATAAATATATCGCCCCTATAGTTAATTAGCAAGTTTTACAATTTTTCAAATTTTTATTATACACCTGTAATTATATTTGAAAGCAGCTCGCGTCACAGGTGCATTATTAAAATAAACAAGAAAATAAAATTTTCATGTATTCGATGCAAGATCGTAATATTCTTCTATTTATTTAAATATATTAATTTATCAATTTATAGGGTAAATAGTGTTTTTTTCTTTTTGTTCAATAAATTTTACAATTTTTTTATTTACGTATATAATATTTGGTCTAGCTTTTAACTTTTGAAATTCGACAAATTCAATAAAATGAACATTATTGTAGACGATGACATGACGAATTTGTTGAATTTTGAAAGCTAAATGGTGAATTTATGAAATTTGTTGAAAGTTAAAGAACGAAAATAAAAATAGTAAAATTTTAGAAAACTATTAGCAGGAATTGATATGAGCCAAGTGTACATATAAATTAGAAATGTATGAAGTATGAAGTGATAAATTAATATTATCTGTTTTGATTAATAAAGTGAAAAGAAAGAGCTTGGGTTTTGTGAGAGTTGAGGATCATGCTTAGTGGTGGAGAGCACGAGGTAGACGCAATCTCCTCTCACCCAACATAACTTTTCCATCTCTCAATCCTAACTACCTCAACGACCATCTCTATTTCTTAAAATAAAATATAATTAAAAAGGAAAAAGAGTTTTTTAATAATAATTTCTGTTAAAGCAATATCCTATGGAAAATTCCCTCCACCTTCGGGTTTGCATGTTTTCCCAACATCCCATCCTCCTCTTCCTGTTTCTCTCTCCTCCCAATTTTTGTCTGAAATTTTCGTAAACGTTCTAGATCCAAACATCCATGGATTCTGATCAAGAGAAACCCATTATCGAGAATAAATCCTCACCTGAGAAGAATCAAGACGATGAAATTACTTCATCACCATCCTCCTCAGATTCTACTCAGATCAAAGACAAAGAAGATATACCCGAATTTCCACCTGATCTCGACAAAATCTCCAACGAGATTGATCAATTCATTTCCGCATTGCTCAAAGAATCCGTCTCGCCGGACGTGCCAATTTCCATCGAGCAATTCTTGGTTCTGGTGGAAGAAAAGATCGAAGAATATGATTCTGGAGAAACTCCTGTGAAATGGAGCCGATTGACCGATGAAGACGCAGCTTCGTTTCTAGAATGCGTGAACCGCGTTTCATCCCTGTCGAGAGGGCTTTCCAAATTCCCGTCCGAATACAAGTACGCTTACTCGATTAATCGAACTGGAGGCGTCCTTCAGCGCGCGATGTCGTATTTGGAGGAAGAATTCAAGAATTTGCTCGAAGATTACAAGATCCATGAATCAGATCCGACGGATGCTAGCAATCTAGGATACTCTGATGAGGTTTTATCCAATTTGATCAAATTATCAAAGGCAATTATTGATGGAGGCTATGAGACCGAGTGTTGCCAGGTTTATTACGTTGTGAGAAGAAATGCATTGGAAGAGAGCCTACAGAAGCTGGGATTTGAGAAACACAGCAACGACGATGTTCATAAAATGTCTTGGGAATCATTAGAGAAGGAGATCGATAATCGCATCAAGAAATTTAAGAAGTTTGCTGATTCGCACTTTCCAGTCGAACGTAAGCTTTCCGAGCAAGTCTTCTCCGGCAACTCATCGGTATCGGAGAGCTTATTTCTTAGCCTGTCTCGCGCTGTGACAGTTCAGTTCCTTAATTTTGCAGAGGCTGTGGCTTTAACAAAGCGATCAGCTGAGAAACTGTTCAAGTTCCTCGATATGTACGATGCTGTAAGAGACGTTGTAGCTAAAATTGAGGGTTTGTTAACGGAAGGAAAATCGATGGAGCTGAAAAACGAGGTCTCCATGATCAGAGTTCATCTCAGTGAGGCCATTATTTTGATCTTTAACGAGCTTGAAGCTTCGATCAAGGCTGATTCAGCAAAGAATCCTGTTCCAGGTGGCGCAGTTCATCCATTGACAAAGTACGTCATGAATTACTTAGAATGTGCGTCGCTGTACAAGGACTCCTTGGAGGAGCTTTTCATGGAATCAGAAAAAAGCAACGAGAGCACGAAATCATCGCTGTTCCAAGCTCAGTTACTGAAGATCATGGATCTGTTGGACGCGAATATAGATGCGAAATCGAAGCTCTACAAAGACCCTTCGTTGAGCTCGATATTCATGATGAACAATGGGAGATTCACGTTGAAGAAGATCAAGAGATGCGAGGAGCTAAATAGCCTGTTAGGCGAGAATTGGTACAGAAAAAAGTCATCTGATCTGAGGCAATATCACAAAGGTTATCAGCGCGAAACCTGGGGAAAGTTGCTGAGCTGTCTGAATCCAGAAGGGTTAACAGTGAACGGGAAAGTTGTGAAGCCAGTGCTGAAGGAGAGATTCAAGAGCTTCAATGCGATGTTCGATGAAATACGTAAGACGCAGAGTAGTTGGGTGATCGCGGATGAGCAGCTTCAGTCGGAGCTTAGGGTTTCGATATCCAACATGGTTATTCCGGCGTACAGATCATTCCTGGCGAGGTACGGCCAGGTTTTTACTCCGGGGAGGCAAACGGAGAAGTACGTCAAGCATCAGCCGGAGGAAATTGAGTCGTCCATCGACGAGCTGTTTAGCGGCACGGCGACTCCTGCGGGGAGGAAGAAGCAGTAGTACTCGTAGTGAGTTGTTTTTGTACAGATGATGAGGTGAGTATGGCCGAGATTCATTTGAGCTGATTTGTTGGCTATATTACTGGGTTTCTGAGGCTGATTGCAGCTATGGAGAATGTATTGAGATTTCATAAGGTGGTGATGGAGATGATTTCTTTGAAATTTCTGTTTATAGTTTCTGTTTCATATCTTTTGGACTTTATATGTAATAATAGGTGGTTGCACTTCTTTTCTAGACATTATTACATCAGAAGCAATCCTTTTCATTTTGTCCTATTGCAATATAAATTACTGATTTTGTACTTAATTTTTGTTCAATCTAGTGTTTGTTTAGAGTCGGGTCCAACCATTGAGGATTGAACCCAACTAAAAGAGAGTTTTGTAAAGAGATTGAGCTCAATATATTGGGATGCATGTTCTCTGACTTCTCTCACTGCTTTCTCTCTCTTGAAGTGTCGAAGGGTCATCAAGATCGTCTCTATTGCAAGTGGTTATCTCACATGTGCCTCTACTCTTCGAATCTTCCCCGAATAGCTTGTGGGGTCCACCCTCTTGGTCTCGAGTAGATCTTCTATCAATGCATCACCACGGGATACATTATCAATTTTTTTAATTTTGGTAATGAGTAAATTGGAAGTGCAAGATTATGAATTTACCGTTGGCCTATGTCATGACTCTTCCTTATCATGCTCTTTGTAATCTATTTTCTGAGACCATGAAAGCAATTAGAAGCATTGATGGAACCACCAAAGCTTGTCGGAGCTGCTGTGCGGCTGGGGCAGTTGACTTGCTTCTATCGAAAAAATAATAAATTAGGATTTTTATTTTTGTTTTCCCCTTTTTGTTATTATTTATAATATATACAAACTCAAACTCAATCTTCAACCAATAAAATTAGATACTCTTCAACTAACAAAATTAAACACTCATTTATTCTCCTACATTACTTTAGCCTTCCCCAACCTAAAACAAACCCAACATGTACGCCAAATTTCTGTATTTCATAAATGTGCAAATATACTGCAAGCTTCTATTGCAGTGTGATGGTATATACAAGTGGAAGATTACTTATGTAATGATCCTGTCTGCGGGCCCTTCTTTGTGTTTTCATTTAGAAAAAGGGTAAAGACTGTTACCAGTTTGTAAATTTTATATGGGAAGTAAAAATATAATTTTAGTCCTACAATGGGTAACTTGCATATTCAGACACAACTGATTAGATCTTGCAATTTAACTCTCATCTATATCTATATATAAATAAAAGTAAAATGAAGGGCATTAATGTAATTTTAGTTTTCCCTAAAAAAAAAAATAGATCATAATTGGTAACTTTTTCTTATATTTGGCAAGTTCATAACTTTTTTTTATTTTTCTAAAATACAAATAACTTTTTCATTTTTAATCCGATTTTTATGCATAAAATACCAAATTATTTATCTTTTCACGATCTTCGATTTGACATCCATATCACATATATTATAATGAGATGTTTGATTTGAATAAACAAATTGTTTGTTGGTTAATTATTTGTGCTAGAATTTATGTTTATTGTGAATTGGACTATATTATTTTGCTTTTAGGGCAACTAAAATTAGTAAAATAATTTCTTTATAAAAAATATGAGATTCTTTTATAAAAATACAACTAATCAATTTATTTTATTTGACATGAATTTTCAATTTTTTTAAATCTATTTTATAATCAACTTATGAAATCATCAAATCTGCTAAAATATCTTTCTTATCACGACTTTGAGCATATATATAATTGTGGATTAAAATAGTTATTGAAATTATTTTTAATTACCTATTTATATTTTTAATAACGAGTATTTATTAAAATTACTCTATTAAGGAAATTTATTATTTGTAGCCTAAATTATGACTTTTATTATATTTGGCAATCTTTTTATTTTTTTACGTTTACTAAAACTTCAATTATATGTTTTTACACTTTCTAAGATAAATAATACTTGGTCGCATTTTACTCTTAACAATCTAAATAAATTTGTTCGCATTAATCAATTTTTATCTTCAAATAAATAAAGTATTTATAAGAAGACTATAACATTTATATAAATAATTTACGATACCAAACAAAATACAGAAATGTCAAATATTTTGAAGAAACCAAACACTTTAATTTGTTATTCGAATCATTAAATAAATTTTGAATTTTATTTTGTTAAAATGAGATTTTATTAAATAAAAATTATTTAAGTATATTTGAAATCACCAAATGAAATGTTAAAAGTTGCAAATGAAAATTCAATGTTATAAAGGACAAAATTAAATATTTATAATTAGAACTTAAAAGTTTATTTAGATAAATTAAAAGTTAAATATAAAATAAAAGCAGGGACATAATGAGAAAAGTATTAAACTTTACATTACATGTGATCCAAATAAAATATTATTGTTCCTTTGATTACATATTTTATGGTTATTTTTAGTTATATATTTTCAAAATTTAAAAATTACCTTATAAATTAATATATATATATATATATATATATATATATATATATATATATATATATATATATATAAGCCACAGTAGTGACAATTCTGTAAGTAACACTTTTCAGCCTAAAATTTTAGATTGTGATTGGTAAGTTGTTGTTACATTTGGTAAGAAACAAAATTTATTTTACTTTCTAAAGTTGCAAAAACCTTTTTTTCATCTCTAATCTATTTATTACATATACTATATCAAATTATTCATCTTTTGACGATGTTTGATTTAACATCCATATGATATATATATATATATATATATAATTATAATTATAATACGATATTTTATTTAAAATATTATATTATTTGTTCGTTGATTATTTAAGTAAGATTTAAGTGTTTATTGTGAGTTGTACAAAAAATATAGTATTGGTTTGGAATAAAAGTAAAAATCATTCAAATAATTCTCTTTTACAAATTATTTTACTTGATTATTTCATGAAAACCACAACTAATCAGTTTGTTTTATCTGACATTATTGTCTCAAGTTAATATTTGATTTATAATCAGCTTATTAAATTATTGAATTTACTAATGCTTATTTGATATAATAATTATTTTTGTTGGTAAATCACAAAACTATTACTTTTGCTCATATATATAACTTTATATATGATAATTAATCTGAAAAAAAAAATTATTAATTTTTTATATTTAGATATATTGATTTATTTTTTTATAAATAATTACAATTTGCAACCTATACTATGATATTATACAAGTTGCACCTAAACTTCTTTTAAATAAGAAAAATTAACCAACTAGAACTATATGTTTTTTAGACTTTGCAACCTAAACAATACTGGGCCAAATTAACCAATCTCAATTATGTTTTTTTTTTTTTCCACATTTTGTAACCTAAGCAATTTTTATTTTTTTTTACATTAACCAATGTATATGTTTAAATGAATCTACAATTTACAATATAAATGTATAATTTAATTGAAACTTTTCAACATATATATGAAAATATTAAGAAATATTGAAGCACTCATATGTTTTATTTTGTTATTCCAACTATTGAATAACTTTTGAATTTTATTTTGTTAATTTGTTATTCTTTGTATATCGTAAATATCAAGTAAAGTACTAAAACTTGCAAATAAGTTTTTTTAAAAGGAGATATTTATAGTTAGAATTTAAAACTTTATTTAGATAAATTTAAATATTTAAAGTAAAATGAAAAAAATTAAAGAAATAATTTTCTTATAACATTATCCAGTTTATTTTATTTAATAATATGAGTTGATAGTTTGATATTTATGTTTGTTTTAACATTCATAATTAATTAAGCTATTATGCATATAGGTGAAGAATGATGCAGACATAATGAATGTGTGTTTGGATTTTAAAGATAAGAAATGATCATTTTGAAAAAAAAAATTTATATTGGATATTTATCTTAATGTTAATCTATAAAAAAAAAAATATATATATATATATAAAGTAAGTTATATTAAATTCATATATAACGTGCGAGAAACTTATATTACATTACTTATAATTTTATTTATGTTATATCCTATATTTAAAAAAAATATTTTATTACGATGAGACGATCACATATTTAAATATTCGATTATAACATATTTAGTTTTATTAAAATCATTAATTTTCAAATAAACTTCCGTGCATCGCACGGGAATATTACTAGTATATATAAAAGTAAAATGGAGGTTATTTTTGTAATTTTAACTTTCCCTCCTAATCTTTACTCCAAAATTTGGTAAGTTGTTGTAACTTTAGTAAGTTTAAATTTTATTTTAATTTTTTAAATACTAATAACTTTTTCATTTTTAATCCGATTTTTATGTAAGATATATCATTTAAATGGTTTTTTCACGAGCTTTAATTTGACATCCATATCACATATATTATAATGAGTTGAAAAACAATATTATTTTCTTTGCTAATTATATGTATTAAATACTATTGTTTATTGGCCTGCAAAACTAGATTAGTTAAACAGGACTTTTTGTATTTCGTCTGAAATTTTGGACCATAATTGGTACTACATCCGTTTTTATTAAATGTAGTTTTAGGTTTTGTCAATTATTTTTAAATAGATGTCTTTTGTTTCCTTTTTTTTTTACTAATTTTTTCATTACTATCCGTGTCATTTTTCTAATTTTTATTAGATGAATTTTTTATTATAAGATATAGTTTTAGGTTTTGTCAATTATTTTTAATTAGATGTTTGTTTAGCATTTTTTTCTAATTTTTCTAATATTATCCGTAACATTATCTCTAAAAAACTCTAATTCTAATTTACCATATCCAGTATCATATATAAATGGGAAGAAAGATAATATAAAGAAAATATGATGATAAATTGCAAAATTCCACTAGAAGGTTTCAGGATATCTATTCGAGGCCTGAATTTTAGGAGTTTTCAATTCAGGCTCTGAATTTTGGGGTTTTTTCTTATTAGAGGTTTGGATTTTGAATTTTATTCTCACTCTTACGTCTTGAAAAATAGGACACATTATCTGATATATGGAGTGTTATATATATATATATATATATATATATATATATATATATATTGGAACTTTCAATCTACTCCATACTGAATCTTTCGCACATCAATAAAATATCCAACTTTTGAATAAGTAATCCTAAATTGAGAATCTGGCCTGCTACTTGAGAAAAACTCAAAATTCAGACCTTGAATTGAGAACCTCCAATATTCAGGCCCCTAATTGGGGCACTTTTCCAAAATTCAAGCCTTCACTGAAATTCTGCTAGGATAAATTTAAGGGATTTGTGGGGAGATAGGAAATTTGGTTGAGGATATACCATTTCCCTTGTATTTTGATTCTCTAATCCAAAATTAACATTGTATATAAAAAACAACGAATGTAGTATGTTATTGTCACATTTAGTAAAAATCAAACTTTATTTTAATCTTTTAAACCGCAAATAACTTTTTCATTTCGAACCTATTTTTAATTATGTATAATATATCAAATTAAAACTCTTTTGAAGATCTTTAATTTGATATTCATATTTTTTTAGGAAAATTTAATATTCATATCACATATATTATAATTAGATATTTCATTTGGAAATTTTATATCGTTGGTTCGTTGATTATTTGAATAAGATTTGAGCGGTTAAGGTGGTTTGTATTATAGCCTAGGACCGAATAACTAAAATTAGGTAAATAGTTCTCAAATAAAAAAATAACTATCTTGATTATTTTATTAAAAGCAAAACTAATTATTATTTAATTTGACCGAAATTTTTCTTTATTTACGTGTCGAAATAAAATTCATTATTTAAATGATTAAGCATGTAATTTCTAAAAGTATAATTTAATAATCTGCTTATTAAATAATTATATTTGCACCTATTAATTTGTAGTTTGTTATAATAACAATTTTGTTTGGTTAATATCAGGACTACGAGTTCCACACATATTTATATATTGATATATGAAAATTCATACTGATTTTTTTTTTTTTATTACTTATTCATTTTTTCATAGTTTATATTTATTATGTTATTTTTATTAAAATTTTACACTTGGCAACCTAAACTATGAGATTTTATACGTGTTGCAATCTTTTTTTTTTTTTAAATAAAATTAATCTGCTTGGTCTTTATAATTTTTTTAGATTTTGCAACCTAAACATTACTTTGTGGTATTGCTTAACTATGCCTATTTTACACATTTTTCAACCTAATTAGTTAATTTATTTAAATTAATAAATTTGTATCTTTAAATAAAATATAATATCTATAATGAAAATATAGAATTTATTTGAATAAACTTCAACATATATGAAATTCTTAAGATATATTGAAAAACTCATATATTTTATTTTGTTATTCCAACTATTGAATGATCTTTGAATTTATTATGTTAGTATCAAGAATCATTTAAACCTGAAACGTATTTGAGTATATATTAAATCTATAAAATTAGTATTCTTTTTTTAAAATAGAAAGTTAAGTAGATATATTCAAAATTTTAAAATTATTTAGATAAGTTAAAATATCTAAATAAAATGAAAAACTTAAAAAAAAAAACACTAATTTACATATAATATTATTCAGTTTATTATATTTAATATATTTTAATGGGTTCTATGATATTTAGATATTTGTGTTTGTTTGAATATTTTTTATCATTTAAGCTATTTGTGGGTGTCCACACATATCAATATGGATACAGACACACTAAATATATGGTTGAGTTCAATATTAAGATAATATTAGTGTTTGTTTGCCAATTCATTATCACTTAAATATATGCTTACACAACAATTTGATGTTCTTAAATATATATATATATATATATACATATATATATATATAAGTTTTTTGTTCGAATATTCATTTCTTTATGTTAATTCATAAGAGAACACATTTATAAAACGTATGTTACATTAAATCCATATATCATGTGAACACAAACAGATAGTTACATTACTTATAACTTTTATATGTTTTATCAAAACTATTCAAATATTTATTTAGTTTAGAATGCAACAACTCTATTTTTTAATATTAGATTATAAAATATTTAATTTAATCAAATTATTATTTTTTAAATAAATTTTCGTGCATCGCACGGGAATGTTACTAGTATATATAAAAGCAAAATGAAGGGCTTTTATGTCAATTAACCTTTCCCGCCTAAATTTTATATACCAATTAAGTAAGTTTATGTCAATTTTGGTAGGTTCATAGTTTTCTTTTAATTTTTTTAAATGTAAATAACTATTTTATATCTAATTTATTTTTTTATGTATGATATATCAAATTATTCATCTTTTCACGATCTTCAATTTGACATCCATATCACATATATTATAATAAGATATTTGATTTGAAAAAATAAAGTATTTATTTACTTATTATTTGGGTTTTTTTTTTTATTTAAAATTGACTTATAGTACTGAGTCTAGATTCGAATTAAACATTCGTTTCAAAAAAAGGATTGAAATTAAATTAATAAAATAATTTTCTTATAAAAAATAGTAGTTGAGTTTTTTTCCCCGTAAAGTACAACAAATCAATCTATTTAATTTAACATGAATTTTCAAATATTTTGTTTATTTAAGTTATACCCGAGAGAAAATAATTGATTAAATGATGAAAATACTACTTTATTAAATAAATGCAAAACGTTTATATTTGATTTTATAAATAATTTATTAAATTATTACATCTGCTTATATATATATATATATATATATATATATATATATATATATATATACACCAATGTTTTATTTGATTCGTCATGGAGGTACGGGAGCTTTGAACATAAGTATATTTAAAATATTATAAATTATTATTTTATACTTATTCATATTTTTATATAATGCATATTTTATTAAAAAAATTATTAAGTAAGTTTACCATTGAAACATAAATTATGACATTTCCTACATTTTTCAATCTTTTTTTTACGTGAACAAACCTCAACTATATATTATTTACACTTTGCAACCTAAAAATATTTTCTCGCATGCCAATTTTTTCAACTATGTCATTTTTTATTCTTTGCAACCTAAGCAATTTTATTCGCATTAATCAATTTTTATCTTTAAAAAAATATAATATTACAATTAAAATATAGAATTTGTTTGAATAATAAAAAAAAACCAAATAAATATGAAAACATTGAAATACTTTGAAGAACTCACATACTTTAAATTGACATTAATTGGAATTATTGAGTAACTTTTGGATTTTATTTTGTTAATACTAGGAATTGTTTAAAAATAAGATGAGTATATCTGAAATCACCAAGCAAAATATTAAAAGTTGTAAATGAGAATCTAACTTTAAAAATAAATAATTAAATGTTTATAGTTTGACTTAAAAAACTATTTGCATATATTTAAAAACCTAGATATATATAAATATATAAGACGGTTAAAACTATAAATTGCATTTTTCCACCAAAGTGTTCTATGCTACTTATGATTATTTGTATAAGTGACAAGTTTTGATATGTTTGTTCTTTCTTCCCTTTTCTTTTCTAAAAAAATATTTTTCTAAAATTTTATATACAATTTTCTTTTTGTATCTTAACCATTTTTCAAGTATAATATATCAAATTAATTATTTTTTTGTGATCTTTAATCTGACATCCATATCACATATATAAAAAATTGATATTATATTAAATAAAATACAAGTATTTATTGGTTGATTATTTGGTTTGATTAATTTTTCTAGATATTTATTGGTAACATGTTTAGACGGCAAATAAGAAATTTTTAAATATTTTTTCTAAATAATTATTTAACAATTTCAATTTTTTGAAAAATTTAATCAACTAATTTATTACATTTACCTTTATCTTTATTCTTTTCTATGAATTAATCTATATCTAATAATATACAAATAGTATATGTGTGTGTGCGCGCATAGTAAAATAAAATGGAGCCAAATATGTAAAAGGAAAAAAAAAAATACTTTTCCTTCCAATTGTAAATTGGACATTTTCGAGGACTTAACTTTATTCATTTATGTGTCCCTAGAAATAAGTTGGTGTAGTATCAATTTTGTATTAGTTTGTTTCCTTATAAACAACACTTTTCAATTTTTTTAACAAATTTTTTGTTTCTAACTTATTTTTACATATAATATATCAAATTAATCATATTTTCACCTTCCTTTAGTTGAATTCAATTTTTTTTTTTTTTTTTTTATTGTGGATTAGGCTATCCATATTTTGAATTAAATTTTGAAAAAATGAACCAATTGACTATTTCTAACAGTAAAAAAATTGGAATTATTTAAATAGAAAAATATATTTTCTTATAAATTATTCGATTAATTTATTTATTATCTTATCTTAGTTTTTTACATGTTGTATGTGATTATCTTTGTGTTTGCTTTCACATATGTAATTAATTGAGTTGTAATGTGCATGGTTATTTACATATGTTAAGAATGATAAGGACTGACTAAATGTATGTTTGAATTTTAAAAATAAATCAATTTTAAAATATGGATTGTTCTTTATTATATCTAATATTTATTTTAATTTTATTCCATAACAATAATTTGTTTGTAAATAATAAGTATATATTCAATTCAAAAATTGCATGAAAGAATGAATAATTACGCTATTTATAATTTTACTCTATATAACTTAAATTTTGTAATATTTATTTAATCAAGTGTATAATGTTCACATTTTCAATTATATAATATTTTTTAACTAAAATATTACTTTATTAAGAGACTTCCGTGCATCGCACGGGAATGATACTAGTAAGTTCAAAGGTAAGCAATTCCAATCTCATTTGGCAGGAAAAAATAATTGTCGGACACTACAAGAAAAGTCACTTTTAATGACAAAAAATAGTGAGGGTAAGAAAATTATATACATAGCTTTTGTGAGTAAAAAAATACTCTCACTAAAATATTGATTATTTGTGACAAAATCCAAACTTCAAAAAAGTGAAATAAGTATTACCGTCACTAAATGATGATGAAGAAAAAGGGCGAAACCACCAAAAGCAAATCACTTGTACTAGACGAAAAAAAGAAATAGGCTAAATATTAATTAAGTTAGAACAAATAAAAATCAAAATTAAGAAGAAACGAAAACCACTTCTGTTTCATTTCATCGTCTCTCTCTAGAACCTGGAAAACCCTTCTCTCTCCCTCTTCCACCAAATCGAGTTGTGTTTCTCCGGCACCGTCGCTCCAGCATCAGGAATGGAAATGTTTGATTCTCTCTCTCTCTCTCTCTCTCTCAAACTCCAGGTAAAAAATTTTCTCATCTCGTCTCTCTCGCTCTCTCTATGTATCGATCTCCATATATCGTAATTGTTATCTCTTCCTCCATTATCAGACAGTACCTTCCAAGCGTCGTTGGTTGTTTTAGTTAACAGGTATGTAGAATTTTGAACTTTTTCCTTCCTCTTGATTTAACCCTAAATGTTTGATTTGTAATTACAAAGGTATGACCAATTGGCTATTCCTTTGGGTGTATTTTAGTCTCTCATTTATCTCTACACCATTATCATGTTATTTCCACTAACATTTCGTCAATTCATAACAAGTGCAAGTTTAGGTAGTGTAGAATGTTTTACCATCTATATTGTCACTTACAGTGGAGAAAATATAGAAGATCCTAAATTGTATTTTGGTTGAAGGATTCGAATTTGAGCCCATGATTCGAATCTGAGCAAATGATTTTGCTAACAATTTGAAATGCTTTTAATATTTAGTGATATTTTTTTATGTCATTGTTTTATTTCAAACAATCATGTTTCTAAATATGATTGTTTTACACGTAATCACAATATATAAGGTTAATGGTGATCATAAACTTGAGTATAACAAGGGTTTATTGATTTAGTGCCTATTGTGTAGTTCTTTATATGTGTCTGCTCTTTCTCTCACTCACTCACACACACACACACACTAGCAACATTATGTTTGTTTTCCTCGTAGTGGTAATAGGGAGTGCAGATGAAGCTTGCAACATTAAATAAAACAAAGGTTGTATGCTCGTAATATATTGTATGTAGCATAGACCACATAATGTATCATTTGTTGTATGTGAGAATATATGTAAAATGTATATTATTTTTATTTATTCAATTAATTATGAAGTGTGCTTCTGTGATGATATTTGTTGGATGAGCTTTTCTTAAACATGTTTTGTGTGTTGTCCCGAATTCTGTTGGGAAACTCTTGATGAGTGCAAATAAGTTTTGTACATGCATTATCATTTAAATTGAATGATTGCAGGTTAAACTTAGGTCATTTGTTGTTAACCTACCAACATTCACTACAATCTTGTTATTCTTAATTGCAGGTAGAGCCGCAATCTGGCAGGACAAAAGAGGTGAGTTAAATCTTTATTCACACATACCCGGTAATATAATATATCGGGGTCTACAAGTTTTTGATGTTCATGAACTTGAATCCTGTACTGCTATTCAAAATTTATCGAACGAAGTAATGATTGAAGCATTTTTATGAATAAGAATATGCTGAGTTTTCAGGCAACCACCTTAGAGTCACTTACGCTCAACACTAATATTTATCTTATATATTCCATTGGACCTCTTTTTTCCTGGAGAAAAGTTCTAATGAGATTGATTGCTGCATAGATCAAAGCAGAATCTCTTTTACAAAGAGCAAGACATATGTCTAATTGGCATGTTATTGACATTAATCCAAAATTTTACTAACCCATCGTAAGTTAGTGCATTGAAAATCTGAATTAATTGTCAGCTATTTTTGTTGCAACTAATGAATTTAAGTTGTCTATTGATTGTTGATGTTAAGAACTCAAACATATTTATACATATCTACTACGTTAAAAATTACCTTTTAGCATTTAAATTAATTCCAAATCTTAAGTTTCTTGGCAACTTTTATTCTACTCTAGATCAGTGGAGATTTTCTCAAAACTTAAGTTACTTGGTATTTTAATTAGCGATTATAAAATACCCTGTACCCGAATCCGAATGGTAACCCGTCTCGGCCCCAAACCCAACTGGAAATCTCTGCCATAGCTGTCCAAGGCGCAAGGCGCAAGGGCCCTGGGTGCGCCCGAGGCGCGCGCCTTTGGGACAAGACTCCAAAAGACCCAGAAAAACAATTCCTATGATAAAATCATAACTTCTACTGACATTAATATGCTAAATCAAGCATATTAAAAGTAGCAAGGGAGAGGTGGCAGAGGCGGTCGCCGGTGGGGGCGGCCGGCAGCCGGCGGTTGCGGGTAGTGGGCAGTAGCAGGGGAGTAGCAGTACATTAATAGGTGTTTTGGGGATTCTTAATTATATTTTTTAGGGTTATGAAACCCTAGGTATATATTATGGGCCTAAATATACATGTTTTTTAGGGTTATGAAACCGTAATTATATATTATCTATGGGCCTAAATATACACTAAAAGTGTTGAACTAGTTAAAAATAACGAAAACCTAAACTATTTTGCACATAAAACGTGTTAAAATAGGAGCAGAAGACTGGGTGTTCAAAAGGCGCGCCTAACAAGGCGCAAAAGGAGCACCTAGGCGCGCGCCCGGCGGACTGCGCCCGCCTTTCCAGCACTGAGGCGATACCCTTCAGAATCGCTGCGCCTTGCGCCTCAGGCGGGCCCGAGGCGCGCCTTTGACAGCTATGATCTCTGCCCCGATTATGACAACGAAGCCAGGAGAATTTGAGTTCCCCCCACTACAACAAATATGTTGATTAACAACACTGCAAAGACAACGATTTTGGTAATAGATTGTTGTCTTTTAGTCTTCAACAACAATTTTCGTAAAAAGCGTTGTCTATTAGCCCAATAGTGCGCTGATAGACAACGGTCATGTGAAGATAGACATCAATTTTGCTCTACTGGTGTCTATTAGCGCTTTTTCTCGCTAGAAGACAACTATCCTTACAACGATTATGAAAGTGTTATCTTTTTGCAAAAAATTGCGTCGAAAGACAACAGTTACGTCTACAACAACAACAGTTCTGACTTAATGTTGTCTATTGCCCTTTTTCTCACTAAAAGACAACACTGTTTACAACGGGTTGGAATGTGTTGTCTTTATGCAAGTTGTTACGCTGAAAGACAACACTTCTGACAACGGATTTAGGAATCGTTGTCTCTGCATAAGAAAAAGTTGAAACACAACAATATTAACAACAGTTTCAGTATCGTTGTCTATTTGCATATTCTATTCTATTATCATATTGTATCATTTTGGAGATATATACTTTTTTTTAAAAATATTAATACTTTTAAAGAAAATCTTAATTATTTTTCGTTACTAGTAAATTTTTCAAAAAAAGAGATTTAAAATTGTAAAGTCGGGCCCTTTGTATTCATTTCTCGTCACCCCGTCCATACAAAAATGTTATAATTTATTAAATTAATTTGGATTAAGTGCATTACACACCATTATCCATTGTAGGAAATATCTCTTTTAGCCGAAACATTCACCCTCTGTCATGACACTACAAAAAAAATCACAATTTGGAGACGGATAAACATCAAAATTCGGTCTGAAAATTCGAATTCAAATATGAAAAATAAG
The DNA here is from genome assembly GCA_958295605.1 of Ajuga chamaepitys. NCBI lineage: Eukaryota > Viridiplantae > Streptophyta > Magnoliopsida > Lamiales > Lamiaceae > Ajuga > Ajuga chamaepitys. The sequence goes on from OY282499.1 coordinate 28,108,808, forward strand.
AATTCAAATCCAAATATGAATTAATTTTATTATTCGTATATATTTCTAATACAAATACGTCAATGTCCAATATCTATAAAACTTGGGGCTAAAGTTTTCCAGTAATTTATTTCTCTTTCCCTTCCATAATAAGAGACTTGTTCAAATAAATTTAATGTCCTTTAATAGAAGTATTTTTTTCAAAAGTTAACGTCTCTTTCAATAGTCTAATTAAAAATTGAAAATATATATTCGATTTCACGAATTAATTACATATGATTAGAGGTGGAAAAATTGGTTCGAGCCGATATATAAATGGGTTGGATCATATAAATTTAGGGCCGAAGTACTGTTTGGACTGACAGATCCGACTCGATGGGCCAAAAGTCCGACTGACCGTGAGTCGACTCGATAATCTTAGTATATTATAATTTATAAGGGGATATGCTAGTCCCGGCCAACTAATTTTAGGCCTAATTAAATTTGATTCTGGCCTGACCTGACCCGTAATATGACGTTCGCCTAATGGGCTAGGCTAGACTGGACTGGGCCACCCGAATTGCCCTATTTACATATGATTGAATAAGTTAAATAAAAAATAAAATAAATCATCAAATAAAAATTGATGGTTTTCGAAAAGTTGCACCTTCATGAAATTGAGGTGACAATTCGGGCAAGCCGGGCCGGACGGTCCGACCATGTTTTGCCAACACAATATTTCGAGTCAAGTAGGGCCTGCCCAATATTTGATCTGCCTAAAATTTGTATTTTTGTTCTGGCCTCTACCCCTATGATATTATAAGATTATTATGCTGTTCCGTGATTATTCGGGCTTTTGACCTAACGAACCGCACCGGTGGGGCCTATATTTTTATGACCCACATAAACCTATCTCTGGTATTGACTAACATAAACTTGGAGATGGTTATCTCACTTGAAGATGGTATATATTGTAGCTTATAGAAAATATACTCTTTCAGAAATATTCTCCTCTGAAAGAATATATATATAGTTTGGGTTAGGATGTATCAAAGGAATAATATCAGATATTTCATAAAGAAACGGTCTATTTGTGACCCACGAAATTTCTCATATAACCCACTTATTTAACTAATATAATATAAATTACATTATTAAAAGACCGAATACTCTTATTAATAATATATATTAAATTATTAGAAAATTTTAAATTCATAATAACTCTATTTTTGCTCTCTATTGTATTCTCTCTTTGATCTAAGTCTTCCATTTTTTTCATACATATATATATCACAATTTATGATTTATGCAATATATATTAGTTAGGGCCTGTTTGTTTATGGCTGTGGGTGGCTGGAGTACTGTAGGCTGTGGAGAATAAAGTGGAATTTTTAGGTTGGGGTAAATAAATGAGTGTTTGTTTATGTTGGTTGAGAGATTGGGTTGGAGTTGGTTTATATTATAAAAGGTGGTAAAAGTGATTTGATGTGTGTAAGAGATAGTTAATGATTGATTGGTTATTGATTAAAGTTGTATTGGGAATTGAGTTTGATAGATGATGTGTGTAAGAATTTGTTAAAAAATGATTGGTTATTGAATAAAGGTGTATTGAAAATTGGATTTGATTTATGATGTGTGTAAGAGTTAGTTAAAGAATGATGATTATTGATTAAAGTTGTATTGATAATTGAGTTTAATTAATGATGTGTGTAAGAGGGTTGGAGACAATATATTGTCACAAACCCATAAACAAACACATGTTAGGTTGGGCACAATCCACAACGGATTGGCCCAACCATAAACAAACACACCCTTAGATTCTAATTTTTGGGTCACAAAAACCTCATTAGAGAAATAAAATTAGCAGCCCTTTAATATTTACACTCTTCAAATTTATTAGATTCTAATTTAACGCCAAACCCTTCTCTCTCTTCTTCTCTCATGCTCTCTCTCCCTCTCTCTCTCTTCTTCTTGGCAAATCCACCGGCGGCAAAGCTCCTTGGAAGCAGCTCGCCACCAAAGCCATCCGAAAATCCGCCCCCGCCACCGGCGGCGTGAAGAAGCCCCGCCGTTTCCGCCCCGGAACCGTCGCGCTCCGCGAGATCCGTAAGTACCAGAAATCCACCGAGCTTCTGATCCGAAAAATGCCGCTCTAGAGGCTGGTGCGTGAAATCGTGTAGGATTTTAAAACAGATCTGAGGTTCGAGAGCTCCGCCATGTCGGCGCTGCAGGTGGCGGCGGAGGCGTACCTCGTTGGACTGTTTGAGGACACTAATGTGTGCGCGATTCATGCGAAGAGGGTGACTATTATGCCGAAGGATAATCAGCTTGCGAGGAGAATTAGGGGTGAGCGAGCTTAGGCTGAGTTGACTCTTATTTAGTTGTTGTGGTTCCTGAGTTGTGATTTTTGTTCTGTTGGGTTCAGATATTATTGTAAATTTCGTTCTACTGTAGGGGTATCAGTTTGTACACCTCTGGTGTGGTTTCTTCACGAATTTTCTAAGCAATGAAATATGAATCTGTCTCTCTTCGTCTCTCTCTCTCCTCGCTTTCGCTCTCACTCCCTCTCCCCTTCTCTCTCACAAAAATACGAGAATTAAAAGTTGACTGGGGTTAATTCCTCAAATATTTTATCCGATTACCGCGATTTGCTCAGGACCACATATTTACTCCTCTCCGTTGGACTGAGGTGAGTTTATGCTCAATTTTCTCTGATTTTTGTTGCCGATGATGGAAAATTATTCTGAAATTGTGTTGATTTTGAGTTTTTCTAAATAATGTCAATGTTGATTTTGATGAGGTGGGCACTTCCATTCAATCTGTTTTGTTTTTTGTTTTGTTTTTTGCTCTGCTGTAGGATCTGTCGCAATATTACAATTGTATTGATGGGATATGTATAGAAGTTATTAATTCAATTAGGAGGAGAAAAGAAAATCCAGTTTATGGCCCTTCTTCCAGGAAAAATAATCCAGTCCTTCTGTCATTAATGTGCTGGAACTCTTAAGGCCTTTACCTCACACACTGATCTTTAGGTGTGGCTTATGAGGCCCTGATGCTTAGAGAAGATTTAGTCAATGAAAGATAGTATACCATTTAATACCAAGCAACTCTTTATACTCTTACTTTCGATGTTAACATGTCACTAAAAGCTTGCCCATTCAATTTAGTTCGGAGATGCATTTAGATGAGCATGCTCAGCCATAGTATAATGACTATGTCTACAAATGACTATGTCTACAAATGGATGTCCTGGTATGACATTGTTCTACTGCACAGGATCCCTCTACTGTTGTCATTGATCACACCAGTTATGCTGTCTCATCTGCTGAGGGTGACCATACCTTAATTGCCGCTGATGATTTTATTCAGACCGATGTTCTTCTTGGAAACGAAAAAATTGAGGTCAGTTTTTTTATGGTTTCCATCTGGTACAGTTATCATTGCATCTAATAATGTTCACAACTATGTAACTTGATTAGGCTACTGTCTAAATGTGTCATCAATGAACTAAACACAATTAATTTATTGAACCTTTTTCACTTTGAATTCTTAGCCTCCATTGTTAAAGACACTTGATCCGTTTGTGAATGAAGCATCAGGACTTGTGTCATGGACCTGCGTATGCATGTTAATACAACAAGTTGTATTTTTTGTACAGGCCCCTGTGCTTTTTACAGGGATTGGACATTCATTGAACCCCGTAAATAGTTTGGTATGTTGAATACTATTGCATGTCTTTTCCTTACCCTGAACTACCAACATGTGTCTCTTTGTAACTAGATTCATTAAGATTCAGACTGTGTTGAATGATAACTAAAGCAAAAACATGCTAAATAGTTTAAATTTGGACTTGTGCTTTAAGGGCAAAACATTTCTGGTAGTACTGGGGCAAAGAAGAAACTATTTATCATCGTGCACCAATTTAAGTACAATAACTTCCCATTAACTGCTACTTTATTGAGTCGCATTCAGAACATTGGTTTCACTCAAGTTGGAAGATGATGATACAAATACAAGCTAGTATTATCCTATCTAATAAGTCCTCATATGTGTGTTATGTTGCCCGGACTTATTTTAAGTAATAGAAAAATGTAAATTTCAACCTCAAATTTTGTAGTATATATATTGTTATAATACAACTATCTACCTATCTAGTGAATAATCTCTTGGAGGATTGGACATTCTTTTGATTTTGGATGAGAAATCGTTCGTCATTGTTATTGCAATCTTGAAAAATACTCAGGTTTGCTTCCCCCTCTCCTTTTGCCTTTCTAAACTTTTTCCAATCTCATGATTTTAGTCCATAACGAGGATTGGGTCAGCATTCTGAAGAATATATACAAAATTTATATAATTTATTATTAGTATTGTGAACAATGTTTTTAAAGCCTTAAGATACACAAATATATACACTAATTTGGTTACACACATGCAACATGAAAATTGAAGGATTGGGTCAGCATTCTGAAGAAAATACATCCCTTTAGATTTTTTATCATTAATATTTATATATTGAGTCATGTTTTACATAAATGACAATAATGCACTAAACAAGATGATAACTTAATCTTTTATTTTTCCTTTTCTTACATGTTTTACATAGATGATACTATTGAGTAATGAGTGTCATAGCTAAAAGATAACTTATTCTTCTCTCTTTTCATACATTTGACAGATTATGGCGATAGCTTGATGGAGCTGTACATTCGCATTTGCAGTTAATGATTTGGTGGTTTGTGACTGGACTTTTTGTTAAGTTACTAACAACATTAGAAGTAAAGTCTGCCTTCTAAATTATGTATTAGTACTATTTTAATTTTATGATACTTTTGTGTGGACAAAGTCTATTATAGACAAATTGCATTAATGAGAGCACTATTTATATATCTTATTTTGTTAAATTTGGTTATTGTTATTTTTTTCTTCAATTATGCTTTTTTTTTTTTTTGAGGTCGAAAGTGATGTTTCATTACTCGATCACGTAGGCAAACGCCCAGTCTTTCAATACAAATAACTGCGTTTGTGGAGGATACTCCTCCAACCAAACAATTCATTGTCAATTTGTGAAGGGTAGTGTGCTAATGTGTGAGCTACCATGTTAGCTTCTCTAAAAATATGTGAGACTTTAAGGTTACAAAAATGGTGGATCAGCTCCTGGACAACAAGTATTGGATAATTGGAGTAAAAGTAACAGAAAATGGCCAAAAAAATCGTTAGAAAGAATAATTTAAAAACCTGATGTCTGTAACTATATAAGACAAAGGATTTAAAATATTGTCTTTGATGCAAAATAATTGTTATTAAATTCAGTGTTGTCTTTGACTAACTAGGATAAACAACGGTTTATAACCGTTGTTGTTACATGACTAGACAACGGCTCTTAATCGTTGTATATAAGGAGAAAGACAACGCTTTACATCGTTGTCAGAGCGTTGTGGTATAGCTAAAAGACAACGGATCTAAAGCGATGCAGGACCGTTGTCTTTGTGCGGAAATACAATGATTTTAAAACGACGCATATTGTCTTTGTTTGGAAATACAATGGTTTAAAACCATTGTCTTTTACAACACTGCGGCTCTATCATAGAACCGTTGTCTATCACTATTTTTCTTGTAGTGCCCGCCCCAATCCTCTAATTAACCTATATATAATGTTTATATTTATATTAAAAACACATAGAAAATAGTTATTATTATTATCTAAAATTATATCTTATTAGTACTTAATAGTTTAAGTATTAGTGTAATATTAAATATGGCATATAAACCTTAATATAAAAAAAAAAAAATAGTTAAAAGTATAAAATTATAAATTAAAATATTAGTTTTGGTGTAAATTAATTCAACGGGAGACCTGACCCCTCCCTACCCAGTTGACCCATGATTGACCCCGCCTCGATTATTCACGGTCCTTCACGGAGCTTTTCAAAATAAGATCTTGTTTCATAAATAAGTTAGAGAGTGTTTGGCTAAGCTTATTTGTAACATCTTATAAGCTCTCATATTTTATAAGATATTTTTAGAGCTTATAAGTTATATGGTCTTTTTTTAAAATAAGTTGTAGAAGTGTTCGGGTCAAATAACTTATAAGATCTCTTCAACATCTTATAAGATATTGATGTAATTCGTATGAAAAAAATCATAAATCGTCCCATAACTATAGTGATTTCCACAAAATATCCCGTATCTATTTGGTTTTTAAGTTTTTAGATTATCTGATTTTCGTCCCAAAATTTAATTTTTCGCTAGAAAATGCACGAACATGTCATGTGCCGGCATAAATTTGGGGCTTTTGCCCGGGTGGCACCAGAATGACGCGCTGGAATTTAATTTTTTTGTTTATTTTCTTTTTCCTATTGACGTATTCGTTCTAAACAAGAAACCGAATCGTCATTTTTTACCTCAAGAACAAACCTTAATGGCCAAAAACCCTAATATCCTCAAACCTTCGATCTAAAAAATTATCCACTAAAACCCGCCGAAAATCAACATATTTGTTGGAGTAGCTGGAATTCAACCACCGGTGATGGTGTTTTTTTGAAGGAGGGGAGCTCGAACCTGGACCCCCCTGAATTACGGTGAGTTTAGAAATTGCTCGACATTTTCTTTCCTTTGTTTGGTTAAATCAGTGCTTTATTGACGAAATATCCGTGTTGTTCTTCCTGAGGAGCTTTTTGATGCATACTGTGTGTTTTGTCTTCAGTTTTGTTTGTCGAGATGTGGGTTTAGGAACTTTTTTATGCATGTTCCCTTTTCGATTTGTCTTTATAGTGGTGGGGACCATTGTTTAAGGTCTGAATTTGTAGTTGTAAAGGGATGATGACTGTAATGTTTTAGTGTAGTCTTAAATTGGTTCTTTGTTGGTTATTGTAGTGACAGCAAAGCACTAATGTGTCTCTTTTTCTGTTTTTTTTTTTTTTTTTTTTCATTTTTATTTGGACATATCTAAAGACCAAGTACATGACTGTAATTATGCATTTTGGAGGGGGTTTTCAGAAAAATGTATATGTTGGAGGCGATACTTTGACCATGGACTGGGTAAGGGCAGACCTATGTACTTATACTAACCAAGATGAGTATGCTGAAAGAGCTGGGGTAAGGGGGAACAGAAGATATCAGCTGCAATTAAGAGACTTGAACTTCAAACTCTTAATTGATGATGACGATATTAGAAGCTGCTTGAATAAGTTCCTGTATGTTAGGGAGGCTCATATTTTCGTTGAGTTATTAGAGGGATTGGAGGATGATGGATATAAATCTTTTAAGAACACCGACTTCGTGATTGTTAATGATATTTTAGATGACGAAACTGAAAAAAAAAAAGGCTTTCTAGTCTAATGTAGACGAGGTGTCCTCCAAGTTTCATGAAATTCGTACTTAAAATATACATGGTGGTAGTGTGTAGGTTGATTTGGAAACTAGTGAAGAGGCCGAAGGTACATCTGAGGTTAGTAAGCGTGCTGCAAAAGGTGAGGTCAACGACGAGAGGTTAGAGAAGTCTGTTGAGAGTGAAGATAGTGACAGCTAGGCCGGGAGTGATAACAAAGATAAGCGGGATGTTGTAGAGGCGGGTGATGATTTTAACCTGGGCCGTATTTAAGAAGAAGAAGAAGAAGAAGAAGAAGAAGAAGAAGAAGAAGAAGAAGAAGAAGAGCACCTTTGTTACCCTGCATATAACCCCAAAACCAAATTCAATCCTCAATTTGTTATTAAACAAACTTTCTCTACTAAGGCAGAATTCGAAGCCGTAGCCCAACCCCATACCATAGCTGAAAAATGGAACGTTAAATTCCTAAAGAATGACAATAGGAGGGTCTACGCAGTTTGTCCAGAAATAGGTTGTAAGTGGAGGATTCATTTGTGGAAAATGATCGTGGAACAGTCATGGCAAATTAGGAAGTAGTACCCGAAACATTCATGTGTGACTTCAAACGAGGTTACAAATTTTACTTCTACATGGTTGAGCGAGAGTCTCCTTTAGAGATTTCAAAGTGACAAGAAGCGTGATGTCATAGGTTTTGTGAAAGATGTGCACAAAGACATTGCAATCCAGGTGTCGAGGCAATGTGCCTACCGAGCGAAGCACAAAGCCATTCTTAAGATAGAAGGCGACCCTGATGTTCAATACTCAAAGTTGTGGTCTTATGCTGAAAAATTTAGGAAGACTAACCCCGGTTTGACTATCATATTGGGTACAGATTTTAGTGAGGGAGTTGTTAGGTTTGACAGGTTCAATGCATGTTTCTATGCTTTGAAGAAGGGCTTTCTTGATGCTTTCCGACCATTCTCATGGGTAGATGGTTGCCCTTTAAAGGGTAAATTCTGGGGGATGCTTCTTACCACCGTTGGTGTCGACCCAAACAAAATTCATTCCAAGAGAAAATGAGTGCAAATGATGCTTAATCCATACTTTGTAGTCTAATTCGTCATGATTCTAATGCTCAAATTCTCCATTCACCACTTCAAGACTAATCGCAATATGAAAAAAAATGCATTTAAATAAGATCGATGATATTACCAATAATTTAAACATTAAATATTAATTGTTAAACGTTCAACTCCAAAATGATTACAAACATCTAAACATGACATATTATAAGCCAACTAAAGTTGTCTAGTTTCATTGAATCATCTTCATGCTCAAGCCCCCAACAAACAGCTTCATCCAAATCACAATTAACTTAGCCTAACAATAGATGCAAATCTGGCATAAACGAGGAAAATCGGTGGCCTTTTCAAGTTGAATTTATTCTCCTGGATCTGCTCGTCATCCTTTTTTTTTCAATTGAACATTTTCCCCTGCCAATGAAATGTTCTCTAGCTGCAGTCGTTTGTTTTCGCTTTCAAGACCAACTATTTCATGTTCGAGTTTGGAAATTTTATCCCTAGCCTCATTCATCCTTCTCAGTAATCCCGAAATAATTAGTCTTGCTCTTTCGCACATCGGTGGGTCGATCCACCGGAAAAACTTATAGTGTCTTTCATACTACAAAAAAAAAAATGAAACGATTTCAGAAAATTATCGGGTAAATAACCAGGAACAAGAAGATTTAGTGAAGAAGAAATCTCGTTGATACTAACCGGGTAGGTTTCACACCCAATATACCTCCGACCCGGATGTGGGTCTTTCCACGATGTTCTTTTGAATGTTGGGAGGTCGCAATGGCATGCCACCGCTTTAGGACCCACTGGACATTTTATCTTCGTGGGAGCTTCTTTTCTTTTGCACGAATGGATTTTTTAGGGTTTAGTATGGGAGAGATCCCTATTTCAGTGAATGTTGTAGAGAAAGAAAGACGTAAGGGGTTGAAGGTTGAGGTTAAGAGATGAGTTATGTTTAAAAAGCAGATAGATACGAGATAGATAAATTGGATAATCTAAAAAGCAGATAGATACGAGATATTTAGTAGAAGTCACTATAGTTATGGGACGATTGATAATTTTTTTTCCTGTATTTAGTAAATAAGACCTCTTGTAATAATAATGACAAAAAAAAAAAAAGGTGTATTTAAAAAGAGCTTATGAAAAAAACGTAGGGGTACAGTACTTTTTTCAAAAAAGCTTATAAGCTCTTGAGGAGCTTAACTATACATTTTATAAGCTCCTTTTAAACAAAATACCAAACAAATTTTGAGAGCTTATATGTAAGATGTTTTAAGATCTTATAAGCTCTGTCAAATGCCCTCTTAGACTTCTCCTAATTTTTAATAAAGAGCTTATCAGCTCCTAACACTTTTATTTTAATTATTTTTAGAACTCTGCCAAAAACTTCTAAGGAGCTTATAAGCTCAAATAAACACCATTTTAGTCATGTTTTGCAGCATAATGTCCAGTATGAGGATATACTTAAAACATGGAATCAAGGATGACATTTGAGGGAAATACACTCTTCCTTCTTCTTCTTTGCTTTTTATTTATTGGTATTATAAATAATCATCATAAAATAAATCATTAAACTTACCCCTTTTCTTGGTCATGTCTTCTCTTTGGTTTAATATAAAGATCAGGGAAAAGGTCCTGAGTGCCCTACAATATATTTATATTATTTTGTTTTTCTTTTTTTTTTAAGGCTGAGTGCAGAGACCTTGTTCCATTCTGTATCCTGTGCATCCAATAACAACACAAGCCATTATGTTTATTTATAGTTGTGTTGCTCTTATATTCTGGTGCGATTAGACCTAATAATATATCCGGTCATCCATTTTGTCTAAGTAAATAAAAAAACCTCTACTTGAGAGCATAATCATTCCCATATTCTTCTACTGCAAATTGGAAATACTTTCTCTAAATTTCCAAGCGACGGGTTGAAGCCTGGAGAGAATGGTAACAATGGAACCATGCATAAAATAAAACAAGAAATGAGAGACGATATAAAATAACTTTTTTTCTTTCTTTTTCCTTAAAATTGAAAAAGAAGTATGTTTTTTAACACTGAAAAATAGTATTTAAATGCCTCTTATTATGCAAATCAAAACTAAACGAAAGTTGCATACATGAAACCATTAGCCCCAAAAAAATGGTGGTCATTAACAGAGAATATGTTAAAGGCATTTAAATCTTTTCTTCGTAAAAAGCGTTAAAATACTTAATAAAAAGTTTCCTTAGAGCAACTACTTCTTAAAGTTTGACGTGGTTTGACCCCATCTTGCTGTATAATAAAAAAACCTTCTACAAAAAAATCAAACATATTTTCCCGTCAATTTCACTTTTTTAAGATAATATGTTATCTACATAGCTAACACAACAAGAGATTTGTGTATATATGGTAAAATATTCTCAAAATTAGTTCCAGCTTTAAATTTTGTTGGCAATTTGCTATATAAAAAACTATAGGTGACAACTTTTGATTGATTCATTTTATAATTTAAAAAATTAAAAAGCAAAAATGAGTCAATAAAAAATGAGGATATGTACTTAGTTTCTGTTTTTTTTTTTTTTTTTTTTTTTTTTTTTTTTTTTTTTTCGTTTTTGATGTAAACTATAACAAATTAATCTTTTTCATGATCTTTAATTTGGATAATTGGAAGTGTCCCATGTTCTAAAAATAAAAAAGAATTCTCTAGAAGCCATGCATAATAAAAAGTTAGGGGATTTAGTGTCTAATCGGTAAAATGAATAGGTTGAGAAAATAAATGAGTGGGAAGATTTTTGCATAGTAAATAGGATTAGAAGTGCAAATAAAATAACCATCCTGAAGTCACGTTTAGCTTCACTTTAGTTCCAAAACACACATGATACGATTATGACGATTTCATAAAAAAATAGAATGAGATGGTCATATGGTTGTGAAAAAAAGTGAGGAGATACAAGAGTGGAGCAATAAGGGGTTCGATCAGGTGAAGTTAATTTATCCTGGTCTAGTTATCAATAAAAAACTACTTGTTATAATGAAAACGAACATCTATAGAAAATTTCAATAAATACTTGAGTATAATATTTGAAGACCTTGTGCATAGCTTGAGAAAGAGTTGTGACATCTCTATAAGCAAAGTCTAGATAGGAACACTCATTTCTTTTTTAACTAAACCTAGTGGAAATCTGAGAAATTAAGAGATAAAATCTAAACAGTTGGCTCGAGGGAGAAAAGATTTGCATCACCTACATCAGGTGAGTGTTAAGTTAGGAAAAGGTTTTCCTACCCCACAATCGAACAGGAGAAGACGGAGGTTACTATATATCGATCCATAGGGAGGACCTAGGTGTGAATTATCCGAGTCATAGGTCTATAAGTTTAGCTAAGTGGAATTTGAAGATGGATTAATACTAAAATCACAATAAATGATAAACAATGCAAGTAATGGAAAATGTCTCCCAAAACTCGGTTTCACGCAAGTGTTTAAGTTCAATGTTTGAATAACGATTGTCAAGATGAAATAAAGTTCAACTCGGTTGAAATACTACCCAACTAGCGTCCCAATTAAGTCGTACTTCTAGAATACGATTGAGGTGCCATATTTCCCTAGGATTGGTAAGTAAACGGGGTTCTATATAGACTACCTAGATAGGTAATCAATCCTAACACAACCTCGGGCCCCCGAATTCCAGTTTTGTGAGACTAGAAGACGACAACATGACTTCTCCTATGCTAAAGACCAGCGTAGGGGGTGTAACACTTATACACGACTAAACTTAATTTCGTCTATCCCAACCAACACTCCATAGACTCTACTCCCCCTCTCGGTAGACCTTCTCCTTCATAGGTCTCCCTTCTACCGATTAGGTCTCGATTAATCTACTTTTCCAGAATTAATTCCCCACCTGACCATTCTAAGGCGAAGTAATTAATTCCTAGCTCAATCAAGATCTAGCCAGCAAACCTCGAAAGGGTATCAATCCCTAGCCTAGGGGCCAACTATCATCTCTCAATTTTACAACCAATCGAAATAATTCTAAGCCACCAAAAGCTGAGCGACCGTAATGCAAGTCTGTGAACTTAGTCTCGATTTCGATTAGAACTCATTACAAATCAACCAAACTCTAACCCTAGGTTACCAAAGCCAAACCCAAACACAAATTAACTTAAAACAAAATAAATCAAACATCGACCCGAAGCTCGGGAACAATAAGAACAACTCATGATCCATCAATAATATCCCAACAAATAACATCATCAAGCAATAATCACAAATAAAGAGAGAGAGAGGGAGAGAGACAGGGAGAGAGACAGGGAGAGAGAGAGAGAGAGAGAGAGAGAGAGAGAGAGAGAGAGAGAGAGAGAGAGAGAGAAGAAATGCTTAGTGATAATAATCGGGAAATATTCAATAAATCTTCAAGGTTGTCACCTCCTTGGAACATTCGTAGAATCTTCCATCAAAACCCTAGTTCTTCTCTAGAATAGGGAATAACCACAGAAAGAAATGCTGAAAATTTAGAGTGATGAATTAAAGCTAAGGCAAAAGTTGTTAAATGAGACAGGGGGTATTTATAGACTCCCGAACCCTCCTCATACAAAAAACATAAAAATATGCATAAAGGGCCCTCTAGTTAGGGTGATACAGTAAAATTACAAGTAAAAATAAAAGGGGTCATAAGTTATTGAGTAGAGCCCATTATATATGCACGACTCGGTTTTCTCATGAAATTTTGGAAACATTTGTGTGGAGTCAACACTTGGTCTGAAAAAAAAAAGGTTTGTAGATCTTCGTCTCGTCATCACGTAGCATCTTGAATCTCTCGAATTCGAGTTAGTATGAGAAAGATACGGTCAAAACACGGAAAAGATGCACTGAAAGCAGGCAAAACCGACCAACTGTCGGATCGGCTGCTAGCCGATATGGGTGGGTACCGAGTGAGATGAGCAACTACTATTAGAACTGTCAAACCAGTTGCTTGCTGGCTCAGTCCGGTACCGGGTCCAGTTGTGCCCCTTTTGTGGTACCCGTTGCGTGCCGCCTTCTTTCGTTGCCGTTTTGGGCCTTTTCCACTTATCTTCTTGACCCGATTCCTTGAAACTCGAAGATATTCGAGCAAGATTTGGTGGGGTCCAATTCAGGCTTGTTTGGGCCTCGTTTTGCAGGCGAAATGCGAGAATTATGTGCAATTGATCTTCTTTCTTTCCCCATTTTTGCTAACCTTCAAAACACAACTCAAAAATACCTAAAAATGCATTAAATCATATCAAAAGACAATAAGACCCGGAGATGCATTAAAATACAAAATATCACTCAGATATGATGATTACTCGCAATTCTCAATAAAAAATGAGCGTGAAATATGCAAGAAAAATTGTAATTCTCACGTTCATCAGCTTCTCTCTCTAAATGAATCGAGTCATAACCAGTTAAGGTAAGGGATTTTGAAGAATAATGGGCCGTTAAGAATCACTCACTTAAGCACGTTTTGAAATTGAGGTGAGAGCATTTAGAGTATATTGTGGTCTGTATTTCAAGGCACCAATGGGCCCTAATCAGGCTAGGGCCTAGCCTAACCTAACCCTTTGGTACACGTGTTCGTGCACACACTTTAGGACACTTTAAGTGTCAATTTAGTGTTGTTTTGTGCAATTTCACGTGTTCTTCGTGCATTTAATTCTCATTGGGCAAAATAATGCATTTGGTTCATTTTTATGTTAAAACAGGTGCAAATGGATCGAAAAAGAGCATCAAAAGATCGCGGAGTCGGTGGATCGATCAAGGCAACAAAGGACATGGCTAAAGGAAGATCTCGGCCGAGACAGGTTACAAATCTCGGCCTAAGACCTTCCAGGGAAAACTTTATCTTCTTATCTTCCTTTATTGTTTATGCTATTGGCCTGTGTGCCCTCACTTCTGTCACTTTACACTGTTATTGTTGGTATTGGCCTATGAGCCATTTGATATTGTGTTCATGTTGGATTAATTTGATGGCATGTGTGCCAATTATGATTTGAATTTTGGCTTGATTGTTGATGATTGACTTTGCCTTGCCTGTTGATGAGATTACTTGGCCCGTGAGCCAATTGCTATCACTTGGTTGTTTTGGTTATTGTGATACTATTTATAGTAAATTTTGATACCTTGCACATTTTAGGAGTAGGATTTTTGTTAAGATAGTTAGTTAGTTATTAGCTTTAGCAAAAATGGTTAATAATTGGTTAAATTCGATGAGCACCAACTCGTACTCCTCTTTTCCACAAACTTGGTTTCCAACCAAGTTTGGGGAGGGGGTGGTAAGCGTACAAGTTGGCTGCTTGAGAAAAAAAATGATTGAACCGTGTAGGAATGAGAATTGTGGCATCGGTTAATGATGAAATTTTTTTAACAATTTTTTTTTTTTTTGAAAATGGCACTTGATAGAGCACGATAGACTTTTGAAGCAAAATCAACTTGCAATCAAAACTTGGGATCAAAATCTTTACCAAGTGAGTTTTTGAGCTTTAAAATGATACTCCCACTTTAGGAGTAACTCAAAATTTCTTTCGGTGTGAAATTCATTGAATGCATGCATTTTCCTCTAGAACTTGCCTTCATTCTCTACTTTGAATGAGTCAGTACATGTTGTGACATTGAAAATGATTTTAGGCACTTCTTGATTTGAACCTATTTCAAATGCTTGAAAATATTCCCTTTTTACCAAATATGAAATTGTCTCTAGTTAAGCCCCTTAAGCTTAAAGTTTTTTTCTTTGATAGCCAACTTTACAAGCCAATTCCCTTTTCATGTAGACTTTGAACCCAAATGGACTATAAGAGTATTAGGGAGGCGGTTGGAAGGTAGTCGGGTTGGAGAGTTGGGATCAAATGTGTGTTGACTAGTAGAAAATGTTGAAGGGTGAAAGGAAACATACAAAATAGGCAAAAATCGAGATTATTAACCTCTCCATTAGTTGTAGATATTTTTCAAATAAAAAAAATCAAAAATCGAGAAAAAGTCGAAAAATCAGAAAAACAAAAGAAATAGTTGACTGTATATATTGTCTTAGTGATAGAATTGGAGAGGTTAGTTAAAAAAAATCACACTTCTTGTGATCATCACTCTTAAAGGTTGAAAGGGTCATAAGATATATACTTCAATTGAGAGTTGATCAACAAGAGATCAGTAGGTTGGTTCGAGTTGAGGAAGTAGAATCTTAGGATTGACTTGATTTGTAATTGAGAAGGCAAGGAAAAATGACTATTGTTTGAGGGGTAGACGGGTAGGGCCCACTCGTTTAGTCCATTTTTATAGTCACTCTTACCTAGAATTACCCCACCTTACCCCTAGCCAACACTACAACCTATATAAAGACCTATTTGATTCTTTGCCACACGTATCAAGTACGTTTTCAAGTTTAGATGATTGACAAGCCTATGGTAGGCGGTTCATGCACTTCAATGCAAGCGTACACACGTCCCATTTGATACACTCGAGAGTTGCGAGATACACTCACCCGGTGAGGATCTCAAGTCGAGAATGTCAAAGTGTAGAAAGTAGTGGATTTTGCGTATCACACATGCTCATTGCTTTCATGGTTGCCTTGTTTTAAGAAAATAACCTGAAATTGATTGCCACTTAAATCAGTCCTAAACGCGTGTTCTTTCTTCTTTTTCTTTATTTGTTCGGGACGAACAAAGTTCTAAGTTTGGGGAAATTTGGTACACGTGTTCGTGCACACACTTTAGGACGCTTTAAGTGTCAATTTAGTGTTGTTTTTGTACAATTTCATGTGTACTTCGTGCTTTTAATTCTCATTGGGTAAAATAATGAGTTTGGTTCATTTTCATGTTAAAAAAGGTGCAAATGAATCGAAAAAGAGCATCAAAATATTGCGGAGTCGGTGGATCGATCGAGGCAACAAAGGACAGAGCTAAAGGAAGATCTCGGCCGACACAGGTTATAAATCTTGGCCGAGATGACCTTCCAGGGAAACTTGAAGTTTTGAAGAGATGAAGATCTCGGCCGAGACGGGTAATGAATCTCGGCCGAGATGACTCTCCAGGAAAAATCCAGAAGTTCAAGAGATCAAGATCTCGGTCCAGATGAAACCCAATCTCGGCCGAGAATCTACTCCGTTTCTTAATTCTTACGAGTTTTATGTCGAATCTACTCCGTTTCTTAATTCTTAATGCACTCAACTATTAATTCTTAAAGAGGTTGTTTTAGGATTTGATAAGTTGAGTAGGATTAATTGAAGAGCTTGTTTTGATTAATCATACTTAAGAGACAACAAGATTAATAGAGCTTGTTATTAATCTTGGAGTAGGAGTGCTAAGGCTAACCAATTGGGTAATAACATCAATTACATAGCCTATTCGAAACAAGGGGATACTTGATCAAGGGTTGCATCCTTTAATCATATTTTAAAACCTAAAAATCAATCTACTTATCTTGTCATCTTATGTTAATTGAATCTTAAGTTTATTTGATCATAGTTTAATAGTTGTTCTTGGTAATCACTAATAGTTTATAGTCGGATAATCAACCCCCCCCCCCCCCCCCGCCTCTTTAATGCTTTCATTAATTGTTCCTAGCTTTGTTTAAATTTTACAATCGCTTGATCTATCAAAATGACACTAGACTACCGTTCCTCGTGGGATCGACCCTTACTTGTCACTCTACTAGTTAGAGTTCTAGGATAAGGTTAAGTATATATTTACATATACAATTAATTTGGTGGTGACAACGACTCACCTACCACCTAAAGATCTTCGAGTGCCTAGCATAAGTCATGAAGGGATCAGGAAGGCGAAATGATAAGAAATGAATCAAAACAACAAAAAACAAAAGTAGCATGAGAAGATAAGAGCTGGGAGAACCGGCGCTCCAGCAGCGGGTGCCGACTGTTAGCATCGGGAACGGTACCACCAACGGAGCTCCACCAAAACATTCGAGACCCAGCATGTGCGTACACCCCCGTTTTTCATATGGCCTGTCACGGTTTCGTATTTCAGCCGGAACTACCTCGTTCTATGTCGGAATTCAATGATTTAAAATACTATGGAAAGCTAGCATCAAGATCTACAACTTTCTAGAAGGATTTGAGAACCGATTCCAAGCCCTCCCAGAACTACCGAGAAGTCTGCTCGATTATGTTTCAAGTGTTCAACCCAACTTAACTTAATCGGTCTTCTCTATGTTGTCAAGTGACGACTTTGCACCCACTTTTAGAGCATTTTAGCTGATACAACTTTTACTCACAAGTGGTTAGGGTTCCCTATCTGTAATAACTCCCCTCCTTGAAAAGAAGGCTTTGGAACTCCTTGGAGACCATTGAAGATTATCAAGAGTTCTCCATTTATTGAGCATTTCTTACCATTCTCTCTTTGTTTTCTCTTTATGTTTCCATTTTGTTACATGATTATGTTGGGTCTTAGTCTATCTTTGATGATTTGTGAATAATTACTTATTTTTCCGGGGTTAAGTAGCAATCCGAGCTTTGGGATTGATGTAGTGTTAATCTATTGTTTAATTTATTATGGAAATTGATAAACCTAGGTTTTGAATTTAAGTATTGTGCATTACTTGACTCATATCTTTCATTTTATTTCTCGTAGATAGGATATGTGTTACATTTATGGGTCATTGATGGTATTTTTTAGCTCGATGATTTAATATTGGAAGATACATTAATTGAACTCTTCATAACGTATTGGAGACCTAAGTGAGAAGCTACATTATGAAGTGGAGTGAGGATTTAGTTATATTTGTTAAAGTAAACTTGATTGCATTGTGCCACGTGTTTATACTACGATCTCACGCCGATCTTTAGTGGGCGAGATGGTGGTGTATTCGAGTTTGTACTAAATAAAAATAATTGTGTCTGGGGTTGATTATCAAAATGATATATCTTTATATTGGTATTCTTAATAGGATCCTATTGCATACTCTTCGTCCCTAAAGTTGGAATTTCATTGACTTCTGGGTTAATCCAACCACAAAGGGTGAGAGTGACTTCATGGTTTTGATTCCTAGGTTTGCAAACTGATTGTTTAATTCTTTATCGAATGAGATATCTATCTAGTTGGTGTTTACATTTCTTCCCCTATTGATTTCACTATTAATTTTGATAGCTCCATTTTCTATTTGCCTATACAACAAGTTCATGGTGTAGTTAATAATTAATGAAAAGTAAAGTGGTATCCCACAGAGACTAGTGATGGTATCCTGACTAAAGTACTATAATGGTCATAGCCCTGACATATCTCGGACTATCGAATATATATGGTTGTTTTGGTGTTCTTACTACTCTAACTTGACCTTTTACTAAAGCATTTGAGCACTAAAAAAAAATTAGAAAATTACAACAAATTATAGCGACTACATTTAATTAATAAAACTTATACATTTCATAATCAATTACAAATGTCAACATAGATAGTCATCCTAATTTATATGATTCCTATTATGAGGTTTTACTATGAGTATCCCAATCCCCTCCCAGAGCAACTTAGGTGTAGATTATAAACAATAGATCAACCTCCCGGTTCAATGATTTGGAATAAGTGACATTCTCCCAATTAATCTTATAAAAAAGATTAGGAAAAATATTAATTTTAAATATCATATACTCATTATTTCAAATCCTTAATTTTAGCTCTTTTCCCTTTTTAGATGATTTTATTTGAAATATTTGACGAGCCCTGCGTAATATAAGTTTGTTTTGGAATAAATACTTATTATATTAATCTATCTCATTTTCAATGATTTTACTCCTAATTACCTCTATATTATCAAATTTTATTCTTTCATAAAACTTGTATAGTAAGTATATTCATTGAATTCTTTTTATGTTTTAATATAAAATAATATTCTTTTAATAATTCTTCTTTATCTCTGGATGATTTTTCGTTGAATAATAAAGTATAAAATATAAAACTTCGTTTCACTGATTTTTATGTAAGATTCTGTTTCTCGAAATACTCCTATGTAATATAATGAAAATGTGTCACTAGGAGTAGCAGCAGTAGTAGTAGTATTTTCTTTTAAACAACTTAATTTTTGGTTTTGACCACTTTAATCCAATAAAATCTTCCACAATTATCAAATTATGTTCTTTTCGTAATGGTAGTCCTAGTATATATATGTGTACTTCTTTATATTTCATCCATTGAATCATATTTACAATAAAAATAGAAATACAAATTAACTTCTTATATACTATTGCATTTAATCAATTTTATAATTATGCTTTTGGCTCTACAAATACAATTGATTTAAATTGATTACTACAAATATTTCTTACAATTTCTATGATTTTGTTATTTCCTATACTTAAAGACATTATGGTTTCCAAAAATAATAATATATCAGTAACTTATTTCTTTTTTATTAAAAAAAGAAAGATAATTTGGCGGACTCGTAATTTTTTTATGGATACTTTACTAATATCTCTATTGCAAAAATTCATGACTAACTCCGATTAATCTCCACCTAGGCTCTAGGCTCTTACTGGTCGTCTACGTTGATTTTTCGATTCCTCCCCGTCTAATTATGCATATGCCCCGATTAATCCCGTCCGAACCCCGACTAGTCGCTAGATCCCAATCCACCGTCTTACTAGCACTTAGCGACTTTTAATATTCAATATTTTGAAACCTGATAGTTAAAATAATAAAAATCATAAATTACAAGCATCTAACGACACGACACGAACAAATGATCCGTTATTTAAGTGTAAAGTGAGCAGCACCATCAAATATGGTTCTATGGTGTAGTGGTTAGCACTCTGGACTTTGAATCCAGCGACCTGGGTTCGACTCCCGGTAGGACCTATATCTTTTAACTTCACCAACAATATTTATGATTCAATTAGTATTGCTTTTCAATACTAGTAATGCTCCCACGGGCATATAAAATTAATATAGTATAAATTTATGATTTTTGTTATTCAAATTCTATTGTTAAGATTAAATATAATTTTTTATTTTTGTTTTTCAGTAATAAATATTAGTAAATCTCAGTTCGAGGTCAGAACATCCACTATATATCGGATAAAGTTGGTCCAAAATTTCATTGGACCAAAACTTATTGAGTCCAGTTCAATCCCCTAAAAACTAAAGATTTTTTTAGTGTGCTTTGTCTTTGGTAAATTATCAAGGACTCATAATGATATGAGTAGAGATGGCAATTCGGGTGCGCCGGGCTCGTTGGACCAATGCCATATTTCGGGTCAGGTCAAAATTTAATCGGATCTAAAATTAGTCGGTTCGGGTCGGGTTGATTTTGTCACCTCTAAGTATGAGACAATATAAATCACATATAAAATTAAATTTCAAAAACATAATATGATATATGAATTATTAAAAAACACAAAAAGAATAATTAAAAGACAAAATAGGAAAAATAAAATTCAATGTTTTACAACGTAAGAATCTAAAGAGTCGATTATTAATCGTATCAGTTCACTATTTTTCACTTAATATCCTAATCATCATTGTTAATCCCCTAAAGAAAAAGAATTTTTCACTTTTTAGAATCAGAGTTACCATGAGAACCTTTCCACTATTCATTTTTCAAAATAAATATTAAATATATATTGTTTGTTGTGGTTTCAAAGTTGTCTATAAAATCTTCATGTTACCTCTAATTAGTGTATTAGAGGTTAAGAAAATCTATGATTGTCAATTGTATATTTTTTCATTAATTACATTGATTTTTTATACTTATGTTACACATCCATAAAGGTGGCAATTCGAGTGACCCAATCCAATCTAAATTCACGTGCCAATGTCATGTGTCGAGTTGGGTCGTGCAAGCTCAAATTTTCATCTAGTAAAAAGAAATAAGAGATAAGTACAACCTACCCTTCTACACTTTGGTTGGATCGATGCGCTGGCTGTCGGACTATTAGTCCATCAGCTGGGCCCAATTATACTTCGGCTCATATTCTTATGGCCCAATGTGCATAGAATGTCGGGTGGACCGAACTAATTTTACCACCTCTGTATATCCTACTCGTAATTGATTAAATACAAATTATTGCTAACAAATTGTTTTCACGAATTATAAATATAACTTTGGGTGGATTGGGGGTTGAAAGGGGGGAAAATCAACCCCCTTTATTCTGGGGCTAACTTCTTTTTATATATATAATATAAATAGATTAGTGCATTAAATGTTTAGAAAATTTATGATTGTTAATTGTATATTTTTCTATTAATTACTTTGACTTTTTATATTTCTGTTAAATATCCTTAGAGGTGGCAATTCGGGTTGCATAGTCCAGCCTGAATCCCTATGCCAATGGCAAGTGTTAGGTTGGTTTGGACCGATCCAAATTTTTATCGGACCAAAAAATGAGAGCTAAGTGCAGCGCAGTCTCGCCTCCTACTCTATATTAGTCTGATCATCCTGCGATCCGTAGGGCTATTAGTCAACCGGTCGGGCTTGTTGCGCCTATTCTTGAGACTCAGATTCTTATTGCCCAACCCGCATGAAATTTTGGCTGGACCGGGACGATTTTGCCACCTTTACATATTCAACTCATAATTGATTAAATAATTATTATTCCAAAATAATTCTATAATTAGAAAGTAATTTTTGCGGAAAAATCAACCCCTGTTATTTTGGGGTTCAGTTCTCTTCATTCATATATGTATGTGTGTGTGTTGCGGGTGTGTGTGTGTATGTATGTATGTATGTATGTATTTATGTATATATGTATTGTATGTATGTATATTCAACAAAATATATTATTGCAAAATAAGAAAATAAAATTACTCTCCCTAATTAGAAAGTAGTTCTTGCAGGAAAATCAGCCCCTGCTATTTTGAGGTGACTTATATATATTGCACTTTACATGTTACATGCACAATTATATTAATATTATATACCCAATTTTCGTAAAACTATTTTTAAAGGGTTTATTACCAAAAGCAACCTGAGGTATACCCATTTTTACCACTTGCAATCTATTTTAAAAGTCGTCGCCGATTGCAACCTGAATTACTCGCGTTTTACCGATTACAACCTATTTTATAAATTCCGGCCAAAATCAAGAGCGTGCCACACACGCGCGATTTTGAGCAAGTGGTAAAAACGGGTATACTTCAGGTTGCTTTTGGTAATAAACTTTTTTCTTTTTTTCTTTTCTTCCCTCCATCATTTTCAACAGGAGAATTTGATGAAATGGCCGAGTATAGATACAAATACATACAAATTAGAACAACTCCTACCTAGATCTTCGTCTGAGAAATAAATTGAAGAAAATTGAACTGTCCTCAACAGGAGAATTTGAAGAAATGAATGAGTATAGATACAGAAACATACAAATAAGAACAACTCCAAGCTAGATTTTCTACTGAGAAATAAACCGAAGAGAATTGAACTCTTATCCAACAGTAGCATAGAATCTTCCAGTAGCTTTATTAGTGATAACCACAACTTTCGAAATTTCATCGAACTGTTCAAAGTACTTCTTCTGGATAATGATCGAATTTTTTATGATTCAGAGTTAGTTCCTTCTGAATCTGTAAATCAGAAATGAAGAAGAGGATTCATGTTGAAGAAACTTACGGAGATTAGTGGAGAGAGAAGACGAACTGGTGTTAGGATGAGGGAGAATTAGCTTAGAGAGAGAAGGGAGGTTAGGGATGTACACGAACCAATTCGCTCGTAAACTATTCGGATCTCGGTTCGTGAAAAGCTCGATCGGGCTAGTCTATTGTGGCTCGTTAAAATAAACGAACCAAACTCAATATTAATGATATTCGATTCGTTAGCTCGCGAGCAATTTCATTTGTTGGCTCGAGAGCTAGTTCGTAAATATTAAGCTAATGTACTTATAATTAATTTCTAATTTTATAGTTATACTTATAAAAAATATAGAATTATATAATTAAAATCATGCTTGTAATTAATTAATCTTAGTAGGTATATTATAATTTTAAGAATTTATAGCTTATTTTAATTATATAATGATTAGTAACATATTTGTAATTTATATTTATTGAATTCATTTGGGCTCGATTAGACTCGCTAGAGGCTCGAGTAAGTTCACGAGCCGTCCATATATTTGATAAATTAAGCTCGAGTTCGGCTGATAATTAATGAACTAAACTCAAACTCTTAGATATTCGATTCATCTCTGTTTGTGTACATCCCTAGGGAGGGGAAAAAAAAAAAGGAGGATGAGAGAGAAAATGATGGAGGGAAGAAAAGAAAAAATAAAAAAGAAAATGATTTATTACCAAAAGCAACCCGAGGTATACTCGTTATTACCACTTGCTCAAAATTATGCGCGTGTGGCACACGCTCTTAATTTTGGCCGGAATTTATAAAATAGGTTGTAATCGGTAAAATGAGAGTAAGTCAGGTTGCAATCGGCGACGACTTTTAAAATAGGTTGCAAGTGGTAAAAACGAGTATACATCAGGTTGCTTTTGGTAATAAACCCATTTTTAAAATATTTTAATAAGCCAAATAATCATATCGATAAAAAAATTTCATTGTAATAGAGAAATAATTAATATATCAGGCCGTTAAAAAATATTTGAGCATAAATTACATAATAAATATAAAATTAACAATTTTTTTTTTTCAATCAGAATATGTAATGTGAATTCAAGAACATTAATTTTAATATATAGCAGTGGAAAGTAATTTAATACAATTAAATCATAAATATTTACTTTATAGAAAACATGTAATATAACTACTTTAGTGAATATCTTACAATTACTCATAAATAACTTAATAATGATTTATACACTTCACTGTACGCCCCTTCGCCTCCTCGACAGCTCCTCAACTGCACCTGGAAATATTAATTGTGGGAGGTAAGCTATCAGCCTACCACCAACCTCTTACAAGCCCTTATTAAGAATATATGATCGAGACATAACACGAATAACAGTCAACTTACAACGTATCATAATATATGTTTTGACAGGTTGCCCCGGATCACACTAACTTAACATATGTGTGCACAAGTTGCCCCGTGTCGCACCAACTTATAGGATTGATCAATAAAATATATAACGCAACTTAGATCTTGTATTTCATAAACTTATAATGAAACTTAGGTCTTGCATTTCATAAGATAACAGGTATATCACATAAATGAAACAATCACATATATATAATCAATAAGGCAATAAAGAACTCCACTTGAAAAATAGAAGAAACTTCGGATGCAGATACATATTGCTTGTCTCTTCACTTAGGCATAACTTATCCTATCTTATCTCTTCTATATATGAGATTAGATATGGACAATTAGTAAATATAGGGCTCGGTTGATGTTTTAGGAAATTTTAAGAACAATTTTGGAAGAGATAGAAAACTTTTGTAAGTATTGATTCACTGCATAACAACACAAAAATATTTTGTCCCCCAAAAAAGAAAAAAAAAAAAAAACTTTGAAACTTTAACTAATATGCTGGAGTAAAAAGATCATATTAAAATTTCATAGGTTTTAAAAAAACATAACTATGTAATTTGAATTTTGAAATCAAAATTGTTGAAACAGAAAATTTTGCGCAGCGTTGGAAAAATCTCTATAACTAAAAAACTAATAGATGGATCTCTTTGAAATTTTACAATAAGATAGACATGTACATGAAATACATATTCAAAAACTGGAATTTTTGAACTACTTTAAATACATATTTCAAATGTTATAAATTAAAATAGAGAAGTTTTCAGATTCTGCGCAGCCGTAAGAAAATTCATAACCGAAAACATACATGATGGATTATTGTGAAATGTTTACATAATATATAAGATACTAAAGAAAACCATATCCAAAAATTATGATATTCGAAGCACCATAACTATATATTTTCGATTTTGAAAACAGAAGTAAAGGATATTTTGAACTTGGATCAGCTAGAAA
This sequence comes from Ajuga chamaepitys, assembly GCA_958295605.1. Taxonomy (NCBI): domain Eukaryota; kingdom Viridiplantae; phylum Streptophyta; class Magnoliopsida; order Lamiales; family Lamiaceae; genus Ajuga; species Ajuga chamaepitys. Next base: position 28,133,996 of record OY282499.1, read on the forward strand.
AGAAAATTCATATTAAATACCCCCTCTGTCCCAGCTTATTTTGCACAGTTGATCGGGCACGAATGTTATGAAAAAAACTTTTTTTTTTTTTTTTTTTACTTTTTTAAAGGTGTAGATTGAGGGTTGAGATTTTGAGGGTGAAGATTGTGGGAATTAGTTTCTATTTTAGGCGTGTGCAAAATAAGCTAAGACGATCGAAAACGGAAAGTGTGCAAAATAAGCCGGGAGGGAGGGAGTAAAATTTAACTCATATAGGGCGGGATTTTAACCAAAACTTGAAAATGTATGATTGAACTACATACTAAAATTTCATTGAAATAAAATATGTATAGATAGTACTTTAGAATTTAAAAAGAAAAAAAGAAAAAAATTACCTATTTGAAAGAGGAAAAAGAGGTTTAGATGGCGGCTCTCCGAAGGACCACTAGGGCTTATGGACAACAATTGACGTTGAAGAGTGTGAACATATTATATCTTATGACTTGTAAGTGTAATTATTCAATTGTGAGATCATGTATTTATAGGTATCAATCCTAGATATTCAAATTCTAATAGGATTATATATTACTTGTTCACCCAAACTTAGTATTCTAGTAGAATTCTATATTTTCTTATTTTACAGACTTAATATGTATTGATAATAATAATATATGAACTATAATTATAGTTTATGGGCTTGAGCTTGAGCTTGGCTTAGCTAATGTATTGGACTCATGTCCAAAATAATTAAAAGCACAGTGACATAAAATATACTCTTAGTCATAAGTTGAAATAATATTTGGCATGACTAATGGAAAAAATAATAAATAATTATAGTTAGACAAACATAAATAATTAAATATGATAAATGATTAAACAATTTACGGGACGTTACATATATCAAAGTACTTAATATTATATCAAATTGATATTGTGTTGTTATTTTATTATAATAATACTAACAACAATAATATAATTATTATTATCCTTATATTAGTATATAGTACTATGTATTATTATATACTCCAAAGTAGATATTACGTTAAAACAGTATAATTATAATTACAGACAATATTATTTAGTATTATATGTATGTAAATTTAAATATTAACATAATGTATTACGTATAATTTGTATATAGTATACATAATATTTCTATTAATTATTATATTAATAAATATTATAAAAATTAATACTATAATAATAAAAAAATATATGGGATACAATATTATATAATAATAATAATAATAATAATAATATAATCTATTATATGTTATAATAATTGAAAATTAAATATTATACTAATTATATAATGCTATATTAAAATTGATGGTGATTATTATGCTATTCTCATGTTCATGCACAATATCATATTATCAGTCAGTCTGTGTTTTCTCTCTTCATTTTTATTCTTTTCCATATAATAACACGCGTGGGCTAATATCGAATTTCAACGCCTGAATTCGGCTCGTACATCTACTGCACGTACTGCTACACTAGAATAATCTTTTTGAGAACCCAAGCTAACAAAAAAAAATACCTCCTCCATCTCGATTATATTTGCAATTTTAATTAGACACACTTGTTAAGAAAAAAAAAAAAAATCTTTTTCTTTGACATTTTTAAAAGTAAAGATTGAATGTTGAGATTTTGAGAGTGAAGATGGTGAGAATTAATTTCCATTTATGGAGTTACAAAATTAATTGGGACGGATCGATAAGACAAGTAGATAAATTTAACTGGGACGGAGGTGGTATTGTTTTTCAATGAAAAAGGAAATTAACTTTTTTTAAGAAAAGAAAAACTGCAAATGTTTTTTAGAACCCAAACCAAGTAGGCTAGAACATTGATAGGGATGACCCGGTTACTTCGGGCCGGGTTAATCCCGAGCCCGTTTACCAGCTCAGCGAACACGCCAGCAAGCGCGAAGGCCCAGGCCCAACAGGCCCAGCAACACGCATTCGGTCCAGTGAATCAAATCTGTTCCGTGAATCAAGGCCCATGATCTTTTCCCAACTGCCATGCAGATTTGGTGGGCAAGATTATAGGGATTTAGTTAGGGTTTGGGTTTAGTAGTATAAATAGATGAAAAGAACTCTGAATTAGGGTTCACACTTTGCTTTCTGGAATACGCACTGTAAACTCAACATTCGAGTAAAAGAAACACCTCGGCGATTGCCGTTTTCTCCCCGTGGACGTAGATCTCCGGATCGAACCACGTAAATTCTGTGTCTTTACATTTTGTTCTTGTTGATTACTGTTTGATTGTGTGATTACCGGATTGCGCATTATCAAATTGGCGCCGTCTGTGGGAACGACAAGGTAGTATTTTGTAATATCATTGCCTTCCAAAATCATGGTGACAACTCGTCAGAATCAATCTCGCCAAGGAGATCAACCTAACCAAGATCCACCTGTGGATCAAGTTTTGCCGCCGAGGCAATTGCCGGCGGGGAGTACGTCCAATCATCAGGGTAATCAAAACCCTCCACCCCCTCAAGATCAGCAAGACCCTAATATTGCTGCTGCTCAACCACCGGTGAACGTTCAAATCACCCCAGAACTGCTCCAAGATTTCTTACAAGAGCATGCACATGTCCTTCAAGATTGGGCAGTTAATCGCCTACGCCCAGCGGAGCCTGCCGCAGGACCTGTTAGCCACAATGATAATCCTGTGGTGCCTCCACCCCGCCTGCGCGGCCAACGGGAACCGGGGTACCGCGGGCGTCAGGATCGACGACGGGAACGACCTAGTTCTTCCGAGGACCTTGGGAGTTCAAATGGATCACGACCTCGCAATGAGGAACCAACTGATGTGGATCGCCGCCGTCCACTTAATGCGGCTAAAAGAGTGCGCTACGCTGATTCTCATGCTCAGGATCTCCAGGAGTATGAGCGAGTTCAACGCAACGTTGAACTGGATAGAATCCTGGGCCTTGATGCCAATGGAGAGATCATCACGCCGTTCTCCTCAGAAATCATGGCCATCACCCTTCCCGAAGGGTTCAAACGGCCAACTATACCACCTTACAACGGCACTGGAGATCCGGCCAATTTTCTTGGCGCTTTTAGGCACAGCATGCTTAGTCATGATAACATCACATCCCTTCAGTACTGCAGGATTTTCCCGGAGTACTTACAGGATGAAGCTCGGGTCTGGTTTGATTCTCTCCCGCGAGACAGCATATCCTCTTTCAGAGAACTCGCCGAGCACTTTTGGGCACGGTTCGAAGCCCGGGCGAAGCCCGGGCGAAGCCCATGGCCACTCTGGCCGACGTCATGAATATGGAGCAACGGGACGGTGAAACCGTTACCCAATTTCTGGACCGTTTCACAGCGGTAAGCCTCAAGGTGGGAAATTGCCCCGACGATGTGGCCATCAACGCCTTTATGAATGGACTCCGCCCTGGAGCACTCCACACCGAGTTAGCTCGGAACACCCCGGTCACAACTCGAGCACTGTTCAAAACAGTGTGCAAATTTGCTAAGGCCGAGGAGCAGACTCGGCAGAAGCGTGAGAAGCACGCAATCAAGCGACAGGCCGACAAAGCACAAACTGGGCCTAGTACGCGAACTAGCGCATTTTCACGCTTGACACCGGGGCGTTCAGAATCCCGAAGTGCAATTCCGTAATTGACTCCACTGACGAAGTCACGGGCTGAAATTCTTTCACTCCACAAAAACGATTTCCGACCTTGTCCGCGGATGACAGCGCCTCCTGAAAAGAGGAACCGTGGAAAGTGGTGCGCGTACCACCGAGATCACGGACATGAGACAGAGGAGTGCCGAGAACTCGGCAAGGAGATTGAGGAATGCCTCAAGAAAGGGTTTTTGCGGCAATACGTTGCGCGAACCGGAGACCAACCTCGGGCAAACCACAATGGGGGCTCGTCTCATCACCGCGGAGGTTACCATGATCGAGATACTCAACAAAATCGGCCACATTGGCAGAATAACCGGCAGGGGCCTAATAACTACGCACGACAAGATTCTGGCAATCGCCAGCCGCCACGTCTCCCACTTCCACCTCCTCCTCCGGGAGGACCCGGGGACAACGCACCCCCTCACGTGATAAACGTGATATATGGAGCCCTACCCACCGGGGCTTCACGACATGCCTTAAAGGCAGAGGCTCGACGTCCTCCTCCCGAGGAGCCACGTCACAAACGCCTCCATCAGTCCGAGACTGTCAGCTTCACGGATAGGGATCCGGTTCCAGAGATAACACCCCACGCTGACGCTATTGTCATCGACATGATTGTAGCTAATATAACAGTACGGCGGGTCTTCGTGGACAATGGTGCTGCCGTAAGCATTATATTTGCGGACTGTTTCGAGAGGATGGGGATCTCCCGAGACCAACTTCGACCGGCCCCCGGGCCACTACAGACTTTCACTCAGGGTGAAGTCCGGCCGGAAGGTATCATCACTCTCCCAGCGTCTTTGGGGACTTATCCGAAGATAAAAATTATCTTCGTGGACTTTTATGTGGTGAATTCTCCATCACCATATAACATGATATTGGGCCGAGACTAGCTCACCCCGGCAAAGGCCATATGCTCCACGTATCACCTCGCGCTCAAGTTTCCTACTTCGCATGGTGAGGTGGCTATCCGCGGAAGTCAAAGGGTCTGAAAGGAGTGTATGTACGTAGCACTCAAAAAGACTGCTAAGGTCCCTCCCAAACAACAGCTTCAGGTAACATCAGAGGTTCTAGAACCTCGGGACCGTACCCCATTGGGGGATGCCACTGCTCAAATCCCGCTAGATCCGTCTAAGCCGAAGCAGACAGTAACAGTAGGGGCCGTGGATGTGCCATGGTTACATCAGACCATTATTCAAACCCTGCGAGAATATTCCGATGTTTTTGCATGGTCTCCTCTGGATATGCCCGGAGTCTCTCCCGAGGTGATTACTCATAAGCTGAATATCGACCCTCGCGTCAAGCCAATCCAACAGAAGCAAAGGAAATTTGCTCCGGAGCGAAACGAAGCTATTCGAGTTGAGGTGAAACAACTACTAGATGCGGACATCTTGTTCGAGGTATTCTACCCCTCCTGGTTGTCCAATCCAGTAATGGTAACAAAAAGCAGTGGGGCATGGCGGATGTGTGTTGATTTTTCCGATCTCAATAAGCACTGTCCGAAGGACTGCTATCCTTTGCCCTCCATCGATCAAAAGGCCGAAGCCATTACGGGGTACGTGGCACTTTGTTTCTTAGATCTGTACAAAGGCTATCATCAGATCTTTATGGATCCACAGGATGCTATCAAAACGGCGTTTATCACTGCCTTTGGGTGCTACGCTTTCAAGAAACTGCCCTTCGGGCTCAAGAATGCTGGAGCCACCTATCAACGTCTAATGGACTTTGTCTTCCACGACCACATAGGTCGCAATGTTGAGGTTTACGTCGATGACTTGGTCATCAAAAGCTCCTCCCATCCTTCATGTGTGCAGGATATCGCCGAAACATTGCGCACCCTGCGGCGCTATAACTTGCGACTCAATCCAGCAACATGCACTTTCGGTGTTGGCTCCGGGAAGTTCCTCGGGTACATGGTTTCACAAAACGGCCTACAGGCCAATCCGGCTAAACTCCGCGATGTATTAGACCTGCAGCCACCAAAGACATTCAGGGATGTTCAACGCCTTACAGGTGGCCTAGCGGCCTTAAACAGATTCTTATCGAAGGCAGCGGAGCGCCAGCTCCCATTTTTCAAGATCCTGAGGCAAGCGAAGTCCTTTGAGTGGACTCCAGAGTGTACCGAGGCTTTTGAAGCCTTGAAACGTCATATACAGCAGCTGCCTACTTTGTTAGTTCCTCTCCCCGGAGAGCCGCTGTACCTATATCTGGCCTCCGCCGAAGAAGCTGTCAGCGCCGCTCTTGTGCGCGAAGTGGAGGGGGTTCAACATCCCGTATATTTTGCAAGCCGGGTGCTCCATGGGGCCGAGATGCGATATTCCGAACTTGAAAAAACCGCTTTGGCCCTTGTTATGGCAGCTCGGCGTCTTCGGCCATACTTCCAGGGACGTGAAATACGAGTCCTGACCAATCACCCTATATGCCAGATCCTTGTGAAACCCGAGGTGTCCGGGCGCCTCGCCAAGTGGGCAATTGAGTTAGGTGAGTATGATATCCAGTTCCTCCCCCGCCGAGCAATTAAAGGTCAAGCACTTGCCGACTTCCTGGCCGAAACCCCGGCAGACAATCATGAGTCCCCCGCAGACAATGATACACCGCACCGCGTCACACTCGCTCCTTCACCCCGGATGTGGCAACTATTTGTGGATGGAGCATCCACGGTCCGAGGATGTGGTGCCGGGCTGCTTCTCATCGACCCCGAGGAGGTCGAGGTTAAATATGTCATCCGATTCAAATTTAAGGTGACTAACAATGTAGCGGAATACGAGGCAGTCCTCGCCGGGCTCCGGCTCGCTCAATCTTTAGGTGTTCGTCACTTAGAGCTCTTCACGGACTCCGAGATCGTGTCTAAGCAAATTCAGGGGACTTATGTCGCCAAAGAAGAAACAATGGTCAGGTATCGCGCTCTAGCACTCAAATTCATATCAACTTTTGATACAGTTATTATCCAGAAAATCCCGCGTCCTCAAAATTCCAGGGCAGACACACTCAGCAAGTTGGCCTCCGCGGTCCAAACTAATATATCTCCGGATATCAAGGTTGAAGACCTCTCCCATCCAGCAATTCATGAGGCTACAGTTTCGGTACTGACCGACAGTGATCCGAACTGGATGACTCCGATCATTAGTATCTCCAAGATGGGATTCTGCCCACTGACAAGCTACGAGCTCGGCAAGTTGTGCTCAAAGCCCCCAAATACTCCCTTCATAATGGAGTTCTATACCGACAATCGTACCTACAACCGAATCTTCGGTGCCTCGCCCCTGCCGAGGCCATTCAAGTTCTGCGGGAGGTTCATGAAGGGGCCTGTGCAAGCCATATCGGTTCCCGGACTTTAGCAAAAAAAGTTCTCCGTTGGGGATACTATTGGCCTACCCTGTTCAACGATGCTCACGACTTAGTGACTAGATGCAGCAAGTGTCAGCTACACTCCAGGGTGAAGCATTTGCCACAGACCGAGCTCACCGGAATCCAAGGTGCATGGCCGTTCATCCAATGGGGCATTGATATTGTTGGGCCTTTCCCTGTCGCTCCGGGAGGGTTGAAATTCCTGGTCGTCGCCGTAGACTACTTCACTAAGTGGGTCGAGGCCGAACCACTTACGGCTATCACCGGACAGAATATTTTAAAGTTTGTGTGGCGCAATATTGTTTGTCGCTTCGGCATCCCGAGCACTATCATCTCGGACAACGGTAAACAGTTTGCCAACGATCCATTCCGCTCATGGTGTGAAGAACTCCACATCAAACAGATTTTCACTTCGGTGGCTCACCCTCAAGCAAACGGGCAGGTTGAGGTCACCAACCGGACCCTTCTCACGGGAATAAAAAAGCGCCTGGATAATGCCAAAAGTCTCTGGGCTGAGAACCTTCCACAAGTCTTATGGGCTATTCGTACAACGCCGCACACCTCCACCGGGGAGACTCCTTACAGCCTTACTTACGGCTCCGAAGTCGTTATCCCCGCTGAGATCAGTGTGCCGAGTCCTCGCCTCCTCACATTAGTTCCGGATGATAATGACGAGGCTCTTCGCACAAATCTGGATGAGCTCGAGAATCGCCGAGAACAATCGTTCATTCAGCAGGCTAAGTACAAACAGCGAGCTGCCCAGTATTACAACCTCCGGGTTCGAGGTACACAGTTCAATGTCGGGGATTTAGTCCTTCGGCTCAACTCGGCCAGCAAAGATGCCCCTGAGGGCAAACTACATGCTTCTTGGGAAGGCCCTTACCGAGTCGTTGCTGTACATGACTCTGGATCCTATCAGCTTGAACATATCAACGGGACCCCGATCCCCCGAAGTTGGCACGTCACAAATTTGAGGCGATTCTATCTGTGAAGGCCACATCGCAAGTACTATCTTTCCTTTAATTCCCTTTATAGTTGTTATTTCACTTTGTACTTTTGAGTTAGCTCCGGCATTTATCATTGAATAAAATTTCTTGCTTGCGTAACTCACTGTGTTAATTCTTTACGTTACGGGGACGCCCTAACACTATCGTACTATCATTATTAGTCTCCGGACAATCAAACCTCTCTCTCTCGGTCCGTCCGAGGAGGTTTGCAATTTAGTCCCCGAACTCACGTCACTTTCTCGTCTGTTTAACCGGAGAAACGCTTACTCCCGCCTGATCCGTCCGGGGAGGAATTTCACTCCCGCCTGATCCGTCCGGGGAGATAGGATTTATCCAAACCGTGTTCCCGAACACCTACTTAAAACAGTTAACAAATTTTCTATCACGTTCCCGAACACCCGATTAAAGTGATTTGTAACAAGTTATCTTCGTTACTCCAGTTTGTACACGTTACAACAGTTTTATTATCAACTTCTGAATATTCAAATCAAATGGTTTTTTACATAAGACTCAAAAAGTAAAAAAGAAAAAAAACAACAACAAGGCAACAAACCAAAGCTACTGTCCATGGCCCCCGAGCCAATATTGCGCGCTCCGGCGCTGGGACCCGCTCCTCGGTCTGTGTTGGGTCCTCCGGGATCTTGAAGATCCTTGACCTCGGGCTCCGGCTCTGTTACCCTCTCGGGCTCTGGCTCGGTCATCCCTTTGAGGTTCCCTTCGCCGAGGACTTTCTCTAGGCGCTGGCTTAGGAGCTTCATCTCTGGTCCGCTCTCGGCTGGTTTGTTGTGACGCGGACCTTGGGGTTTGAGCCCATTGCTCAGGGTCCCATTCCTCCGGGACCATCACCTCAATCTCTTGAGCCAGCTCATTGACTACCTCTTCGGCAATCGTCACGGGCTCCTCTTCCGTTATAGTCACCGGAGCTGGCTCTCGGATGACTATGCCTTTGCTCTGCTCAGAGGGCTTCTTCTTGCCTTTGGTCTTCTTTTCCTTCCGAGGAGCTTTTTGCGTACTTCGGTCCTGGCTTGTGCTCGCAATGAACTCTTCAGCAGAGGGCCTCCGCCTGATTCGGCCCTTCAGCCCTTCATACATACTGAGCAGCAGTTCCAGGACTTCTCTTTTCCTCACGAGTTCCGCGGACTCTACCGAGCTCCTCGACATCAATGCCGCAATGTCACCCTGGATTTCAACAGTCCGCTCTTCTACTTCTTCAAAAGTTAGAAGACCAAAGTCGGATAGAATCCGCTCATACTCCTTATGATGAACGCGGACGCGGCTCATCTCGGCGGCTGTGGTTCGATACTGCATCTCGAAGTCTTTGGCTCTTTCATTGGCCTCAACCACCTTCCTCTCCGCCGAGGCTATCTGCTTCTTCAACTTAGGCACCACGTGCATCTCCAAACAATTCTTCTCTCCGCGGAACCACTCGAGTGATCCCATTAACTTCTTTATTGTCTCGTGCAGCTCCGCGGTGTTCTAAACAGATGATAAGAGTCAACCAGAACGATTACTCTCAAACATATTAGAGTTGAATACAGTTCGGCAACAAACATAATGGATCGCATAAATAAACAGATGACAAGAGTCCAAGAAGAAGGAATTGTATTTCAAATTGCAAGAGTACAATTGTTCAATTACATCATCCCTAACATTTCTACAAATTTACAAGTTTAAATTTGCGGGGATCTACTGACCTCCCGCTCAATTGCCTCAGTCTCTTCGGGCAACTCTTCTCGCTGGCCCTCAGACACTTCAGCATTTCCCTCTTCGGCTGCTACGACGGCCTCGGCTTCAGCAGGGACTTCGACTTCCAATGGTGGGAGGGGCTCGGTGTTTTGGGGGGCTGGGACCAGTTCACCCCTGCAGAAGGCCAGGAATTCAGCATCCTGGTCCACTTCGCAGCTCGCAACTTCTGCGGCAGTTAGGAGCTATCTAATCTCCCCGAGCGCGTTCACCAAGGGCCACTCCGGCAGTTTCGCTAGAGAGGCGTAATAGGCCTTTTCCACCTCGGCCGCTGCCTCAGGGTCATACCCGAATTCTGGACGAGTAATGTCCACCTCCGGGTACGCCTCCTTTACCTCCTCCAGCACCATGGCTCGGGTGGCTTTATCCCCTATTGCCACGAACTTCGTCTGAAGGTCGAGGAAGGTCGTGGTCTTGAACAGCTTATCAGAGAAGGCCCTCAGCAAAGCCCCCTGCCCTCCAATCACGGCTGCTTCCCTCGCCTCCATCTCCGCTCGCAGCTGCATCAGCTCACCTCGGAGGCCATGATTTTCCGTCTCCACACCGCGCAGACGCGCGATCTCGGACTCCACCAAGGCAGCCCTCTTGCGTGCCTGGGTCAAGTCATACGCCAGTTTGTCATTTCGCGCGCGAAGGTCTCGCGCCGTCGCGGCTAGCCCTTCCTTGGCCTCCACTTCGCTCTTCAGGCCGACCTCTATAATCCCTTTGGCCAGCCGAAGAATCTTCTCGGCATCCGTGCTGTCAAACCCCAGCATACTGGGGATCGCCTGCTCTCCCTGGATAAGTTAAACACAACGCGGCACATGGATTAGACCTCGGTTATACACCTCGCGTAAGTTCACGTAATGAGCAGCGTTTTTGAGTGTTACCTGCGAGCTCTCCCCCGTCCGGGGCCTCTTGGATGGGGCCTGTGGCGTCCCAGTAGGCTCCGGCCTCTTCTTTGACAACGCCGGAGACCCCGCCGGCGTCATTCTTTCCTCCGACCCCGTCGACGGACGCGCACCGGTTGGTATCTTCCCCCGGGAAGATACTTCCGCGGCTTTCCCCTTCTTCTTGGCCGCTTCAGTCTTGGCGGGGCTCCCCGATGCCGGTTGCTTTCCGAAGTGTCCCACTGCATATATATCAATGGTTAATTCTGCGCAAAACAGTAAACTTAAATAACAGGACACAAGAACTCCTACCCTCTTCGGCATCTCCGTTTCCTGAATAATATGGGCTAAGCCCAGCCTTCTCCAGTTCCTCCTCGGAACAGAGGGTTTGGAAAGTCCCCACTTGTCGGAACGTGTGCTTCACCTCGGCCCCCGGGCTCTCCACGGGGGCAGTATCCAGCACCTCATCACTCCTCCACTTCGGAAGAGCTATCTTATTCCTAACAAAGATGAACTTCTCTTTCCAACCCTCTACTTTGCTCGGGTTTTGGACCTTAAACCCTCCTCGGGCGCGGGGACTAAAAGAATACCACCCCTTAGACTTCCCGAAGTTCTTCAGCTGGTAGAAAAACCTAAAAAGCTCTACAGTTGGCTCTATTCCGGCCTGCTTACTAACTACAGTGAATCCTACCAACTGCCTCACCGCGTTCGGCGCTAACTGGCAGAGGGCAATGCCGTAGTATCTTAACAACTCTACGACTATGCCCCACAGCGGCAATCTCAATCCTACTCTAAGGGGGTCAATATATACGGTCATAAACCCCTGCGGTGGGCAACAGGCCCTATCCTCGGGGGTAGGAATTATGTAATCAAGGTCGAAAGGAAGATAAAATGATGGGAGTTCCCTCTCAAGTTGCCCCCGCGACATCCGTAACCCTATGGAGGATACCTCAAGATCCACCGCCGGGCATTCATAAAACGATACCATCATGGTATTACACTCTAAACCATCGACTCTGTCTATGGTTCTAATCACATCCTTCTCCGGAATGATATATGATAGGGGGGGGATATCTAACGGTTTATCCGAACCTCCTACTACTTTGATCGAGGCCGAAGATGGGGCAGAAGATGAAGAAGATGAAGAGGATGACATACTTACTTGATTTGAATTCGAAAGGATGGATTTGAGAAATTTTTTATCTCTGATGAATCACAAACGCAAAGTTCCTCTTTTTCCCGCTTTCTATAACAGATGAATCACAATGGAGAAGATGAAAAGTTACTGTGCAGTTATTCCTAATATAAATGCAAAAAACCGACGGCTCTGATGCAGCCTATTCAAATTCAGTGATGGAGATTCATGCGTGCTCTTCACACGCTTTACAGTTACCGAGGCGCGTGGGGAACAGTTGTCTTGGAACTCGCAGAGCGTGTCACTTCACGTTTCTCTCTCTCATTATGGCGCCGCCAATCACATCAGCCTCACCCTTCTTCAGGAAGATTCAAGATACACTCCGGTGTACTTTCCACCTCGGCCATACTACCACACTCCGGTGCCCCTACCATTTCGGCCAAACTACTCACTCCGGTGTACCTTCCACCTCGGCCAGACTGTAATATACTTACAACGCGTTTTTCGCTTCTGGGAAATTCGATATCTCATTATAAGGTCCCAAACACCTCGGCCCAACTCGGCACTGCGTCCATTCACTGCTCCGCAAAATCCCAGGGACGCGGACACACTCCGTCACGCATAAACACTTCGGCCTGCCAGTGACCCCGGTTTTCTTGCTTACAGTTCCACCCCGGTGACAACCGAAGCTCCTACCTCGCTTCGGCTGGGGGGGGGGGGGCATCTGATAGGGATGACCCGGTTACTTCGGGCCGGGTTAATCCCGAGCCCGTTTACCAGCTCAGCGAACACGCCAGCAAGCGCGAAGGCCCAGGCCCAACAGGCCCAGCAACACGCATTCGGTCCAGTGAATCAAATCTGTTCCGTGAATCAAGGCCCATGATCTTTTCCCAACTGCCATGCAGATTTGGTGGGCAGGATTATAGGGATTTAGCTAGGGTTTGGGTTTAGTAGTATAAATAGATGAAAAGAACTCTGAATTAGGGTTCACACTTTGCTTTCTGGAAAACGCACTGTAAACTCAACATTCGAGTAAAAGAAACACCTCGGCGATTGCCGTTTTCTCCCCGTGGACGTAGATCTCCGGATCGAACCACGTAAATTCTGTGTCTTTACATTTTGTTCTTGTTGATTACTGTTTGATTGTGTGATTACCGGATTGCGCATTATCAAACATTATATTCCATTTTCATGTTTTGTTTTTCTATTTTCGTCCTTATAATCAACAAGTGGAAATAATCATAAAAAATATCTACGCAATCTCAGAAATCAAAACATATTCCTCCTGATATAGTAATTAGATACCGCCCGAAAATGAGACGGCTCTGAGTATGTGATTGAAGAGCGAGAGATAAGGGGACTCGCTTTAGGCGACCAGAGAGGACAACGTCAGAGCGGGTCCAGGCGAATGTATCGGGATTTCGAAGAGACAAGAAGGAGCTGTCACGATAAGGGAAGGAGTCCGAGCGGAGCATGGGCCGCTCGGTAAGGGACTAGGACGCCAGAGCTGTAGTCTGAGGATTAATCCTGGTAAAGTAAGGACCTTATTGGGCCTTTAGGGCATGAGCCCAATCTAGTAGGGTTCAACGAAGACCCACTAGATTTCATTTTTTACCCTTACCTAGTGAGGTATTATATATGTATGTTCTCCTTTGAAAATAACGCATGCTAGCTGAGAAAAAAGGAGAGAAAAAGTCATTTTACTACCCTGCTGATTTAATCTTCACTAAGTCCTGACTTAATCTTCGGAGGGTCCTCCACCGGATTGTCCACCGGGGGACTATTTTTTGCAGGTAATCATCGGAGAGGCCACTGGAGAAGGGATAACTTAAGGAGTTATCCTCCCTTATATCATAGAGTTGTAATTTGTGTTGTTTTCTGTATTATTTTATTGAAGGGCGAGTTCTTTCCCTGTTATTCCATTGATGAAATAATATAGCCTCTGCTTAGGATAAAATTCTGGATTTAAATCCTTCCGTTATAATTTCTCACTATGAAGGAATTTTATAGATTAAGGGTCAGATCCTTATCAATGGCGCCGTCTGTGGGAAACGTTTATAAGTTTAAGGCGTGAGTTAAAAATACCTTTATATTGATTTTGCTTAATAGACATTATGTTGGTTAAATCTGAGGATTGGGGGCGAATCCCCTAACCCTTGCTCTTTTTGTTTCTCTTTAGCATGCATCCTTTCAGCATTTATTCACGAATTCACTTCCAATTTTTTGCAGGAATTATATTACCTTTATACGTTTGCCTGGCATGGCTGGGAGAGGAATTCCGATTGCTGCCCAGAATTTGGAGGAAGAAATGAATCGGGCAACGGTGGCTTTTATTAGGGACATCGAACACACCCCCATCAACGGGGTGGCTCAGGCCAACCACCCGCCGGATACCGTTACTTTGGGAGAAGAGTAACTCTGAGCGTATGTTGACACCATGGTACGGAATGCGTTGGCACAACAAGCTTATGCTCTAGGGAATCCGTCCCCTCCATCGTACGCACCTCCCCCTATTCCGCCACCCCCACAACACGACATAGATGAGGAGGAATATCGGGCAGACAGACCACAGGCACCGGACGCAAGCATGGGTAATCGAGATGTGCGGAGAACAAAGCGCCCAACGAGACCGGGCGTAATGCATCTGGAGAATCCTGGGGTAGGGAGGAGGTTGGAGACTCGGCGGACAGTAGTGACCGCTTGGAAGCCCTCTCACGGGAGATCCGCCTAATGAAGAGAAGGATGGGAAGCACTGAAGGAGAGGAGAGGAGAGTAGCGAGAAGGCAGTTTACTTGGGAGATTCTTCGTGACGAGCTGCCGGTGGGATTCAAGCAGCTCCCATTCGAATATGACGGAACAACTGACCCGGGGGACCACGTGCTACGATTTGAGAATTCTGCCCTGCTTCATGGTTATACGGACGGAGTAAAGTGCCACGTGTTTCTGGCAACCTTATCCAAATCCGCACAACAATGGTTTGGACAATTACCGCAGGGGTCAATCCGGCCTTTTGCCGATTTCAGCACGTTATTTCTTCAGCAGTTCGCCAGTGCCAGGCGGCAATAGAAGACGCTCCTCTCCTTGTTTTGTCTCAGACAGGCTGACGGGGAGTCGCTGAGGGATTTCATCAAAAGATTCAACACAGAGGCATTGCAGATACCTCAGGCCACATCCGAGGTAAAGATAAACACTCTGACTAACGGCCTGAAAGGGGGGAACCTATTCATCTCCCTAGCAAAAAAGCCTGCTGAAAATTTCGAAGAATTGTTGAGTCGGGCGGAAAAATTCATCAATTTAGAAGATATAATGACTGTGAAAAGGGGCACCGAGCATACGAATTCGCGACAAGAACAGGCTGAGAGACTCCGGGTAGAAAAAGGAGGCAACTCGGAGAGGGCCCGAGTAGTAGCAACTATCCCGGAACGAAGGCCCCATATTTTTCCCCACACAATGTAAGGATGAGTACGGTATGAGAGTTACACACCACTGAAGAAAAGTTGTGAGGAGGTCCTGAATATTGTCGGGAACCATGCGGCGCTCGAATATCCACCTAACCGCCCTGTACATCCCAAGCGTCCCCGGTCGAAGTTATACTGCAGATTTCACAATGAGTATGGTCACGATACTGACCACTGCTACCACTTAAAGGACGAAATTGAACGACTTATCTGTGCAGGACACCTCAAAGATTTTGTATATCAGGAGCATAGTCAGCTTGAGGGGAAGAGACGGGTTGTAGAGGGGTAAAAGCAGACAAGGGCAAGACGCAGGCAGTAGCCCCTGATACCCTACCATCCCCTCCGATAAGGGGATTCATTAGCATGATAATAGGAGGTCCTGATGGGGGAGATTCAGGCAGGGCACTAGGTCTACATGCGTTCCGCTCGCTAGGAGAAACAGTGGGAGATCATGGAAGTGACTCAGAAGAGTATGCAGGATGAAGCCCCAGTCATAGGCTTCAGTTCGAGGTATTTCACACTTGGAAGACAGCCTAGAAATGACGCCTTGGTACTCACTGCGGAGATAGCTAGTTACACGGTGTCACGCGTCTTCGTGAATACCAGTAGCTCAGCCGATATCATTTTTCTACAATGCTTCCAACAGAATAATTTGAAGTTAAGGATTGAGCCAGTAGATACCGCCCTGTTCGGTTTTCTGGGGAGTTCCATACAACCTTTAGGACAGGTGACTCTTACGGTGGCGCTGGGGAGGAGGCCTCATCAGCTTATAATGTCATTTTGGGTCGGCGCGCCCTGAATGATTTTCAGGAAATCATTTCAATGTCCTATATGAAGATCAAATTCCCCACGGGCAGTGGTGAAGGTGAGGTAACAGGGGACCAGCTCAGTTCCCGTAGGTGCTATGTGGAATCCGTCTGCGCGACGCATGCTGCTACGACTTCTATCACCGAGTGGCCTGAGGATCAGGAGGATAAGCGCTGGAAAAAGTGGGAGGAGGATGAGGATATGCGGGAAACGAGGATACAACCTTAAGGGGAGTCGATGAACGTGGAATTATTCCCCGAAAAAATTAGCTTCTCGACGCGAATTGGGGCCCAAATAACCCAGCAGACAGAGGAGGAGTTGATAAAAATGTTGAGAAGGAATGCTGACCTATTTACGTTCAGTCCCGAGGACATGGGTAGTATAGACCCTGCTATAGCCATGCATCAGGTTAATGCCAGCCCGCGCATTAGACCAATCAAGCAAAAACTAAGGCATTTCGGGGCTGAAAAGGAACGGGCCATCAAGACTAAAATAAATAAGCTTGTGACCACGGGTCACATGGAGATGATCATGTACACAGAATGGCTATCAAACGTGGTCATGGTCGCCAAAGGGACAGGATCTTAGCGTATGTGCGGCGACTTCAGGGACCTCAATTCTGCCTATCTTAAGGATCACTACCCCCTCCCTCGTATTGATCAGCTGGTGGATTCCATATCGCCTGCGAGCTTTTGAGCATGATGGATGCCTATCAAGGCTACCATCAAATTCTACTGAACCCAGCGCATAAACCCAAAGTCAGCCTGGTGGTTCCGTGCGGAACATATTGTTATGTAAAGATGCCGTTTGGGTTGAAAAATGCCGGGGTATCAAAGAATGGTGGATAAGGTTTTTGAAAGGCAGTTGGGGCGTAATATGGAGTATTATGTCGATGATATGCTCGTCAAAAGCATTAGGGCGGTAAGCCACACTGGTGATTTAGAGGAATCTTTTGCAGTCATCCGGATGGTACGAATGAAATTAAACCCAGCTAAATGCGCTTTTGGGGTACGCTCAGGAAAATTCTTAGGATTTATGGTTACCGCACGGGGGATAGAAGTAAATCCTATGAAGCTACAGGCAGCCATCGACATGAGTCCGCCCCGAGGTACTAAAGAGATACAGAGGCTGAACGGAAGAATAGCCGCTTTGAGCAGGTTTATATCTAAATCAGCGGAGCGGAGCCTGCCCTTTTACAGGATATTACGAAAGAGCTGCCGTTTCGAGTGGACTAACAAATGTCAGGAGGCATTTGAACAGTTGAAAGAGCACCTAGCATCTTTACCGTTGCTAACGAAGCCGGTTCTGGGGGATATCTTATGCTTGTATATCTCGGTGGGGCAACACGCCTTCAGTTCAGTCCTGCTCAGGGAGGACAGGTGGTTCACGCTTCGTCGGACGTGCCAAATTAAATAGTATATATATAGATGAATATATATATATATATATATATATATATATATATATATATATATATATATACACACACTAAACCTCAACTTAAAACTCTAACCAGTAGAGCGATAAGTAAGGGTCGATCCTACGAGGAACGACAGTCTAATGTTGTTTCAATATGTCAAGCAATGGTAAAATTCAAATAAGAACAAAAGCAAACATCAAAAGCAATAAAGGTGGGGGGTTTTGTTTGTCGAATTAATAACTACCAATAACTACCAAGGACAACTATTTAACTACGATCAACTAAACTTGAGATTGATTAACAAAAGATAGCAAGATAGGTAGACCGATTTTTGGATTTTTAAAGTATGATTAAAGTATCCAACCCTTGATCAAGTATCCCCTTGTTTCAAACAATCTATGTAATTAATATCATTAATCAATTGGTTAGCTATGGAACTCCTACTCCAAGATTGATAACAAGCTCCATCAATCTAATTGTCTCTTAAGTATGATTAATCAAAATAAGCTTTTCAATTAATCCTACTCAACTTATCAAATCCTAAAACAAGCTCTTTAAGAATCAGTAGTCGAGTGCATTACGAATTAAGACAATGGAGTAGATTCAACATAGAACTCATAAGCTCGGTTCTAGTGATCGAAATCTATGTTATCCCCAATAAAATGAATCTATTATTTGCTACCCGGGAATCGAATTCATAACAATTACGGATTATAAACTCAATTCTAGCAACACACTAACAAATATCCAAATAGGCGATCAAACCACAATTAAATTCATAAGTGTGAATCAACAATCCCAAATAACATAAAAAATTCCAAAAAATATAATCCAATCGATTAGCAACCGCAGAAATTACATAAACATTCTCAATCCAAGGTTCAACTAATGATCAACGGCTGAAATAAGGGTGCTAGCCACCCATTACTCCTAATACAATCAGTAAATCAAAGGAAACACAATAAGACATGATGAAATTGTAGAAGAAACCAAGAACTTGGGTAGAAGGAATGAAAAGCCTTCAATCTCCATTCCAATGTAGCTCTTGAGGATGATGGATGTTGGAAAATATGTTATTCGATGTCCCAAGATAGGTTAATTTCGAAAGGGAGGATATATATATAGGGGAAGAGTTGTTACTTCAGTTTAAGGCAAAATCGCGTTCAGGAATTTAAAACAGGGCAAGGAATCTCGGCCAAGACGTGAAAAGGGCTTTTTCAAATTATAAATCGAGGGGTGATCTCGGCTGAGATTGGGTTGCATCTCGGTCGAGACGTAAAAAGGGAAATTTAGGGCTTTTTAGGGTTTGGATTATCTCAGCCGAGATTGGGTTTCATCTCGGCTGAGATCTTCATCTCTTGAATCTCTGATTTTTTCCTGGAGAGATATCTCGGCCGAGATGCAGTATCCGTCTCGGCCAAGATCTTCAATCTCTTCAAAATTGTAGGATTTCCCTGGAGAGGTATCTCGGCCGAGATTTGTGTCCTGTCTTAGCCGAGATCAATCCTTCAGCCCTGTCCCTTGTTGCCTCGACTGATCCATCGACTCAGCGATCGTTTGATGTTCTTTTTCGATCCTTTTGCACCTGTTTTAACACATAAATACTACAAACGCATTATTTTGCCAATGAGAATATAAAAGCACTAAATACACGTGATTGTGCACATTATTGACATTAAAATAGCATTAAAAGCGTCCTAAAGTGCGTGCACGGGACACGTGTACCAACAGGGGATTGCAGTTACCCATATATTACGTCAGTCGCGTTATGCAGGGGCCAGAAATCAGATACCTCCTTGTAGAAAAGGCTGCTTTAGCAGTGATGGTGGCCGCCCGTAAGTTACGACCTTATTTTCTATCACACAGAGTGATCGTAAGGACCAATTTGCCGTTGCATCAAACCATGGCCAGAGAATATTTATTAGGACGGATGGTGAAGTGGGCAGTCGAGTTAAGTGAGTACGATGTGGTATTCGAACCACATAATGCGATAAAGGCTCAGGCGCTGGCTGATTTCCTCCAAGAGTCCACTGTTGAGATAAAGGTAGAAGTATGGAAGGTATTTGCGGATGGAGCCTCGTGTATGGCTGGATGTGGAGTAGGGGTAGTCTTGTCAGGGCCCACTGGGGAGAAGCTTAGCTTCGCGATCAAGCTGTCGTTCAGGGTTTCCAATAACAAGGCGGAGTATGAGGCCCTGATATGGGGAATGAAAATCGCCGTGGAAGCACGGCTCTCCCATGTTATAATATACTCAGACTCCCAACTAATATCTCAACAGAGCTTAGGATGTTATGAAATCTGCAATAAAAGAATGGCAAACTACGCTGAGCAAGTAGAAAAGCTGAAAAAGAAATTCGATAGCCTAGAATAACAGCAGACACCCAGGACAGAGAATCACAAAGCGGATAGTCTCGCCAAATTAGCAGTAACAATTGAGGAAGGCCCAGAGCGGCAGATTATAGTATTTACGGCACCCGGGAATGGAGCTGACGGTTTAGTCTGCTCTGTTGATATTGAGGAGGATTGGCTTACAGAGATCATGAATTACCTCTGAGGGGTGAACTCAGTTGGCAACGACAGCCAGGAGGTAAAAGGTATGGTTCACTCGGCCTAGATGGTATTTGCTTCATTTAAATGTCCTCCTAATATGACCTTGCACTTATGCCTATATATTACTATGAGTTGTTTTTCAGACAGGTTAGGCCTACAATATAGGCGTCAATATTGCATTATCAGGGAGAACTTATTCAGGAAATCTTTCACCCGTCCTTATCTAAAATGCTTATCGCAAGGGGATGCGGAGTATGTTATAAGGAATTCACGAGGGATGTGGCGGAAGCCACGAGGGTCCAAGCAGGGTATTACTGGCCCATAATAGGGCATGATGCTTCAATCCTAACTCGCCGATGCAGGAGCTGTCAACTTCATGGATCCCTCATCCATCAACCAGCCGTTGAAATGAATGTCATCCGCGTTGCGTGTCCCTTCGACAAATGGGGGATTGACATTGTAGGAGAGTTCCTCCCGGCGGAGGGTCAGAAGAAATATCTCATAGTTGCAGTTGGTTACTTCAGTAAGTGGGTAGAGGCAGAGCCCATTGTATCATAGAGGAAGTAATCATGAGGTTCCTATGGACGAATATTTGCACCTGATTTGGTGCCCCGCGCATTTTGATATCCGACAATGGCTGATAGTTCTGCGGGAGAAAGGTAAAAGCTTGGTGTGCAGAGATGAAGATAGAACAACGTTTCACAAGTGTTGCACACCCACAAGCGAACAGACAAGTGGAGGTCACGAACAGAACTATTGTGAAGGGTT
This sequence comes from Ajuga chamaepitys, assembly GCA_958295605.1. NCBI lineage: Eukaryota > Viridiplantae > Streptophyta > Magnoliopsida > Lamiales > Lamiaceae > Ajuga > Ajuga chamaepitys. Next base: position 28,154,723 of record OY282499.1, read on the forward strand.
TACAACGAAGGCTGGAGGAAGCTGGAGAAAGATGGGTGGATGAGCTCGAATCTGTACTATGGGCGTACAGGACTACACCTCGGAGTGCCACTGAAATATCCCCTTTTGCATTGATCTATGGATCGGAGGCCGTCATCTCAGTGGAAATAGGGATGGACTCCCAACGTATCATGAGTTACCAAGAGGAGCAAAACGGAAAGCAGAACTGGACCTGTTACCGGAGTTAAGGGAAACCGCGATGGTATGTATGGAGTGATAACACGTTACTTATGCATGTATTTAGGTCGATTTAGGATCATATTTTATAGCATTTACGTGCATATTTGACCGACATTTATTTATATTAATAATATTTGGGTCATTTGACGTGTTTCGACTTGTTTTGAAGTTAATTAGGTATTTTTATTCCATTTGGATGAAGTTCGAAGAGGAAACAAGTCAAATAGGGTTAAAACGGATGAAAAGGGAGAAAAAGGAGTTAAAGGACAAACACGGCCGAGTCAAATATGGACACGTCCATGTCAAAAGTGGCCTAGAACATGTAAAAACGCACTGCCAAACAACACGGCCGCGTCAATAACCAACACGGCCGCGTCAGAATGTGTCCCGAAAGTGAAGTTTTTTGTCAGCTTGACACACCTCTATAATTTTGGCCATATCTTGAGATTTACAACTTCGATTGAGGTGAAATTGGTGGCGTTAGAAAGCTGATTCAAAGGACTACAACTTTGCCTGAAATAGACAAATCCCAAAAATGACCGGAAGACCCTAAAAAATGGCTTGGAAGTCAGACCTAAAAATCTGCCCGGGAAAAGCGGACGCGGCCGCGTCGTAAGGCCAACACGGCCGTGTCAGAAAGGTGTTTCTGCGAGAATTTCCTAATTTTAATAGGATTTTGATCCTATCTTCCCCAAGATTCGTCCTCAACTCTATAAAAAGGACCCCAAGCTCTAGGAATCGGGGAGGAAAACATCAAGAGGAACATCAATTACATTATTCTACCTAGAAGAAATCTTGGAGGACAAAGAAGACGAAGATCATCGAGACGGAGTCATCCGGATTTAATTATTCTTTTCTAGTTTAATTCTTTACAATGTTTTTATTAGAATTTTGTATTGGATTATTGCTAGGCATGAGTAGCTAAGCTATTCGTGTCCTAGGGTTAGAAAGTAGGGATTTTAATGACAATGGTTTGATTATGATTTAATCTATTTATTCCTTTCTTTATGTGTTTATCTCTATGTTTGTGCTTACAACTAGATTTAGCTTGATCACCTAGATTTAGTAATTTAGTTTAGCAATTCCGCTTCGAGAGGAGGGAGTCGTTATTAGACTTAGAACATAGAGCGCAGTTGTCTATGACTGTGTAGGCCGTGGCTTGGGATCGTTTCGGAGTTATTAGGTTTAATTGACTCGAGAGGGTAATTAGCTTAATTAATCAACGGTTTAATCGCTTCGAGAGAAGGGTTAGATTATTGTCGTGCCGCTTAATAAACACTAGAATTGGTAAATTAATAGGTTAATCATATTCACATTGAAGTAATATCCTGAAATCGAAGCCCTAGGATACCTATTCTCCTTGATTGTTAGTTCTTTGTGTTTCCTAAGTTTGAAGTTATATTTAATTGAGTACGTTAATTAGTAAAATCAACCTTTGAAACTTAGTATCTAGTTAGGACATTCCTAGAGTATTAGGGTATCAAACTACCTAAAACTATTCCTTGTGGGATCGACCTTGATAATCGTTACTACACCTACATTCGTACACTTGCGGAACACTAGGTTAGAAACCGACGTGTCATGGAGCAACACAAGAGTAGGGTAAAAGCTGCTTTTGGACGAAGGTGAAGGTCAGAGAGCTGAAGGCAGGAGACTGGGTAGTGAAAAGGGTAGATGCATTGAAGCATGTCGGTAAATTAAGACCGAACTGGGACGGGCCATATCGTATTGCTAAGGATCTAGGAAAAGGGGCATTCATATTGGAGGACAGCGCGGGAGTGGCCTTGCCGCGAGCATGGAACATAACCAATCTGAAAAAATATTACTTATGAGAGGCAGAGTTGTGTGTTTGTAATCAAGCGGATAATTGAGCCGCAACCCATATTAGAATACATATCTCAGATACCGTCCTATGATGCCAATCACATATGGGGACGCAGCGTAAATTCAGGCCCCGCTCGGGTCGCATTGAATTACGCGTAATCTCAGACTCTGCTCTGGTTGCATTGAATTACGCATAATCCCAGACTCTAGTCTGGTTGCATTGAATTACGCATACTCCCAGACTCTGCTCTAGTGGCATTGAATTACGCGTAATCTCAGGCTTTGCCTCGGTTGCATTGAATCTACGTAATCCCAAGCTTTGCTCTGGTTGCAACAGTACTGTGCAGAACAGAGCTGATCACTCTGATCCACACAGCATCAGCAACACCGGTCCACGAAAGGAGTCACGTATTCAGAGCTGTAACTCTGAATATGTGACTGGGGGAGTAGTATGCCCTGGATAGTACACCACCCGATGGGACCATCCAGGCTGGCCTACTACAATCCAAGAAATTGGAAAAAATTTCATCTAAGTACAAATATTATCTTTGAGTTACATATCCAGAGTTACAGCTCTGCATATGTGACTGGGGGAGTAGTATGCCCTGGATAGTACACCACCCGGTGGGACCATCCAGGCTGGCCTACTACAATCCAAGAAACTGGAAATTTTTTCATCTAAGTACAAATATTATCTTTGAGTTACATATCCAGAGTTACAACTCTGAATATGTGATTGGGGGAGTAGTATGCCCTGGATAGTACACCACCCGGTGGGACCATCCAGGCTGGCCTACTACGATCCAAGAAATTGAAAATAATTTCATCTAAGTACAAATATTATCTTTGAGTTACATATCCAGAGTTATAGCTCTGAATATATGACTGGGGGAGTAGTATGCCCTGGATAGTACACCACCCGGTGGGACCATCCAGGCCAGCATAACACAGTATAATACATTGAAAAACAATAAACAACGCACAGAGCAGACATATGCAAAAATTGTTTATATTAAGGAAAAGAAGATAACAACATCTAAGCCCATTAGGCCGTTACATTTGACTCCTCTTCTAGGGTGGGAGCGTCAACTTGGATAACTGGGGTCAGGGGGGAAAGGTTGGTCGTATTAAAGGAGGGCAGAATAGCGTCAGGGGCAGTTTCAGAAGTAGGCGGCGTGGAGGCAGACGGAAGAAAGTCAGAAGGCAGCTGTGGCGGATATTCGATGGTCAAGGCAGGTGCCATCTCAGCGCTGGAGTGGGCACGAAACATTTCAATAGCCTGACAGATAGGAGGCAGCCACCAGGCGTGAGTCGTTGGGTCGGTGGATGTATCCCCTTGGAAAGTTGGAGGGGTGTCAGGCATCTCTGCAATCGGACCGTCGCGATCCAATACCCCCTCAAAGCCTGCAGCCATGCCTGCGCTTGGGCCTCAGCCGCATCAAACCCGTAGCCGTAGAAATAGCCGATGTGGGGACCCATGTCAAAAAGATAGCGGCTGCTATAGAGATAGGATTGGTACAACCCCATATGCATCTGCTTCAGGAACTCATGCCCTTCCTCAGTCATAAGGAAGTCCTTCCTAAAGCAGGCTAAGGCCTCACGAGCCCCGTGGCACGGGCTGATGTCGCCGCCTCAGTTCTTGCAAGTTCCGCCTCCTCGGACTTCTTCTTCAAGCGTCTAATCTCCTTGCGGAGCATTTCCAGCTGTCAAGACCAGGTGGTCTTCTCCTCTAGCAACTAGGCTCGCTCTTAAGTCATGGAGGCCATGGTCGCCTCCATATCGAGCAGTTTGGATTCAAGACTGGCCGCTTTGGTGGTAGCAGCCTCAGCTTCCACAGCCAAGGCCTCAACCCGAGCTGCGTAGGGACCAAGCTGAATCATTTGAGAGAAGACCACAAAGGGGAAAGAAGGTTAGAAACCACAGAAATGAACGGGACATATCAACTAGGAAAACGGCAGAGTGGTGTACTTTGACTAAATGCTCGGCCGTAAACTCCTCATTTTCCTTGTTTAGCTTCCCATGGAAGCTCCACCTGTCATCAGCCGTCAGCATCTTTTGGACAAAGCTGACGAACTCACCAGGAGTAAGATCTAGGAGCGACTTGGGCAGCTCCAAAGTGAAGATGTCGTCCCGCGCCGGGCGGACCCTGTCTTACCTGGCGAGGAGGTGCTTGCTCTAGTCCACCCGGTTTCCCCCGACGAGATTTCAGAAACTTTGCCCTTTCCCTTTTTCTGGGCAGGGGTAAGGGCAGCAGGCGCCGGCGCCTTTCGTTTTGAAGCCGTAGGACGTTCCTGGGCGGTTGAGGCACTGGAGGAGGTGCCTCTTGGAGGAATGCCCCGATTTACAAAGGGGACAGGCGGATGCGACTGGATGGGAGCCGCGTCTAGGACCCGCCCGGAGGACTGGCCACTCTGGTTGTTTTTCTTGTGCGGGACACCCATTTTCCACGACATTTCTGCAAAACAAAGAAAGGAATAATAAGGATCAGTTACCTTAGGAGAGGAAAGTTGTTCGTTCACTGACTGTTCGGGCGTTAATTGCACCGTTTATACCAGCATCTTTAGGGAGTTTGGCTTTCTTAGAGGACAGGCCAAAGTAGTATAATATCCCGTCGGAACTTGTCAGCTCTGTAAGACTGAACTGGTCATTATCAAGGACATCACTATTCAACTGACGAAGGAGTTCAGCGCTGTCAGTGGAAGGCGGGTCGGCTGGTCCATGGCGGTTGGCGGCCTCGTAATACCAACTGTCACTGGGGAAGCCCCAAGATCCTTTCAGGGGGAAGGCGAAGAAATACTTCTTTCTCCAGGCCTTGTCTATGCTGGGGGGTTTACCTAAAAAGCCGACGGGCCCACCTTTCCGCGTGGATAAGAAGAAACGGGCTTCTTAACGTTTTAAGTAAAAGCAGTTGTTGATTAATTCCATGTTTACAGTGCCGCCATTGCCCGTAAAGATAATAACGAAGGACAGTATCAAGCATATACCAGACGGGGTGAATTGATTGAGGGGAACACCGTAGAAGTTGGATAGTTCTACGAGAAAAGGGGGGCTGGAAGACGCAGTCCGGCATCCAGATGACGGGTCCAGAACGCCAGCAAAGGGCCCTTTAGGAAGTTACAGCGTTCTTGGGGATCAGCAAGGTACACGTTGAAAGCACTATGAACACGCGGGTGAAGAGTGGAGGTGCTGGTCAAAGTGGACGCTTGGAATCGTTGCCAAGCAGGATTCTCTGTATCTGGGGGAAATGTGTACGTCTCCTCGTCTATGGGGTCAACTTTCACTGGCAATTCGAGCGGAGTAGAGGCTCCTGTTTCAGAGGCTGAACCAGCCTGGGAGGATTCACCAGCAACCGCCTTGGAGGAGGAGCCTCCTGATGACGAGGACTGGTCATTTTCATCACTATCAGATTGCTCCGAAACAGTTTGTTCGGAATCTATGGAGGAGGTCATTGCTGCCTCCGAGGTAGGATTCTCCCTCACTGATGCCGGGATATATATGGTGGAGGTAGGTGGAATAGTGGCCGTAGAAGTGGACGGGACAGTTGGAGGATTCATAGCTAAAAAAAAATTACTAGGAGGTGAAAAGGAGTATAAGGAGTTGAGGGAGGTACCTGTGTCAAAAGATGATCGGAAATGTGGAATCGCCAGTGGTATTTTTTAACACAGAATCGCCGGAAAAGAAGAAGCTCTAAGGTTGTAGGAAGCGAAAGTGGAGAAGAGTGTGGCGATCAACTATATATAGCCGGAGTATGGGGAAGCTCAACCGTCATATCGGTTGGATGGGGGACACATGGTGGTCGTCCCAGGAATCTAACGGATGGAATTGCATAACAAAGGAGAATTAACACATGGCCTTGTCAGTAGTCACCCATCCCATCACAAAAAGGCGGGAGAGGGAAATTCAAAAGGGCGCCTATTGAATTCCCTAAGACGTAATTCCTCCAGGCGGTTACACCGCGCGGGCTCTCTAAAGAAAAGGAAAAAAAAAAAAAAAAAAAGAGAAGAAGAGGGGGGAAAGAATGTTTGCTACTCTGAGCCAAAGCTGACCATTGCCTCAGAGTAAGGAGGAGTTCTGATACAGTAGTTAGGTACCGCCCGGAAATGAGACGGCTCTAAGTATGTGATTCAAGCGCCAGAGATAAGGGGACTCGCTTCAGGCGACCAAAGAGGACAACGTCAGAGCGGGTCCAGGCGAATGTATCGGGATTCCGGAGAGACAGGAAGGAGCTGTCACGATAAAGGAAGGAGTCCGAGCGGAGCATGGGCCGCTCGGTAAGGGACTAGGACGCCAGAGCTGTAGTCTGAGGATTAATCCTGGTAAAGTAAGGACCTTGTTGGGCCTTTAGGGCATGAGCCCAATCTAGTAGGGTTCAACGAAGCCCCACTAGATTTCATTTTTTATCCTTATCCAATGAGGTATTATATATATATGTTCTCCTAAAAAAATAACACACGCTAACTAAGGAAAAAGGAGAGAAAAAGTCATTTTACTACCCTACTGATTTAATCTTCACTGATTCCTGACTTAATCTTCGGAGGGTTCTCCACCGGATTGTCCATCGGGGTATTATTTTTTGCAGGTAATCATCGGAGAGGCCACTGGAGAAGGGATAGCTTGAGTAGTTATCCTCCCTTAGATCATAGAGTTGTAATTTGTGTTGTTTTCTGTATTGTTTTATTGAAGGGCGAGTTATTTCCCTGTTATTCCATTGATGAAATAATATAGCCTCTGCTTAGGGTCAAATTCTGGATTTAGAATCCTTCCGTTATAATTTCTCATTATGAAGGAATTTTATAGATTAAGGATCAGATTCTTATCACCTCCGATTTGGAAAGTTGGGTACTTTTAGCCCATCTTCTTGATGTGAGTATATAGAGGTTGGGGACTGTGCATTTTTTCTTCCAAAAAAAAACATATTCCTCCCTCTATTCCCAGATTTTTTTGTCTTAATTATAATATTCCAATTATTTCCAATACTAAAATTATATTGCTTCAGAAAATCGATCAAAACATCGTAATTTTATTCATGAAAACCGTTGCTAAGAATGTGTTGTATGGATTTAGGATAATTCTTAGTTTATCAGAAAAGTTAGAGTGGATGATGCTCTATCAATCTATCCGCCAAAATCCTGAATATATTACTTGATTCAAAATTAAAAATAGGAGTCAAATATTTGTAATCCACTAAATTTTTTAAACAGTCATTTCTTAATACAATTCACCTTTATTACCCTAAAAATCCAATTTAAGGATAAACCTCACTGTCGAACACAAGTCTGACCGTAAAATTATCACATGACACGTACATGATCTATTAATATGGGTGTTCCGGTGTCCATGCTGATGTGGCTGATATTTTCCCAGTGTACTGATCAGTAATATCAATAAGGGAAAATTGATAAAAATGTCATGTAAGTTTTCCCTAATTAAGAAAATATCATTTAAGTTTGGCACTTTTTAAAAATGCCTTCTAACTTACAAAAAATTGATAAAAATGCCCCGTGACCGGCTACTACAGGTTATTCATCAGGTCATCCATGAGTTGGCTGTTTTTTGCTTATGTGGCACTTAAATTTTTTACTTTTTTTGTGTTTTTCCTGCTTAGTCACTTATTAGGATGGTAAAGAAATTAATATATATATATATATATATATATATATATATATGTAAATTAATATAATATTAAAATTTAGATATAAATGATAGTTAAATTTATATATTATTTAAAAATTCATAGTTTTAAATCCTGATTTTAGAAATTATTTTAAAAAAAAATTAATATATTATTTTGAATTAATCTAGATTGTAAAATATATAAAATATTCAAAATAAATTATAGAATGATTTAAAAACAAAAAAATATATAGATATATAATTACTAAAATCTTTAATATTAATTTTTTTTTTAATTTTATCTATAAAATCAGTAAAATTATTTTAGTAAATCTTAAAGTAACTTGAAATTTTTTAAAATTAATTTATAAAGTAAAATTATGTTTAGAAGAGTCGTAAATCTTAAATTATTCTATATATCTAAAATTTAGATATATATTTTTACTGATTTTATAAATCATTCTATAATTTATTTTTAGATATATAAAATAATTTAAGATCTAAGACACTTCTAAAAATTAATTTTACTTTTATAAATTAATTTTAAAAAATTTCAAGTTACTTTAAAATTTACTAAAATAATTCTACTAATTTTATAAATAAAATAAAAAAATTTAATTTAACATTAAAGATTTTAGTAATCATATACCTATATATATTTTTGTTTTTAAATCATTCTATAATTTATTTTGAATATTTTATATATTTTACAATCTAGATTAATTCAAAATAATATATTAAAGATTTATTAAAATAATTTTTCAGATTAGTATTTAAAACTATGAATTTTTAAATATTATATAAATTTAATTATTATTTATATTTAAATTTTAATATTATATTAATTTATACATATATATATATATATTTAATTTCTTTACCATCCTAATAAGTGACTAAGCAGGAAAAATGCAAAAAAGGTCAAAATTTAAGTGCCACATAAACAAAAACTGCCAACTCATAGGATGACCTGATGGGTAACCTGCAATAGCCGGTCACGAGACATTTTTATCAATTTTTTTGTAAGTTAGAAGGCATTTTTAAAAAGTGTCAAATTTAAAGGATATTTTTTTAATTAGGACAAATTTACGAGACATTTTTACCAATTTTGTCTATCAATAAACACACAAAAATAAAAAAATAAAAATAACATCAGCTTATTTTAGAGAGGAATAATCATGCGAGATTAAAGAGATATAACATGCTTATCTCCCCAAATTGAACCCTAAATTAGCAGTGAAGAACACGAGAAAATTGTCTTCAACTTTCTTAGCAAGATCATGAAATTTCCAGTCAGGCGGCAATGCTGAGCATGGAGCGGATCCTCTTGCCGCGGACCATGGAAGAGTATCTCATGGGCTGGTGGATCATCAACGAATTCTTTACTGAAACGACGTAGTTCACAAAATCGACCTTCTCAAACACGTAGCCCTTTGAAACTGAAGGAGTTCTTCTTTCTAGGTTAAGATTGCAGTTTCTTTACCATAACAATGGCGGACACTCTGAAAGAGAAAATAGGCTTCCGTAATTTGAGTAAATTGGGTTCGACTTTGGTATGGTGGGTGAAGCCAGTGAAGGAGTTACCTGGGTATGATGCTTGAAGATGAAGAGATTTTGGGCCCAGGAAGCGACTAGATTCACAAGCTTCATAATTCCTCTTTCTTGATTGATTTCAGCTAAGAAAAAAAATAGGTTCAAGGGGTTGAGAAATGGACAAATCACCCGATTATTCCCTTAAAATGAGTTTATATGGATTTTTTTGGTGTGTGTTACTAATAGCTACATTTGCGTTGACCTTGGAAGCACTAATTAATGGGCCATGTGTACGCCAAGTGACGATTTTTGGCACCGGTGAGATTTATCGTCAATTGGATAATTTTCAAGACTTACGAAATTAAAATTGAAATTGTCTACCATACAATTTTATTTTAGACAATGCCTAACTTCCAGCACTACTTGTTATTGTAACAATGATGTGGTACGGAGTTTTACCTGTCATTGCAGTAACATCTCTAGAGTTTTTTTAAACATTTGGTTAATACAATAAATATATTTCATAACTTACATATATTTATCAGTAAAGAATCTTATTGTCATACAGTTTTTCATATCTTACTTAAATATTTTTTTCATATTTTTGTTACATGCATACTAATACTATATATACAAACTAAGAATTCCTAGGTATTGCCTAAAGAGGAGAAAAAGAAAATCGCCTGAGTGAATTTTTTTGCTGCTCTGCATCCCAAAAATATGTTTATATGAGAGCTCTATTAATCTTGATGCTACAAAAAGAGTACTGTTTTGAAGCTACATCCAGTCATGTGCACTACAACATGAATGAATTAATGAATGTACAACAAACACCAAGACAAACAACACAATGACTGCATATGGAAACCCAAAAAGGAAAAATACACAATACCTAAATCAACTGGACACCCACGATCCGATGTTTCCTTAACCGACAGAAATCAATCAGGTAGCTCTCATCAAATGTTCCAAAGCCCGAGAGATTGATGCCATACGCTTCCATCCTTTGAGCGTCACGTGGAACAGGCGATTGCCAGAGCCCATCCCACCAAGCTGGTGGGAGAATCGGAGTTAGAGCACATTGGTTAGGCTGGCTGTCACAACTTAGGGGTCCACCAAATCTGTTCCACACATGCCCCCATCCCACCTGATTTCTTAAACCCTCCGAAAGCAAATTGCTTTGGAAGCTACTAAGGAATGTAATGCTCGAGTTTACAGAAGCTTTCTCGTCTGTCATCCAAGGATGGACATTATTGTGAGCAATAAGTCTCTTCAACACGAGATCAGGAAATGCCCCCTAACCACTATGGGTTCTACCTAATACTGTTGATGTGGCAACCCCACATCAGTGTGTAATAGGTAGGGGAGTATTTCTGTTCAAATGATTAGTGAAATGATGTTTAGTAGATTACCTAGTGTAAGTGCTGCTGCAAGTGCTGCGATCAACTGAACATAGGTTGTCCCAACTCGTCGGTGAGCTCCGGAAATGACAGCATGTTTTGCGCGTGATGCAAGGAAGAAATCGACAAAGGCTACCCATCTGGGTGCTGGGCCCCAGTCCTTAGCTCTGAAATTTATGGTGTTGGATTTGTTATTGTTGCCGGATATACTTCCTCCAAAGTGTTCATAGTCAAAGTGTATAACCTGAAAGTCCAAAACCAAGGAGGGTTGAACTTGAGTCAACTCATTTAGCCAAGAGAGCATATAACAAAATCTTTTAAGAAGATTCTCCACAACAAAAATTCTAGCAGGATTATAGTGTTCCTATGTGCTTTATATTGCCAGTGTTACTAGAATTAATGCTTTACAGAAGAAGTGGATAAGAGTAGACAAGTAAAGTGACATATCGAATGATTACCTCTGCAAATTCCTCCAAACTTAGTGAAATCTCTTTGACCATAGAAGGGGTATCAGAAACCAAAACAACTTTAGGTTTCGATATCATAGGAAGATTATGGAGAGCATTTCTCAGGCAATCCACCACTGCCTGCTTTGCTCTCACTGACCTGCAAGCAATGCAAATCTCCAGTCAGAAGCATGAGATTTTGTTCAATGTAGAATTAAGCCATTTTTGCATCTAAGATACTTTCCAGTGTCTGCTCACCAAACAGAAATATGATGGCCATTAAAACCTCAAGGAAAACATATTTTTTTTGAATGATTATTGTGATAAACTTCCCCTTTTGCGCACAAAGCACGACCTTAACATGAATTATAACACGACCTTAGCATGAATTATAACTTTCCCTAAGGAAAAGAAGTATTCAAAAATAGATAATACATAATATCATAAGCACATGTAAGAATTGGGATGGGTATACATCCAACAATTGATGCATTATGAAATTCGGAACGGTGGTAACAACTAATTTTAGGATGCTGGTGTTCCGTTGTGTATAGATTGAATGGCACTGGGATTTTGGTCATACATATACTTTGTTCACTACCAAGTTACCTAAAACAAAATTCGGTAAGTAACAGGATACTTGAGGAAGTCAGGTCAATCTCAAATTGGACTTTATCATAAACATAAATCATCATGCTTAGTGGAACATATTAACCACATTTTTATAACATTAGGGAATAATAATATAAGAAGCTGGGACTTAGTTTTGGTGCGTGAAGTAAACAAGAATTCTCAGGAACAGTTCATCATAGAAAGAGGCTTTGTACCTACTTATCATCAACAACTAATTATATGTCTACTAAAATATTACGCTTTGTACCTATTCATCATCATCCGCATGTGAAGTGCAATATCAGGATCTCTCCCGCCTCTAAGAGCCCAGTCCACTGCCTGTTGAACATCTCCAGAAGGAGACATTAGAATCCTCATGAGCTCCCCAAACACATTCGGCCTGTACCGAAGATCTTCAGGCCTCCCGAACAAAACAGAGGCAGCTTCTCTCATTTCAGGATGTACATTCTTCAAGAAAAACTGGGCAGCCACAGCATCCGTAGTGTTCTGGAACCTGGTATAAGGAGAGATTCAATAATTTGGGGTGCATATCAACAAAAATTCCATATGCAATGTTCCATATTACCATATAATAGGTTGCTCCCATTCTCTCCAATTACTACAGAGAACATCTGTCTTTGATGGCTTCTGAAAATCATCAATCCTCATTGTCAGATGCCTTCCATATTTTGTCAGACAACGATTCTGCCTCCACAAATGTTTCACTTCTTTTAAAGTAAAGGTAATGTTGGAATAGGAGATGTAATCGCCAAACGGATATCTACCCCTGAAAGTAATATTTTTTGCCGAAAATTAGCCGTAATGAACAAGAATCTAATATGAAATATGAGCATTCTTATTCCTTCCCATAATTATCTAGTTTTGATACTCAATGAACCGACAAGAAGGGAAACACATAAATTTGAAGGAAACAACTTAAGTGAAAGGAGCAACTAGATAAGGCAAATTCCAAAATCCAACTCAAACAGAAAGGCTTGAGAGTGAACCAATATGCCTGGTTTGCCCAATTATCAGTGACCGGTTCAACATCACGCTCAGTGCAGCTGCAGTTAAGATCTTGTACAATTCATTCCCCAAACCAGCTTCTGATGATTTTCCAATCACGAAACCATGATTACAGAATTGTTCTGGATGAAATTCTCGTACTACTGACGCACCTAAAACAAAATTAGTTACGTTAACCATATACTATGATTTTCACAGATGCGTACAAGTGATATGTTCTCGAACAACATCTGAAGTACAATTAAATTTAACAGTTAAATATGGAATTAATTACTCAACAGAGAGAAACGAATGGAATACGCGTACCATTACTTGCAAAGTGATTGTGGATAATTCTTCTCACTCTAAGACTTTCCTCCACATAACCTCTGCTGAAGATCTCACCCATTTCTTCAACCGTTGTGCATTTTCTGCCGACGCTAGCTTCTTCATGCTTATTCATCGTCATATTAGCTGAAAAAACCTCATTTTCCGAGATTGCTAGCGTTTTATTCTTTATCAGGAGCTTCGGGGATGAATCAATGGACCTAAGATCGGCCATTAATAATCCGAGAATAGTGAATATCGCAATCACGGCTACGAGAAACGGAAGCGGTAATCGGCGTCGGCGCCGCGGCGTCGACTTCGAGCTCATTTTTTCCAGCCGCAGTGGAGTACGATGTTGAGGCGGAAGACTATTCGGAGCTTGTATTGCATCTGCGACTGCGAGTGACACCGACAGGATGTTGTATATTGGGCCGGAAAACTTGTTATGTAGCCCATGGGTTTAGATGAGTGTCCCTGTCCCCTGCAGCCCTTTTTTAAATAAATCTTTTCTTTATTTTTTTTTTCGTGGAGAAAGCCTTTTTAAAATAAATCTTCCTTATTCTTAAAAGGAAGATCGTTGAAAATTCAATTTGAATGAGGTGTTTTTTTCTCCTAATTTTGATTTTTTTTTAAAAAATTATCCGTCATTATTTACTAATCTCGGAAGAAAAAATAGTAGAAAGGGGAGAAATATGAGGGAGTTGGTTAAAAGCTAACCAATCACATTTTTTTGCTTTTTTTTTTTTTTTTTTTGCTTTTCCTCTTAATATTTAAAAGTCGTATAACTTTTTCGACTCAACTTCGTTTTTTATGAAAATATACTGAATTAATCTTCATTTCACAATCTTCGATTTGACATCCATTATGCATATATTAAATATTAATTTTTAAGTGCAACTTACTTTTTTATGATTATTATGATACGTTTCAATTTGATATTTTTTTTTTTGTATATAAAAATAGAAATGCCAAATATTATCAAAATAATATTTTATTTGAAAAAATTTCTACTTTTTTCTAGAAGATTAATTTCTTTTATTTTAATTTTGTCCTATTATAATAATTTTGGCGAATCATTTTGTTCTACAGAAATTCGATAAAAAAATGGGTCGATTTGTTAAAGTTACAATTTACCGTCAAAAGTTTAGATATAATAGTTAAAATGATTTGAGGACTGAATTAGTGCCACTTTTATGAAAAGAAAAATGATGTTACAAATATAATAGATTGATTTTTTTTTTCTTTAAATACGTCACAATATTATATACTTTAGCACCATTAACTAATGAACTAATATCATTGCGCAATCTCATGCTAATATTACTAAATATGAAATATAATATATATGTGACTTCTGGCATTGCTTCGCCTTATACGAATATGTAATTGCATTAGTATATTATTTAAATATGACAAATATACAATTATCGCATAACCAGTGGCATGCAATATATTTTATACTCCATACGTCCCGCATAATTTTGCATATTTTCTCTTTTGACCCGTCCCACATAATTTTGCACACCCCTAAAACGAAAATTTCTCTCACAATCTTCACTCTCGATCTCTATATTTGAAAAAGCCAACTAAAAAGCAAAAATAACTTTTTCTTAATATACGTGCCTGGTCAACTGTGCAAAGTTAGGCAGGACGGAGGTAGTATCAATTTTTTTACCTATTATAGTACATTTCGTACAAGTCACATCTCTAATATATTTTATTCATTACTTATTTTAATTTTCATTATTTTACATATTTACTTTTATATTTTAATAATAGTTTAATAAAAAAATTCTAACTCGTACATTGCACGGGTGGAAAACTAGTACTTTTAAAAAAACTACCCTCAGCTAAGTTTAATGGTAATTGCCCAATTATATATGCTGTAGAACTGTTATAAAGATACATAAATTTTAATGATCATCATTTCATTAAAACAAGTATATAATTACAACATTTTTAGACATATTACTCCCTCTGTCCCGACTTATCTTGCATAGGGGGGGTCGCGAGTATTAAGAAAAGTTGTTTTTGGTTGTATGTTGACTTTTCAAAGTTGCTTTTATAAGTTATTTGCTGAAAATTAAGAAGATGATTAATCTTCAAACATCCCAAAGGAAAACCTGCTTCTATTGTTACAAAACCACCTAAATTAAATTAAAACTGAAAAATTACAGAATCTATAAAATTGAACCTACAACAGTACAAAACCTGAAATTTCAGAAAACTGGGAAATTTTCCCTCCACTTAATTAAGGCAGTAACGTTTCAACAGCAAATCTGTTCAAATTTACAAAAAAATCAAATTCCCTCCTAAATTTAAATTTAACCAACAGCCTATTTCATGAGCATTGAATGTAAAACAACCACATTCAATGCTCAATCTGGAACTATTACAATAGCCAAAAAAAAAAAAAACACAACAGCAGCAGCATGGTTTGCAACACGAATCGGGTGGTTCATCATGGCAAAATCAGAGAGGCAGCAACATCATTTGAGGTTAGTCGTCGAACCATCCATAACATTTGGGCGGCTACAAGGCAACAAATGGCAACAAATGTTCTTATCAGTCTCAATACAAAAAGACAGAATAAAGTGGTCGTAAGTACAGAGGTCGACATAAGCCGGTTGAAGAGTATTCCGTTCGACAACAGGGGCACAATAAGACGACTTCATCATAAATGAAAGTCAACAAAAAGTGTTGTAGGGAGATGGGTAAAAGCTGGGAAAATAAACCCATATACAAATGCGATTAAACCAACATTTACACAAGCCAAGCAGGTACAAAGGCTCAAATTCAGCCTCTCTCTTCTCTACATTTTGATAGTCTTACAAAGAAGATTAAGTATGAAACAATGCACAATATGGTCCACATCGACGAGAAATGATTTTATATGCAAAGGGACAGTGAAAGAACATACAAGCTGCAAGAAGAAACCGACCCATATAGGTGTTGCAAAAGCAAACGCTACATCACGAAAGTGATGTTTATGTGTGCAGTTGCAAGACCTAGGTACTCAAGCCAAGGCTTAGTTGAATTTGATGGGAAAATTGGGTGTTTCCCATTTACAATTCAAGAACCGACTAAGAGAAACAATAGTAACAGACAAAGAGGCACGCTTGTGACAAAACCAATAGGTTCAATCACAAAGGAAGTCATCAAGACGTGCATATTGCAGCAGGTATGTGGTTGCTATCAAATTATATTTTCATCATCTAGCCATCCCACTTAGTAAGTCTCCAAGAATGGTTATTTGACATTAAGATTGTTTGTCAGCCACCCAATTCACCATACACTAATGTGCTGGATCTTGGGTATTTCAGGGCTATTCAGTCACTACAAGAAGAAAGACCATCTAAACAGTTGAGCAACTTGTGCAGAATGTAATTCAGTCATATCATGATCTAGATGTAAGAAAACTAGATCATGTTTTCTTAACTTTTGCAGGGCTGCATGAATGAGATAATAAATCAACCAAGTAATCAAAAGAAGAATCATAAACTCCACACGAATTCACACATTCGCAGAAAAATCCCTGTGAATCTAACAAAAACCAAATCCGAGAATCAATCATGGTTATAGTTAGAAATCAATCTATCGAACAGAAGATAGTCAGATATCAATCCCTACATATAATAAAGCCACACAACCATAGAAAAACCCACACAAGTATAGTAGACATATCACGAAAGCCACCACGACACCACATTAAGCCACCTGTCAATGCACCAGCAACAACAAAGATGAAGTCAGTGAAGAAAGAAGGTTAATTCAATGATAATCAATAAGCAAATGGTAAAAATACACATGAATACAACAAATAAGAAATAACCATTTTATTTCCGAATCCAAATGCGACTATCACCAAATTCTCACTTTTTGGTCACGAATCAAAGCAAATATCAGACAAATATGGCTGCGAGTGCATAAATTTGCTGATATGTAGCAAACAAGAAAAAAAAAATCAATTACCTAATTGAAATATGATTAAGGCTATCACATTTTCTTATGCAAAGTGTTATTTCAAGACTTGGAGCATATAATGATCAAAATGTAACATCAATCAGTTTCACAAAGTTATGTTAAATTACGAAACTTGTATATCCGTTTATCAGCGTCAAAGAACCCCACTCACTCATGAAATTATTTTTCTAGTATACTGATCAACGATTAATATATTTCCACTAAAAAAAACTCAACAATGTCAGCAACAAAAAACACAATCACAATCTAGATAATAATACCAAAAGAATATTGTGCATTAATAAAATAGTGTTACACAAAGACCAATTGCAATTAATTAGTCAAAATCATTTTACCTGAACCAATATTACGTTCAATTTATTAATATAAAGCCACTCCTTCCGAAAAGAGACTTCATCACTTGAAAGCTAAAATAAATCATCCGGCAATACATAAGTAGTCATTCTTTTCCAGCCAAATAACAATAAATAATATCATAACTAGGATACGCAGATTAAGTTACCTTAACTATAACTTCAGAAATATAGTTTTGCATGCCATCTCGTTAATCTGTGGGCAATACATTCCATTTGTACTTAATGACCCCTTCTAGAACCTGTACATAGAAGTTTCTTAAGTTAGTGATCATGGAATGGAGTTGGTACAACACAGACAATTAATCACAAAGAAAATGTTTCCATTAATTTAATCCAAATCTAAAGCATTTAAAAATTGTAATTACTGCTGAAGACAACTCCATAGTGCTACTAACATGTCAAAGTAGTAGTGTCTTTGTAAACTGCAGCAAGGATTCACATACTACAATGTACACCCGATCAAAAGAAAAAATGACGAGTTGATGGAGGAAATTACGGTAAAAATAAATAGAATGCCACAACTTGAGATGAAGTGAAAACTTTCAGACTTTCATATTATGCAGATAAGAATATATTGCCTCTCAAAATACAAAGAATTTCTTTCAA
The DNA here is from genome assembly GCA_958295605.1 of Ajuga chamaepitys. Classification (NCBI taxonomy): domain Eukaryota; kingdom Viridiplantae; phylum Streptophyta; class Magnoliopsida; order Lamiales; family Lamiaceae; genus Ajuga; species Ajuga chamaepitys. Next base: position 28,172,648 of record OY282499.1, read on the forward strand.
AAAGTCTCAGTGCCAGTTTTTTTAAAATTGCCAAGAATATTGAGATTTAGCTTTAAAGCAAAAAAAGGTTTTGGATAATCAGCATTTAGTCTTCACACAAAATTTGGGCTTCAAATTTCCTCCCAGATAGTAAATAAATTTTGAACAGGAAAGAAAAACATTTCTTTCATTTCTTTCTACTAAGCTATAGAACTCACAATGAAGCACTAGCAACACTGAATCTGTGCATTGGCAGCTTTAATCGAACAACAATAGTTGGCACTTTTTTAGAACATGTCAGCAAAATAAATACCTTTGCCAAACATGTAACCCGTTACAGGTGCTTCTGGAGGAGCAATGCGTAAACTTGACATTTTTATTTTTTACTTTGGTGAGAGAATCTAATAATATAGAAACTAAGCCTTTATGTGGGGCGTGGGCATATCAATCGTATTTTATTATCATTTTTTATCAAGGCACCTTTACTTGAGTAGAATCTAGTCATGTATTGAGCCAGTAAGTTCCAAACTAAAATTATTGGTGAGCGGTGAACCTAACGAACAAAAGGACTAAATAACCTTGGGACAAAATTCCAGCCCAGTTTGTGAGTCGTGAGCCATGCCATAGAAGCATTCTGTTTTTTGTCCCTGAAAGCTGTCAATCATAATATGGGGAAGCTCATCACATTTGAATGACGAATGATATAAAGATAATACATATAAAAAATGTCATAAACCTATACAAAAGTTAGTTGTTAAGCAATGTTCACCTTGTCGAAGCGTTCCGATTCACCTTCTCTTGACACATCAAATATATGTATGATATCAACCTCATAAGCTGAATGCGTGTTTGCATGAGTGTTCTTTGTGTATTTCTCAATCTCTGAGACAAAGATTTTATGGTTTGGGTGTAAAAAAAAGACCCAGTAACTTGAGCAGCATCATAAAAAATCAATTTCCAAAAGATTGAACGTCAAATCTTCTTGTCCTTATTATTTGGGAATGATGTGTCCATTCATCATGTATGTTTATTCATAGAACACTAATTCAACTAGTAAATGTTGGTGACCATTGGTTTTAGAAACAAACCCTCTAATATTTTCATATATGTAAATACTTTGTCATATTCTAATCTGAGGACCGAATTTTCTGCTACACCAAATTTACTCACAATAGAAAATTCTGCATTCAGAAAGCAAATGGGCACCATATAGGACAATGTGCACATTGTTTTTTAACCAGAATGGTTTGTTCTAATTGCTGTTGGAATTTCATATGTCTATATATATATATATATATCTTCCATTTCATTCAATTTATCATTCTTTTTCACGTTTCATGTACATATGTGGACAGAAGCCAGCACAGAAATATCCTGGAATTTTGCATCAGATCCTTTGTTTGCAAGGTATTTCTACTATTTAGAGATAATAGATAAGAAACTAGACTCTGATGATAAAATCAATAGCACATCCTCAAGTGCATGGAAGCAATGATACACAAAAGTAGTTGTAGAGAGGAGATGCTGACTTTGACATAGTCACCATTAGAATAGCAATTAAGCTGCTCGAGTAAACTGTATCATCAAGTTTATTGAATATAAAGCATCTAGGCTACAGATATAAGTTTTGAATGCACCATATTGATTCTAATTAAAAAAGTGGATTATTATTCATTGACTAGGTTTTGGTTGGATGGATGATAACGCTATTAATTGGGATGTTGTTGGATGAAATGATCACTAATTTCAAATCTTGGGTATTACTCATTTCTCAAAATTGATTTTGTGTGTGTGAGACATATTAACTAACCAAAAGTGTGTTTTTAAAGCAACCAAATATTGAAACTTTTTTAGTAGACACCAAGCAACATTGTCAAATGATTTTTTTCTCTGAAACCATGAAATGAAAAGTTTATCAACAAAAGGTTTTCCTTTTATATAACATAAAATATTGCCTCAATTACAAATTCTCACATCTACGTTTTTCCTAATGTTTGTCACCTTAGTTACCCAAAATTACCAGACTATGATAAATAGGAGTAGACAGACGACATGCCAAATAATTTCGAGATCTGGTCACGTAAATTCAGGAAATGTGCTTCAATTTTTCAGGTGTGATGAGAGATCCGTGATACCAGAACTTTGATAACAATAATTTTGACAGATTCTTAAAAACTGTGACCGTAGAACTTCACTTTCATTAAAAGTGCATCATAATTAAACTTCGTGTTCTCCAAAATTCATAATATCATAGTTCGTAAAAACTAACATAAAAGAGGGAGCAAGAGAGATCTGGTTGGGTGTGAGCAGATACTCTGCTTATTAATCTTCAAAAAGCAAAAAAAAAAAAAAAAAAAAAAAAAAAAAAAAAATGATTATTCTTAAGAAATATATTGCATGCTTGTGCTTTAATTCTTTCTTCAATCATTCTATATAGCCTTCTATGCCAATACTCTTCTCCGCAATTTTTTTTCTTTACTTTTTCTATGATTGTTCTTTGAATTTCTCGACAAATGCATTTATGGGCTTTTTCAATTCTATCTTTGGACAAGATGCTAAAAGATTTATCAAAAGGAAAGATAGTGATGCAGGGGAAGCAGTTATGTTTTTAAATGAAATTTTCTACAATTTTCAGGGATTGGATGTGTATGAACATTAACTTTAATGGTTATGCAAATGTGTATTATCTCATTTAGCTTGCATGGGTTGTGTGTTCTGATTTACCCATTATATGAATATGTAATATTGGCCGATGTAGAAAATATTTTGTTATTTGTGCACTTCTTGTATATTTGATACCCAAAGGTCTCAGTTGTGCAAAACTTGTCATATTTAATTGCAAAAAAATATGCTTTATTATCTTTTACTGAACCTGCAGGACGTTCACTAGAATAACTCTGAAGTTCTCTTTACAATGAGCTTCGGACTTCAGACGGGGCGAAGCGCCAACAACAATGCTTTTGTGGACCTGTTGTCGCAATGACATTCAACTTCATGGTTGCAGTTGGAATCATTTTGGGAAACAAAATGGTAGGTATTCTTTTTAAATCAATCTGTTTGGGAAAAAAATCATAATTCTGGATCAATTTTGTTCCAGGTGATGGGAAAAGTTAGATTCAATTATCCAATATTTAATAAGATTCAAAATGAATATTCTCGGCCATGACTATGCAAAATCAGAATACAAAGGTTCTGAGAAATATCTATCTCATTGTTAAAATTATGTACTAAAACAACAAAATCACATGTTTCACTACCAAATATGTAGCCAAAAAACACTTCACGACAAACTTATAGGGACACAGATCATGATTAGTTTCTAGCTGCATATAAATTCTTACAAAATTTTAGAAAATAAATCAGACAAAAAAGTACAGGGGACCATAGGTGGAATCATGTCCGGGTTGGAAAGAGGACTTGAGTTCAGTTCCACATTCAAAATTTTCCTACTTATAAAAATTAACTAGAGACACAAAATCTTTTCCAACATCGTACATGTGGATCCTTTAGTCCAAAATCCCTATATCATTCCTATCCCTCCATCTTAAGTACAAGGTCCTTATCATACATGAAACCGTTGAATATAAAGCAAGGAGCATAGCTTGAGCAATAATTAAGATTTAAGACATCCTCTAAAAGAGGATTCAACGAGCAGCACTGTTGGTTAGTTAAGAAGGATCAGAATTCAAGTATACCAAATAATAATCGGAGCAAGTCGAATGGATTTTCATCTTGAGCATTTATTGAGGTAAATAACTTCTTTGGTTCCAACCAGCGGTCTTGCATTTTCCTATTAGTTGCGTCTGCAAACCATATTAGCTGTTGGTAGCAGTATAGAATTGGAGCAATGTATGTTATCCATGTAGCCTACTTTGCATTTTCCTATTACTTGCACATCTTTTATTCACGGAAAAATAAAGTTAAAATAACTACGATATATGCAGGTACGATGTGTGTATATATATGTGTGTGTATAAAGTGTGTAGAAAACACAGTGGACCTCTGCTCTTTCACTTCCTTTTTTTTCCTGGGGCTGCTCAAAGAGTCTCACTGCCTGAAAAAAGTGGACTCTGATGGGGCAACTCAACAAAACATGTATTCAATACTTTCAGTTCAAAAACTTGAAGAAAATAAAAAGTGTATAAAAACAAAAACCAAATAAAACAAGAACCTCATAGAGCAATTGACTGAAAGGTGATTCCACAGACATCCTTATTTCCTCATAACATCTATCCTTGTAGCCTTTACCTTAACCTTCGTCCCCTACTGTGTAAGCTTTCTAGAAGATGACATTACAATTGTAATTTTTTTCAATTAGAAAAACAGAAGAAATAACTACACTATTAAAATTGTCCAAATCTTTTCATGATATCACTATGCAGAAAAGTTAAGTAGGAAACTGAATAAAGAGGCTTAGAGAAGCCGACTCAGTTCAGCAAGCAAATACTTGGGATTTCTACCAGGATTCGCTATAGCCTTTCCTCCTTCTCCTTATCTTTTTATTTATTTTACCTTATATCGTTCCTGAAAAAATTATAATTAGATGGCTAATTAATGATGACATGAGTTTGTTGTAGTGACTCATATAGCAATTGTGAATGTAAGAAAAAGTTAAGAATATGCCTAATCTTACTTACTATAGAATAATTACTTTGGGAAGAAGTGTATTAATTTGCTATTGAAATTAAGTATTTCATGCATTTTGTGCTCTAATAATCTAATATAAAACCAGAAGAGATTTTTTTTTCTTCTTTTGATCAGAAACAAAATAAAACCAGACATGATTAGTATACAATGAAGGATACTTAATTAACAACAAACTAACATATATATGTGTAGACCTAAACGTGGCAGAAGTTTCTTCAAAGAGGAAGATATTTTAGAAACATATCTTTATACCACTCAGAATTACTGATCATGATTCATGAACAAATAATTGTCACTATAAATCGTCAAAGGAAACTAAAATAACCGAAGCTAAAAGCGTGATAAACTAGTTATACTTCCGTTGCAGTGGATGTAATACCCGTGCCTCTCACAACTCACTGGCCAATATAATTTTTCCATTTCATGCATTCCATATTTTTATGTGCTATGTGCGTGATAGTTTTATAGTAATTAATTTGTTATATTTATTACGTTATTTTATATTTTGCGACTAATTTAAAGATGTTTACTTTGGTAGTCAAGAACCCCCTAGTCTAAAATATTGGGATATGCTACAAAATTTAAGACTACGCATGACAAGTTTAAAATGTGGAACATTATTTAGTACGTAGAAGTGTTAGATATGTAAAGGATTTTATTGTCGGAACAACAACAACAACAACAACAACAACAACAACAACAACAACAACAACAACAACAACAATAATAATAATAATAATAATAATATCATCAAAATTAATTAAGATAGATAAGAGGCGGTGCTTGACTTTACCTAGTTAAGAGACTATAATAATAATAATAATAATATGATCGAAATTAATTAAGATAGATAAGAGGCGGTGCTTGACTTTACCTAGTTAAGAGACTATATTATACTTATCTTCAATCTATCTAGATGTAAGCCATTAAAACATTTGGTGGCAAACGAATCTAAAACCAACTAAGAAGAAGAAAAAAAGAATGAAAAAAAGAAAGCTTCAAAAAGGTATGTTTGGAAGGATTTGAAACTTTATATATGAATTTCTTGCAAAGTACATTAATAGTTAGTTCCTTGTTGCATAAAATGGCATAAGAAGATAGGATCATTAAGTTAAATTGTAATTCAAATTAGTAAATTTATTTTGCTTGGAAATTGAAAACGTAGTCTTTCATTATTGAAATTTACATCTTTATTGCATTTAAATGGTAAACTATGTATAGACATATCCCCTAGTAATTATGCTACAAAATATATATATAAGACTAAAGCTATGTTGAACTTAGGGTATCAGTTCATAGAACCCTAATTAATATATTAAATTAATTAATCGGTTGCCTAATATTAACAAATAAATTGAAGGTTATTGATAAGTTTCCATATTCCCAGTTAATAAAATGTGGTGTGACTAATTTGCTATAATGTTTTTCTATATGTTATAATAATCCAGGTTATGCGAATTGTTTTCTAGAAATTTTAATTTACACCAATTATCAACTTCAGTGTAAGATTTTTAAATGAGAAAAATTGAGCATAATAGTTTATAATGGTTTAGGTTAGAGAAACTGAATCATATGAAAACTACTATTTGGGGTTAAAGTTTTAAGTGATATAGATAAGAAATAATATAATGTTTGAAGTTAGTGAACTAAACTCCTAGTATAATTAGACTAATAAAATATTTTCCTCAATATTTAGATTGATTGTGTTGGCAAACGTACAAGATACAAGTATTGTCAGCTAATTGCTATCGGGGACGAGGTAAGTAGAAATCCATCTACAACCACAATGCTTGAACATAGTATTTGTGCTTATTGTTTGTGGTAATTGATTGTTATATGTGTTGTTGTATACCTTCATATCAAGTGTTTTGATTCGTTGCTAAAAATAAACTAATGTGCATCAATCATGAGCATTAGCATCTGCAATGAGTTGCATGTGTACAAAAAGGAAGTCAAAATTGCATGATTTTGGGAATTGAAAATGTTTTGGGGTTGGTCATCACTGGTACTTTGAGAGTCTCTGTGATGTATATATGGTGTCTCTCGGGATGCTTCCGGTGACCGGTGTGCACACGGAAGAGGTTCCCACTTCAGCACCTTTGTAATGAGGGGTACGGGAAGAGGTAGACTTCCCGGTGGACTGCAGGGGCTGGTAAGAGGCGGACCCCTGGTAGTCTCGGGAGGATAGCCACTTGGTCACACCAACCATCACGGATATCTCGGGTGGACTATAAGGGGGGAGGAGGAACCCTTGGTAGTCACGAGTAGGGCCAATGAGTGATATTCTGGTCAGGTTGTGCCAGTGAAGGGAGCCAATTCCCTCCAAAAAGGTTTTCTTTTGAGAAAAGAGTTGAAAGAAATGGTTTTATAACTTGCATCCATTAGTTGTGCATTTCTCATGCATGATTTCTGCTTACTGAGCTTTAGCTCACGTAGTTCTTGCATTGTAGGTGAGTTTGACTACGCATAAGCTTGATGGCTGATCTGGCATGCTTTTGGAGCTTCTACAAGTTTTGAAGCCCCGTGTATATGAATGACGACCTGTGGGGCTAAACCTTGGACTCACTATGTTTTTGCTAGTGTTCTAATAATCTTTTTGGACATGTTCAAATTAAGAAACTTTAATATGTATATATTTGTAAATATGGTGTTGAATGGAGTGTGACACCTTTGTACTCGATCTGAATCTATGTAAATATATGTAGGTGAGATTTTGGTCTTGAAGGAGTATTCTAAATTGATAATTTTGAAAAAAAATATACAGGTTTTGTAAGGCTAAAAAAATTAGTATAAAATAAGTTTTTTTTACGAGGGTGGGTGTGACAGCGGAATCGACTGAAACTAATGAAACATCATCTCTCTCTTTCTCTAATGACTTATCTATTCTTAGATTTAAAAAATAGAAGATCATAAATTGGCAGCTAGCTAGGGGAAAATTTATTGAAGAGGGCAAGGATCCGAGGAGTCCCTTCAAGGGCTCTTCTACACCTCAGTGATCTGATGGACTAATTAAAGGTTCCCATCATCTTGATATAGGTCACTCACAAGGTCAAAATAGGATGTTAGGGACTTAAAGCCCAAATACTGCACTTCTCCTTTTATTTTATTTTTGTTCATATTACTATTGGGTTCAGATTTCAGCATCAAACTGAAATTGGACAAGAAATTGAAACTTACAAAACTCCAATTCTAGGGAATAAATCCAACCACCCACATCAAATATGCAATATAATAATATGATATGATTACTGGCCATCAATGAATGATTTTAATTTAATCATAAATGATTAATGATAGAAACATATGTTTCAAGGACACATGGGATAAACAACAACAAGACACTCCAAACAAGATTAAGGTGTTCCTCTTTTTTCCTTCTTTCTTTTTCTAAAAAGAACAAGTCCATTAAATTATACTCATGTAAATTCAGGTAAGAGCAAGAGAAATGTTTTCCAAGATTTAGGATGTCACACTAGACCTAATAAATTATCTCGCCAAGTTGCCTTGAATCAATCAAGAATTTCTTTGACTTAAAAATGTATCCAAGTCTTCATAAAACCTGAATAAACTTTATTCAGCTTTTCAAAGAGTTCATCTATAACTTGACTGAATTCTGAGCTGACTCGGGCGCTTGCCTGCATTGAGCCAATGTCCAGAAAATTATTGTGAATAACTAGGCCAATGGAATGGTTTCATGATTATAGAAACCTTGCCACTTTCTTTTCTTGTGTTTTATAGATAGAAAATAAAACTAACCATGGTTTCATTTTCCACACAGGAAGGCCATTAATACCACCTAATAGAATTATTTCCAACTTAGAATTATGCAAAATAGCAGGAACTTACCATCGGATCAAATTGTTTGTGAACAGGCTCGACAAGAACAACACGAAGGGATCCCAGAATCTCCACAAACTGCTAGTATATGCTTTGGTAACTGTTAATGATGTTTTCATCTCCTTCGATTTATGCTTTGATCCGGGCTTTAGCTCTCTCAAAATTATCCAAAATTGATAAAAAAAAAGTCTTCATGACTTCTCCTTGTGCTTTGACACCAGCTTAACTCGTTCTTTACCAGTTCGCTTACGAAAATTGTCAAATTCAGCACTTATCCGAAGAACCTGTTCCTTCTCATATTCATATTCTTCAGATAAAGTAGCTACCTTCCCACTACAAGAAATTAATTAATGTCAGCAAATACAAAGCATAATCCCCTAAATTAATCAATGTCAGCATATACATAGCATAATCCCCTCAAATTCCATAACCTAGGGTTTCTCATATTCAAAAGAAATTCAAAAAATGATCCAAATGTGTTTATAGATATTAATGACTCTCACAAATTCGAGAACTTAATTTCTCATTAAGCAGAATTTCTCGAATCTGAGCAAGTACGCATAAAAACCAAAGGATTTCATCAATCTCACATCAAATATCAATAACTTTCAGTAAATAACATTAAATTGCACAACAAAAAAGAAAATAAAAGGACAATGGATACCTTTGAAGCTCAAATGTTGTTGGTGAGTTCATTCGGTATGAAAATTTATCTTTCTTTGTTATTTATCTCGATCGAATTTCAAATATGATGAACTCGCATGTTCCTAATGGCGAGCAGTAGAGACTGTGGCTCGGGCAGCGAGCGGGTGGTGGGCAGTAAGGCGGCGGAAGTGCAGAAAGGGCGAGAGTGGGGACGTGGCAATACGGAGTACGAGGGCACGATGACTGCGAGGTCAAATGAGGAGGAATCGCTGTCGGCGGCCTCGAAAGCGGCGACGTGGTACGTGCGAGAGAGAGGGTGCCGGCGCAGGTAGCAAGACGGCCGGGGCACCGAGAGATGACGGCGGGCTGGGGGCAGGGAGCGGAGCGACTGCAGTTTAGGGAAGGATGCAACTAGGGTTTGGAGAATTTTCTCAACTCTTTTTGTTTTAGATAAGAATTTTCTCAACTCTAAATTGCGTCGAATACGTTTTTTTTCTGAATTATGTTATAAGTTAAAATAAGTCATTATTTAAAACAAATCACGATTTAAAAAAGAAAAAGTAAAAAGAACTCAGATCCTAAACAACAACAGGAGATCACAACGGTATAGTGTAACCGTTGTTGTTGAGCGAATTTTAATAGCAAACAACAACGGGTTTACTAACAACAACGGTTAATCATTAATAGACAACGGTTTTGAACTAAATCCGTTGTCTTAAGAGCGTTGTTGTTCTGCATTTTTCTTGTAGTGCACTTTCTTAAAGAGCAAAAGAAATACAAATCCACTCAATCTAAGAAAGAGAATAGCATAATTAGAAGCATTGTTGAAGGGTATCAACAAAGAACAACAACAAATAGGCAAAACAGCAGCCACTATGGTGGGTGCATAATCTAATTAGCCACCTTCGTTTGATCACAGACCAAACTAATTGCATAATTAGAAAGTTCACTTAAGCCTATCAGGAAAAAAAAAGCATCATATAGGCACAATAACAGCAACCACACAACAACAGCAACTATACAAGCAGCAACAACTAATTAGCCACATTAATTTGGTCACAGACCAAATTAATTGCATAATTAGAAAGTTCACTTAAGCATATCAGCAAACCAAAAAATAGCATCATATAGGCACAATAATAGTAACCACACAACAGCAGCAACTAATTAGCCGCATTAATTTGGTCACAGACCAAATTAATTGCATAATTAGAAAGTTTATCAAGCCTATCAGCAGACCAAAAAAAAACATCATATAGGCACAATAACAGCAACCACGCAGTAGCAGCAACTATACAAGCAGCAACAACTAATTAGCCACATTAATTTGGTCACACACCAAATTAATTGCATAATTAGAAAGTTTATTAAGCCTATCAGCAGACCAAACAACATCATATAGGAAAATTTACTTTTCACACAAAACCCTAGCCCAAACCATCTAACAACAACATGCAACCAACAGTCCTAACAGATTCACCAAACCACACAAGCCGATCATCAACCAAAATTGTGACCAAATGGAACATGCATAACACTTGACACAGTTGCAGGTCAACAAAATCACCAAAAACCCCCAAAATGGGGACATAGCAATATAAACGAAGCCTAATAGAGCAGAAATTCATGACCTGTTCGAGAATCGGGAACCATAAGGTCAGCATAGCCTGGAAATTTTGACATTTTTCCCTCGAATCCAGCCACGGACTCGTGCAAACAGCCGAATTTGGGATTTTGAGACTAACCTCAGCAGATTCGTCTGTGATTTCAGACGAGAATCTCAGATCTGGTTTCTTCGAGCCTTCATCATGAAAATCTTCAGTCGGAAACTGAGACTCCTCCACGATGGTGTCGTCGAAGTCGTAACAAATCTGAGGAAATTTTGGAGAATCCTCCATTAAAGTGAAGGGGAAGTAGAACCCTAATTATCGAAGAAGGGGTTTCGCTGCTATACAAAAAAGCTTTTCGATCTTAGAGAAGACCGGAGCACCGGCGTGTGGGTGGTGATCTGAGGGGGTGTGGGAGAGTTATCGAAGAAGGGGTCAGGCTACTGCTAGGATTTTAGTTGCTAAGGGATTTCATCAACGCCCTGGGGTGGATTATTGAGAGACTTTCAGTCATGTCATTAAGGATATCACTATCTGTACAGTTCTTACGTGAGCACTATTCAATCAGTGGGAACTTCGTTAGATTGATATCGGTAATGCCTTCATGCATGGCAGTCTCAATACTCCGGTCCTCATGGTTCAGCCACCTGGTTTTATTGATAAAACTACTCCCGATCATGTCTACCGATTATGTAAATCCCACTTGGTTTACGTCAAGCCTCCTTGGCTTGGTATCAAACGTTGAGTGCTGCTTTACTTTCATTTGGATTTACGGAATCCTTGGCTGATACATCTCTCTTTATATATCGTCGAGCTACTGATTATTTGTTGGTTCTTGTTTATGTCGATGGTATGATTTTGGCAGATTCAAGCTCCTCTCTTCTTTAGCGTCTTATCTCTCACCCCAAAGAAAAATATGCATTTAAAGATTTTGGCACTTTGACATATTTTTTGGGTGTCGAGATTGTTTGGTGTTGGGATGGACTTCTTCTATCTCAACAAAATTAGATGATTGATTTGTTACAACGCTTCAACATGGACGGCTCCAAGCCTGTTACCACCCCCATGTTACTTTCTTCTTCACTTTCGATCTCCGGCACTGTCAATTCTTTGGAATATAGAAGCGCTATTGGTGGTCTCAATACTTAACTATCACCAGACCTGATATTGTATTTGCAGTAAATCGCGTTGCTCAATCTATGGCAACACCTATATTCGATTATTGGCTAATGGTGAAACGTCTTCTTCATTACTCGAAGGGTTCATTACATCATGGTCTGTTTCTTCGACGACCGTCTTCCCTCTCTCTCACAACTTATTCTGACTCGGGATTTTGGTGGTGCCCTGACTGATGAAAAATTCACTTCAGCTTATGTTATATTCCTTGGCCAAAATCTAATATCCTGGAGATCACGAAAACAGAGAGGCATTGCCTGCTCTTCTACTAAGGCCGAATATTGTTCCCTAGCTTCTACTGTTGCTGAAGTATGTTGTTCAAAGAGCTTGGTATTTCTCTTCCGGAGCTACCTCGTCTCTTATGTGATAATCTCGGAGCTACTAGAATGGCTCTACATCCCATCATACACACTCGAATGAAACATATTGCTCTAGACTTACACTTTGTTCGTGTTTTTTCCTCTAAAGGCCTTTTTTCGATGGCTTATGTAAATACCCTTGATCAACTGGCCGATGACTTGACAAAGTCGTTATCTCTTGCTCGTTTCTTGCTATTACGTTTCAAATTTTCTATGGCAAATGACACGTCAATTTTGTGGGGGCATATTAAGGCGTAATTATCTCAATAGAATATTCTTAGAATATTTTATTTATAACTAGTCAACATTTGTATATTGTTTCCTTATCTTATATGTTGTAAACTATATATATGGGTTATACCCCTTTTTCAATAGAATTCACTTTTCACAATATTACTTTCTCCTATATGAACTCGGTGGATCATGTAAGGGGAAAACTCAATGGTCATTTGTCTAATGGGAGAGATTGTTGTGAGCAATGCATTAGGTGCCTTCACGTAAGACTTGGACAACTCGTTAGGTGGCTGATTCGGTAGATTGTGTGAGATGATCGGTATGTAAGATCTAGGCAATGCATTGGGTGGCTTCACGTAAAACATGAACAACACATTGGATGATTGTCTCGATGGATCGTGTGAGAGGAGCTCACCCGTCTTTCATTTGAGCTACCCATAGGATGATTTCACGTAAGACTTTGGTGGTTGGACTTGGTAGATTGTGAGGGAGATCATTTAAGAGTTTAAAGAAGCTTTGGGTGTCTTACTTGGTAAATGATATGAGGGGAAATCAATAGTCCAATTTACGTAAAGGAGATGTTATTACAATTTTAGGAATAACCAAAGTTGTATATAAATCTGATATGAAATGAAGATTCAAACCATAATCAAGGAATTTGTAGAAGAGAGAAGTTATGAACCAAGGGGAAAATCAGAAAATAGATGACTAAAAAATAAAGGATATTCTGGGTCTTGCTCTTCTGGTCGAAACAGTGGGACAATTCTTGCAAAACCACCGGAAGGATTTCTGGTGGAAAAACCTCAGATGCCTAAGTCAGCCCCAATGGTCGGTGGCGGAAGAAAGAAAATAAGGGAGAGAAAGAAGAGAGAGATAAAGTAAGAAGTGAGTGGTGGGTTGTGAATGTGTGTGTTTTTGGAAGGAATGAGTACTTATACCTATTACCCGAAGGACAAAATGGTTATTTCTTAGACTTCTCTAACTCGAACTCCGTATAATTCTAATCACCCAAAAACTGCATGTCCAACACTACAGCTCTGAGATATACAATCCTGAACATAACCCGGTTGGACCTTCCTCAAGAGTAGGTGGGGGGACAACTCTTAAGGGTCCGCTCTGAGAATTATGCCCCTATTCCTTTAACTCTGCTCTGTATTTCAGCTCTGATTTTCCTATTTTATCAGGCCTGAAAGATATATAATTTTACCCACATCAGATACTCCCCTACTCTGAGTAACTCCTTGGAGTTACTTAGAGTAGACAATAATAGTCGGAGTATTTTACAGAGTGATGCTATCTACCAAACTAAACTAACCGTACTGAAAACTCAGAGCTGCAATTAGTACGAAAAATTATTAACAAACAAAATTGTATGTGGACGTTGCAGAAAATAAAGCATTCAACCTCGAATCCTCAAATCCTGAAATCATCCAATTACACCCTTGATAGGATCAACATCACCCCATACAGAAGTTGTGCCTGAATTTGACAAACATCACTTATATTGTAAACTAAATATGTGCATTCTATCAAAGTCAAGAGCTACATTCAATTATGATAAGGCATAAAACAATTTAAAATGTGCTTAATTAAGTACGAGAGTCACACGATAGCAGAGCTGATCAAGTATGAGAGTCACACAACTACAGAGTTGATCAAGTATGATGGGTGGACTAAACAATGAAACACATACATTACCTTCTTGAACGATAATAGACCTAATAATCTTTTATTTGTTCCGAGCTGATATTGAAACTCGTTAGGAATTTATCATGTAGGTTGATGGAATTAGAAAACATTAATTAAAAAACTGCCAAGAGGCATTAAACAACCAAACGTCTGTACTTGATGGCCCTACAATTTAAGAATCAAAATCATGTGATATTTGTGGCTATATATAAGAGAGACTCATGTATTTATTATCCAGTTACTCCATAATTCTCAAAACAAACTACAGTGTCCCTAATAAAATCAAAACATGAAATTGAAAAGGTGGAAACTGATCTACCATGCTTGAACTATGTTGCTGTGAAGTGTTCAAACACGAATATACTTGAAAACCAACTCTAAGTTCTGGTTGTCTTAGCTATTCAATGTTTGCGTATGGTGAGTTCCCTAGGGCTGGACCCTCCTTGGGCATAATACTCCCCAAGTCACATGTTCAGAGTTAACTCTAAGCATGTGACTCAAATAAGTCTTGAAGAGCGAATTTTTTTCCAATTTCTTGGAATATGGTGAATTCCCTAGGGCTGGACCCTCCTTGGGTATAACACTCCCCCTGTCACATGTTCAGAGTTTACTCTGAGCATGTGACTAGAATACGTCTCGATTTTTCTATTCTGGGTGCCAAAGCCTCTATCTGAATGTTCAAGACTAGGTGGTATCTAAGTTTGCGTTCATGGTGGCTTTGGGTTCACTGAAATTGAAATTTTGTTATGGATAGAACTGAAATTCTGGATAAGAAGATGGTTGAGACCAAAGGCTGATCTGAGCTATCTTGGCTCAAGCTAGGAAGTAAGCTCCTGAGGTGTTCAAGGCTGTGAACTCTAAACATCGTGATAGCTAGAGCCAAATGTTTGCCATGTGGTAAAACTAAAAAGTTTCCAATTCATACTGCATGTCGGTGCTCAAGCCTATGTGCCAGAAGTGCAACTCTGGGCTTATGCAGCATGTAAGTGCTCAAGTCTGTGCTGCCAGAAGTGCAACTCTTGGCTTCTGCAGCATGTAAGTGCTCAAGTGTGTGTTGCCAGAAGTGCAACTCTGGACTTATACAACATATAGATGCTCAAGTCTATGCTGCCAGAAGTGCAACTCTGGGCTTATGCAGCACGCAAGTGCTCAAGTCTAGGTTGCCAGAAGTGCAACTCTGGACTTATACGGAACATAAGTGCTCAAGTTTGTGCTGCCAGAACTGCAACTCTGGACTTATACGGCACATAAGTGCTCAAGTTTGTGCTGCCAGAAGTGCAACTCTAGAATTATACGGCACATAAGTGCTCAAGTTTGTGTTGTTAGAAGTGCATCTCTGGACTTATGCGGACAATGCTACCACAGAGGGGACTGTGGGATACGCGAGCTTCTCTTTCTCTTTTGTTCTTTTAGCAACTGGGAGCTTGTCCAGAATTACGCTAATTCAATGAGACCATAGAAGGGACCGTGGGATTACACGAGCCTCATTTTCTCTTTTGTTCATTTAGCAACCGGGAGCTTGTCCGAGATTATGCTGATTCAATGCAACCAGGGCATGCTTGGGATTATGCGGAATTCAATGCAACCAGGGCTTGCCTGGGATTATGCGAAATTTAATGCAGTCAGGGTTGCAAATTTTGGACTTCCGCGAAATTCAATACTACCACAGGGGGAACTGTGGAATTACGCACGAGGTGACACACCCAATTCAATGCGGCCAGATTAGCTGGACTTATGCGTCCGAGGCGAAAGGCAGAGCTGGAGCTCTGGGGCTTATAATGCAAGAAGCACTTCCGAGGCGTAAGGTAAAGCTAGGGCTTTGGGGCTTAAAATGCAAGAAGTATTAGGTTGAAGATAGGGCTTGGACCCTCTCAATATTTGTAAATTCAATGCATATCTGGAGGGAGGATTAAGCTCAAGTAACATCAATGCAAATGTATCAGAGTAATTTATGTGCAATTTCTAGATAATTCCCTAAATACTAGATTTGAAAAAGTTGGAGATAATGCAAGGCATAAGAGACATGAACAGTTAAACGACATAAGATTACACCACCCTAAAATATGTGGACTCATAGCATCAAGGCAAATAGCCCGAAAATTTTGATGGAATGATGTTTCAAACGAATGGTACTGACAGTTAAACGAGGTGAATTAGGGAAACGCAATAAGTTCCTAGAAGAAAAAAAATGTGCAATTAATATGACAGAATATGATGTTCTGAAAGAGCTGATATAATCTAAGTATATTGATTTAGGAGCGTAAAAGTCCTATAAAAAAACAAACAACAAACCCCACTACACAGTATCAAATCGTAAATAGACTTTGCAGTAGAAATAACTTATAGGTGACAGTTCTGAAGCCTGAAACTTTGATCAACTCCTTTTTTATTTTTTTTTATAGTTCTGCAAATTCGAAATATTTTTCAGTTCTGAAAATTCGAGTCTGACCATGCTTTTCTAATCATGAAACTATTTTTCAGCTCTGAAATTTAGAATTCACATATGATTTTTCTCTTTTTCAAACTGACATTGGCAGCTCTAAACCTGAAAATCAAAACTGATTTTTTTTCCAGCTCTAAAACGATGTTTTTTACCCTAAATCCTGAAATTCTAATCTGAAAATTCTTTTATTTAATTATGAAACTGAAATTGGCTATTCTAAAAATATCTTCTCAATTCTGAAATTATTCTTCGATTTTAAAAACTTGAAATTTTATCAAAATCTGAAAATTATTTTCCCCGATTTTGTTACAATATTTTCAGCTCTGAAATCTTATATCCAAATCTGAAAATCCCTTCTTCTTTTTTTGTTTTTGTTTTACAGGGTTATAACAAGAACCAAAAGTTATCAATTACAGAGGCATACCCTCATAAATAAATATTTCCCAATTTTGCCAAGAATTCAATCTAAGAAATCTCAACTTTAAAAAATGAGGTCAACTTTGTTCTCACCAAGGTATTTGTCATTGTTATCAATTAGTCTAGCAGGATAATCTAGGAGCAAAACAAAAGATATGTTGCCCTTCTGGGTTTTAAGATACTTAACCATTTCATTCCTCATAGACTCGTATTCAAAACGCTTCAATTGAAGCTGGAGATTTTTTTGCTCTGGAAATTTTTACGCAATCATTAATCTGAAAATTTTTGTCTGCGAATTCGAGTCTGAAACTATTTTTCCATTCTGAAGAATCAAGTTTGAAAATACATTTTCACTTCTAAAATTATTCTTTTTCAACTCTAAAAATTCCTTTGTCAACACTAAAATTATGTTTTCAGTTTTGAAATCTGAAACTTCGTTCAACTTTGGAAATAGTTTTTCAGTTTTGAAAATTTGTTTAATTTTGAAACTGATTTTGTTCGCCCTGGCGCTTAAAATTTAGTGCAAAATTGATCATCATCATCATCATCATCATCATCATCATCATCATCATCATCATCATCATCATCATCATCATCATCATCATCATCATCACCATTATATTATTATTATTATTATTATTATTATTATTATTATTATTATTATTATTATTATTATTATTATTATTATTATTATTATTATTATTATTATTATTATTATTATTATTTTATCAAATTCACCAATTCCACTACTTAGAATACATGCTGATGTGGAGATGATAAGCAGCGTTGTCTTAAGTATACGTACTGCGGAGATAGGCAGAATGAAAAGGTGCACCACTCGGGATGCTAAGATTGATAGCATAAGCCGCACTATGAATCCTTATGGAGGGGCAGGGTAGTGCGTAGCATTCCTAGATGACAAATTCCATGCCAGGCGGGTAGAAATGGGCTACCCGGTCAACATAAGTCGAGTGGTCGCAGGCCCGTCCTATTTCTAATGGACATCGGAGATACAGAGTTGCTAGCCCAGACGATGGGCCCTTAGGCCTTAATGGGCCTCCAGCGGACCAGCCTAAGTCATTAGGTTTTGAGATATTTTATCATTTTCCCCTCTTTACCCTTAGGCTTGAGATATACAGGCTCTCTTTTAAACCTAAAAGAGAGGTCAGAAAGTTTTTTCCAAGAGTGGAGAGGCAAAACATTAGCATGAGTTTGAGATTAAGAGGTCTTTAATTGAATGTGATATTGGAAGATCTCCTTTGTAAGTCATCATTCAGCCTTTGAGGTTACAAAACTCGTTTATACTTCATCCTCAATAATATAATGGTTTATTTTGATTTGTTTAACATGTTTCTTGTAAGAATTCAATGGATGGTTACTCAAATTATTTCTAAATATCATGTCTAGAAATATTAGTGGTTTAATTTCACATCAATGGCACCGTCTGTGGGAAGAGTTTATGAGCATAGGACGTGAGGCAGCAATGATGATTGATTGTCATGTTTTATGATTGTTATATGTCCGGGAAATAAAGAGGGGAGTACTTCATGAGATACGATGCCCTTAGGTTGACGCTTATTTCTTCTTGTCTTTGTCATATTTTTTCGATTCCCCGGAGATCACCTCACCCCTCCGTTGGACTTTGTCTTGCAGGCACATTACTGTCCCCGTTTACTCACACAACATTGTTGGGAGAGGAATATCGATAGCCATAAGGAATTTGGAGGAGGAAATGAACCAGGCCACTGAGGCATTCTACCGAGATGTGGAACGCATGTAACTTAGCGGTGCAGTGTCGGGCACCAATCCCCCCGACACCGTCACTATGGGAACGGCCCAACTCCAGGCGTATGTGGACACAATGGTTCGAAATGCTCTGGCTCACCAGGCCTCGACAGTGAGAAATCCCCCGCTCTTGCCATACGCTCCTCCTCCTATACCCTCGCCTCCGCAGCACGGACCGGAGAGGGAGGCCGATCATATTTTCGAGCAGCGAGAATAGGAGATCAGCGCAAGAACCAGGGTGGCGCGAAAAGACGCCCGTCCTGTAAGGACCAGGCGGAACTTGTCTAGGGAATCTCATGTCAGAGAGAAAGCGGGAGATTCGACAGATAGCAGTGATAGGCTAGAGGTTCTGGCGTGGGGGATAAGGTAGATGAAGAAAAAGATGGGGGATACAGGGAGGGAAGAACGAAGGGAAACTGGCTGCTAGTTTGCCCGCGAGATTCTTCAAGATGAACTGCTGACGGGGTTTAAACAGCTCCCTTTTAATTATGATGAGACAATAGATCCAAGTGACCATTTGTTACGGTTTGAAAACTCCGCATTGCTGCAAGGATATACGGATGGGGTGAAGTCCAGAGCGTTCCTCGCAACTCTATCGAAATTAGTGCAATAATGGTTCGGCTAATTGCCCCCAAGATCCGTGTGCGATTTTGCAGGGTTTAGCGCGTTGTTCCTCCAACCATTTGCCAGCAGCAGGCGCCAGGAAAAGACCCCACTGTCTTTGTTTAGCCATAGGCAGAATGACGGAGAGTCATTGAGGGATTTTCTTAAGAGATTCAATGTTGAGGCGTTGCAGATACCTCAGACTACATCTGAAGTAAAGATTAATGCTCTTACTAATGGTCTAAAAGGAGGGGATTTATTCATCTCACTGGCGAAGAAGCCCACGGAGAATTTTGAAGAGCTATTACGTAGAGCGGAGAAGTTCATCAACTTAGAAGATATCATGTCAACCAAAAGAAGGACGGACCGAACAAACGCTCGGCAAGAACAAATGGACAGGCCTAAGTCAGAAAAGATAGGAGGCAGAGACAGACTCTGGGCGATGGCAAGTGTCCTCGAGAGGAAACCCCACATTTCCCCTCACACTAGTAGGGAGGTATGCGATACGAGAGGTACACGCCCCTAAAAAAGAGTCGGGAAGAAGTCTTGAACATTTTCGGGAACCATATGGCTATGGAACACCCTCCTAACCGCCCAATCTACCCTAGGCATCCTCGCTCGAAATTGTACTGTAGATTTCATAATGAATACGGGCACGAAATGGATCACTGTTACCACTTGAAAGATGAGATCGAACGTCTCATCTGAGCGGGGCACCTTAAAGAATTTGAACCAAGAGCGTAGTCAACCAGGCTCAAAGAAGGGAGCAAGTGAGGGGCCGCATGTAGGGCAGAAAAGCGATAAGGATAAAACACATGAAGAAGCCACCGACACCCTGCCCTCCCCTCCGAGAAGGGGTTTTATTAACATGATAATTGGGGGACTAGACGAGGGGGACTCAGGACGGGCCCCTCAAGGTTTATCTCCGCTTAGTAACACATGGGGATTCACTAGAGATCATGGAAACAACGCAAGGGAATGACATCCCTATCATCAGTTTCGGGCCTCGTAACTTTACGCCAGGCAGGCACGTCGGGAATGAAGCTTTGGTGCTCACAGCAAAGATAGCTAATTATACAGTATCACGAGTCTTTGTGGACAGGAGTAGCTCGGCCGACATTATTTTTCTACAATGTTTCCAGCAAATGAACCTGAAGTTAAGGATGGACCCGATAGATACTACTCTGTATGGTTTCGCGGGAGGATCGATGCAACCTGTGGGTCAGGTAACACTCACAGTCTCTTTAGGAAAGTAGCCTCATCAAAGGGTGGAGGCGGTAAACTTCTTGTTGGTTGACGCACCATCAACATACAATGTGATCCTGGGTAGGCCTGCCTTGAATAGCGTTTAGGCGGTTATCTCCGTGTCACACATGAAGATTAAGTTCCCTGCAAGATAGGGGGAAGGGGAGGTCATGGGTGACCAACATAGCTCTCGCAAATGCTACGTGGAGTCTATCAGAGCGTCCAGCTCTGCTAGAACGGAAATAGTGGGTCAGAGGGAGGACCTGGATGACAAGCGATGGAAGAAATGGGACGAGGAGGAAGATGCCACTGATGCTCGGATTCAGCCTCAGGGAGAACCGATGAGCATGGAACTATTTCTAGGAAAGTCAGGATTTACCATTCGTATGGGAGCTCAGCTGACTCATTCTGAGGTGGAGCAGCTGACAAGGACGTTCCGAGCAAAGGCCGACTTATTTGCCTTCCGACTGGAGGATATGGGTAGCATCAATCCTGCGGTAGCTATACATTATGTAAGCGCTAACCTCAGCATCCGACTTGTTAAGCAGAGGCTGAGGCATTTTGGACTCGAAAAAGAGCGGGCTATTAAGGAGGAGATAGACAAGCTCGTCGCCGCCGGTCACCTTGTGGTGATCGCGTATCCGGAATGGCTATCAGATGTTGTAATGGTCGTGAAGGGAGCAAGAGCATGGCGCATGTGTGGCGACTTTCGGGATTTAAATTCGTCATGACTAAAAGACCATTACCCACTTCCTTGCATTGATCAATTGGTAGATTCCACGTCGGGTTGTGAGCTGCTGAGTATGATGGATGCTTATCAAGGGTATCACCAAAATTTGTTGAACCCAGCAGATAAGCCTAAGGTCAGTTAGGTGGTCCCGTGCGTAACGTATTATTATGTGAAAATTCCCTTCAGATTGAAAAATGCCGGCGCAACATACCAAAGGATGGTAGACAAGGTATTTGAAAAACAACTCGGGTGGAATATGGAGTGCCATATCGATGCCATGCTAGTTAAAAGTCTCAAAGCGGAGGATCATACCCGAGACTTGGAGGAGTCCCTTGCAGTAATCAGGGGCAGTAGGTGTGAGGCTGAACCCCGGTAAATGTGCCTTTGGTGTACGATCGGGAAAATTCTTGGGATTCATGGTTACTGAACGTGGGATAGAAGTTAACCCAGCGAAATTACAGGCAGTCATTGATATGAGCCCTCCTAGGGGGATCAAAGAGATCCAACGACTTAACGGAAGGATCGCCACATTAAGCTGATTTATATCCAAGTTAGCCGAGAGGAGTTTACCATTCTACCGGATCCTACGAAAGGGCTGACGATTCAAATGGACGGCTGAGTATCAGGAGGCATTCAAGCAACTGAAGAGACATCTGGCGTTCCTGCCATTGTTAACAAAGCCAGTGTTGGGGGATATGTTGTACCTATACATATCGGTAGGGGAGCACTCTCTTAGTTCTGTGCCTCAAAGAGGAAGGGAGTTCCCAAGCAACAATATACTATGTCAGCCGTGTTATGCAAGGGCCAGAAATACGATATTCCCTCATAGAGAAAGCCGCTCTGGTAGTGATGATCACCTCCTGGAAGCTTCGATCGTATTTCTTGTCACACCGAGTGGTGGTACGAACTAACCTCCTCTTGCGGCAGACGATGGCTAGGGCAGAACTATCAGGAAGAATGGTGAAGTGGGCTATGGAATTAGGGGAATATGATGTGTCATTCGAGCCTCGATACGTCATAAAAGCTCAGGCCCTCGCTGACTTCATTCAAGAATCTACTGTCGAAATAAAGCCCGAGATATGGAAGGTGCATGTTTGTGGATGCAGTGTCATGTGCCGCCGGATGTGGAGCGGGGACAACTTTGAGCGGACCTATGGGAGAAGAGTTAAACTTTGTAGTTAAATTCCCCTTCAAAGTTTTAGACAATGAGGCTGAATATGAAGCATTAGTGTGGGGGATGAAAATCTCCATGGAAGCACATATTTCTCATATTGTGATACACTCTGACTCGCAACTAATCACTCAGCAAAGTACGAGACACTATTAGGTGCGCAATCAGCAAATGGCTGGCTATGCCAGACAGGTTGAAAAATTGAAAGTGAAATTCCTCAGCGTGGCTATACAGCAAATACCCCGCGCTGAAAACCAAAAGACGGACCACTTGGCAAAATTCGCGGTAAACATGGAGGCGGTCCGGAAAGGCAAATTACTGTGTTTACAGCCCCTAGCAGCGCAGCAGAGGGGGCCATCTACTGGGTCGAAGCAAAGGAGGACTAGCGGACGAAAATCATAAATCACCTTAGGGAGCTCGAGATTAACACTCTGGAAAATCAAGGGGAAGGTATGAAGTACCAATAAAAGGTCGTGTTTCTATTCTTTAAAAATACCACTAAATTTTTCACTCATATGTGCTTACGTCCTAACATGCTATTCAAAAAGTCCTTCACGAGACCCTATCTAAACTGCTTATCTAGAGCGGATGCAGAATATGTACTTCGGGAGATTCATGAAGGCTGCGGAGGTAGCCATGAGGGTGACCGAGCAATAACAAGGAAGGCATTACAGGCTGGCTATTATTGGCCCACGATGGGGCGTGACGCGATCGAGCTGGTCCGACACTGCAAGAGTTGTCAGTTCCATGGCTCTTTGATCCATAAACCTGCTCTCGAGTTAACAATCATACATGCCGCGTGCCCCTTTGACAAATGGGGAATTGACATATTCCCCCCGTCCGGTGGCCAGAAGAAATACTTGACAGTGGCAATTGACTACTTCAGCAAATGGGTTGAGGCAGAGCCGACCGCGCAGATTACTGAGGAGTTTGTTATGAAATTTCTGTGGAAGAACATTTATACTAGCGTCGGGGCACCGCGAATTTTGATATCAGATAACGGGCGGCAGTTTTGTGGAAGAAAAGTGAAAGCCTGGTGCACGGAGATGAAAATAGAGCAATGTTTTGTGAGTGTAGCTCACCCACAAGCAAACGGACAGGTAGAGGTGACAAATAGGACCATCATAGCGTGCTTACAGAAAAGGTTGGAAGAAGCAGGAGGAAGGTGGAGCGATGAACTGGAATCCATTCTGTGGGCTTACAGGACGACACCGCAAGTAACAACAAACGTATCTCTATTTGCGTTAGTCTATGGATCCGAGGCAATCATCCTAGCGAAAATAGGCAAGGATTCTCCAAGGATCATGAGCTGCCAGGAAGGAAGAAACACCGAATTGGGGAAGGCAGAGCTTGACTTGTTGCTAGAATTAAGGGAGACAACTATGGTGAAAATGGAGCGGTACACAGGCCAGGTGAAGGACACTTTTGGATGCAAAGTCAAGGTCAGAGAGCTAAAGGTAGCAGACTGGGTGCTAAAAAAGGTGGATGCCCTCAAACGTGTGGGCAAACTGCAGCCCAACTGGGAGGGACCCTATCGCATCAGCCGGGAGCTAGGAAAGGGAGCATCCTTATTAGAGGACAGGACCGGCACAACACTACCAAGAGCATGGAACATTCGCAACCTTAAGAGATATTATCTATAGGAGCATGGGTGGTCACATTTGCAAATCAAGCGGACATTTGAGCCGCAACTTATAATGAAATACATATCTCAGACCTCTTTATGGTGACATGCATATTTCGTTTGGAGCTCGCGTAATCCCAAGCACCCCCTTCCCCTGGTCGCATTGAATTTTGCGTAATCCCAGGCACCCTGCCTTGGTCGCATTGAATTATGCGTAATCTCAGGCTCCGCCCGGGTCGCATTGAATTATGCGTAATCCCAGGCTTAGCCCTCGTTGCATTGAATTACGCATAATCCCAAGCTGTGCCCTGGTTGCATTGAATCTGCGTAATCCAAAACTTCGCTCTGGTCGCAACGGCGTTGTGCAAAACAGAGTTGATCACTCTGATCCACACAACACCAATCACACCTAATCCCAAAGTGAGTCGCATATCTAGATATACCGCTCTGAATATGTGACTGGGGGAGTAGTATGCCCTAGATGACGCACCACTCGGCATGGTCATCTCGGCTGGCATACCACGATCTGAGCAATCAGAATTTTTTTCGCTTAAGTATAAAAGCTAATTCTTTGAGTCACATATCCAGATATACCGCTCTGAATATGTGACTGGGAAAGTAGTATGCCCTGGATGATGCACCGCCTAGCGGGGTCATCCAAGCTGGCATACCATGATCCGAGAAATCGGGAAATTTTTCTCTTAAGTATAAAAGTTAATTCTTTGAGCCACATATCCAGATGTACCGCTCTGAATATGTGACTAGGGGAGTAGTATGCCCTGGATGACGCACCGCCCGACGGGATCATCCAGGCTGGCATACTACGATAAGAGAAATAAAGGCAAGAGTAAGACAATATAGGGAGTGAAGAAAAAACCAGTAGTATTAAAAAAAAAAAGAAGAGTCATAATCACTACAACTATTTCTATTACATCCAACAAATCAAGTATGCTGTTGTGGCTCTCCATCCAGAGTCGGAGCTTCAGTATGAGAAAGATTAGGTAGAGGGACAAGATGGCTAGAACGGACTAAGACACGACGGCGTCAACAGCAGGCGGTGTCGAAGCAGAAGGGAGAAAATCAGGAGGAAGCTGTGGGGGTAAGATAGTGCGGACGCAGGCGTAGGATCAGCACTCGAAGAAGTGTTGAACATCTCTATGGCCCGACATATGGGAGTAACCACCAAGCGTGGGTCTCAACATCGGCCGAGGTATCACCCTTAAAAGTCGGAGGAGCATCGGGCATCTCCTGAAGACGCAGATCACGATCCAGAACGCCCTCAAACCCCGCTGCCCGTACCTACACTTCAGCCGCGTCGAAGCCATACTCATAAAAGTAGCCGATATGAGGTCCCATATCATAGAGGCAGCGACTACTCCCGAGATAGCTCTCGTAAAGGCCTAAATGAAGCTGCTTCAGAATGGCTTGACCCTCTTCAAACAGCAGAAAGTTCCTCTTGAAATTGTCCAAAGCTTCCCGCGCCCTTGCCGTTTTCTTTGCGGCCGTTGCCTGATCTCTCCCTCTCTCAGCATGCTCAACCCTCCCCCTCAACATCTCATTCTCCGTGCGAAGGGCCTTCATCTGAGCGGCCTAGCTAGTCTTTTCTTCCAGTAGGAGAATCCGCTCCTGCGTCAGGGATGCCATTGTAGATTCTTGGTCAAGTATCTTTGACTTAAGGCTGGCCACCTTTGTGTTGGCATTTTTCGCCTCAAAGGCTAGTGCTTCAACTCGTTCGGGGCATGGTCCAAACTGAATCATTTGAGAGAAGCCCACAAGAAACTGAAAAAGAACATATTAAGGTTCATAAAAAGCCCACGGAGGAGTAGCAACTGATCAAGAAGGGAGAGGCATACCTTGACCAAGTGTTCGGCCGTGAACTCCTCATTTTCTTTGTCCAGCTTTCCGTGGAAGCTCCATCTATCATTGGAAGTGAGTATCTTTCGAATGAAACTCGCTGCTTCCCCAGGAGAAAGATCTAGCAGCGACTTCGGCAGTTCTAAGGTGAATAGGTCGTCTCTAGCTGTGCAGATTCTTTCCCTCACAACAGGGGAACTTTACCGCCAGACCGCTCAAAGGGGGCTATCAAGCCCTCCTGAAACTTCCCTTTGCCTTTCTTCTAGAGCGGTGCAGGGGCAGCTGAAGGCTGGCCCTTTCATTTAGTTGCAGCAGGGAGTTCCTGTGGGAGAGAGGAGCTCGAGGATGTAATGTGCGGGAAGGCGCTACTTCTGACAGGTGGAACTGGTGGATGCGATTGAATGGGAGAAGCGTCTAAAACACGTTCGGACTGAGAGCCACTCTGCTCACCTTTCTTGCGGGGAATCCCATGCTTCCGCGACATCTCTGCGAAAAATAAAGCAGAAGGACGATTTGAAGGGGTGATCAAAGAAGTACGCATTAATATATAAATGAGGCGGCATCTATGCTGCATATACCAGCGTCCGGGGGAAGTTTTGTTTTCTTGGAGGATAGGCCAAAATGATATAAGATCCCTTCCGAACTAGTCAGGCCTGTTAATGAAAAAGAGTCATTGGTTATGATGTCCTAGTTCAACTTATTTATCAGTGCCGCCTAGTCCTCTGGTAGGGTGTAGGATGGGCCGGGGTGGTTGGCCGACTCATAATACCAACCGCCATGTGGGAAATACCAGGGCTCCCGATGGGGGTAAGCGAAGAAATACTTTTTTCTCCAGGCTTTATCTGTGTAGGAGGTTTACCCAAAAAATTAATCGGTCCCCTATTTCTGGTTGGGAGGAAAAAATGTGCTTCTTGGCATTTGAGGTAAAAACAACTATCCATTATCCACTAAATCCATGTCAACTTCCCCCTCATTCCCTTTAATGATTATGTAAAAGCTTAGTATCAAGCGTATCCCAGAGGGGGTAAATTGGTTTAAGGGAACGCCGTAAAAATTGGAGAGTTCACACAAGAAGGTAGGTGGAGGAAAGTGCAGACCAACGTCTAGTTGCCTAGGCCAGAAGGCTAGTTGGGGGCCTCGGAGAAAGTTAGGGCATTCTTTGGGATCATAAAGGTATAGGTCATACGCGCATTTAAGGCGAGATCGTAGGGCGGCTATACTTGTCAACTCTAACGCGGGGAATCAGTGCCAAAAGGGATTCTCAGGATCAGCAGGAAGGGCGAAGGCCTCAGCATGGTCCGAATCATCACCCCGACCGGCCTGAGTAGGAGCAGAGGTACCAAGTTCCGATATGGAACCAACAGAAGAGGACTCCCCCAGGTGTTGAGTCGAGGAATTTCGGCTACCATCGGAGGAGTCAGTAACCGTTCGCTCCGAACTACTTACTGGAGAGGTGGCAGGGTTGTTAGTCGCCGGAATAGTATTTTTGGTGGGTGGTAGATTGGAGGTTCCAATGTCAGAAATTGGGGGTATTGAGGTATGATCCATGTTTAGTGAGATTAAAAAGAACGAGAAGCACAGATGGAAAGGAAAGCAAAGTACCTGGGATCTCTTGATTCAGAAGAATACAACCGTTTGAAACGAGGATCGAAAGATCGTATAAAAGACAGAACACGGGAGTTGTGGAAGGCGAAAGTGATGAAGAATGAAACAAAAATCTATTCATAGGCACAAAGTGGGGAAGCTCAACCGTCTAGCGCCCAGGATGATGAACGTGGTGCCCCCGATGAGAGGATCAGTGGCAAGCTGACACGTGGTCAGATCATCAGTCATCAGTCCCATCAATAAAGGCAAGAAAGGGAAATTCAAAAACAGGTCATCTGAAAACCTTGAGGTGTAAAAGGTCAGCACAGTAGCAAGGGCGTAAAAAATAATAAATAATATTTTCTGCCACTTTGAGTTGAAATGGACTTGTAACTCAAAATAGGCGGGAGTACTAATGTGGAGATGAGAAGCAGTGTTGTCTTAAGTATACGTACTGTGGAGATAGGCGGAATGAAAAGGTTCACCACTCGAGATGCTAAGATCGATAACATAAGTCGCGTGGTGAATCCCTATGGAGGGACGGGGTCCGTGCGGAGCGTTCCCAAAAGACAAATTCCACACTAGGTGGGTGAAAACGGGCTACCCGGTCAACATAAGCCGAGCGGTCGCAGGCCCGCCCTATTTCTAATGGACATCGGAGATACAGAGCTGCTAGCCTAGACGATGGGCCCTTAGGCCTTAATGGGCCTCCAGCGGACCAGCCCAAGTCATTAGGGTTTTGAGATATTTTATTGTTTTCCCCTCTTTACCCCTAGGCTTGAGATACTATATATAGGCTCTCTTTTAAACCTAAAAGAGAGGTATGAAAGTTTTTTCCAAGAGTGGAGAGGCAAAATATTAGCATGAGTTTGAGATTAAGAGGTTCGTAATTGAGTGTGATATTGGAAGATCTCCTTTATAAGTCATCATTCAGCCTTTGTGGTTACAAAACTCATTTATACTTCATCCTCAATAATATAATGGTTTATCGTGATTTGTTTAACGCATTTCTTATAAGAATTTAGTGAAGTCAAATTACTTCTAAATATTTATAGCTAAAAATATTAGTGGTTTAATTTCACATCACATGCATTCCCTAAATCCCTTCCTGAATTACATCAAATAATATCAGATAAAGATAAATAATTCTTCCAAATCAGAGATATCAAATCTAGTTGGAAAATGAAGAGCTGCAACTATAAACTTTGAGCTGTAACTTTGGCATCTCTAAAAAAGCAAGCGTTGCAAATAATATTCAGGAAGTTATCATTATTATACACTAGTATTACTCCCGTGCGATGCACGGAAGATTGCTAATAAAATAAAGTTTTTTCACTAAATTAAATAATATATGGTTATATTATTTGAAAATGTGAACATTGTATACTTAATAAATAAATGTTTTATGTTTTTAACATATAGTAAAATTTTAAATAGTGTAAATATCCGTTTCTCCCGTGTAATTCTTGAATTATATATATATATATATATATATATATATATATCTGTGTGTGTGGTATTTATAATAAATTATTATTAGATAATAAAATTAAAATAAATATCAAAATATATAAAAAATAAAAAATAAAAATTCCTATGTTAAAATTATTCGTTTATAAAACTTTGGCATAACGTTAGTCGGTCTGTATCTTTCTAACCTATACGAATGACCGCAAATAGTTCAATTAATTACATATGTTAAAGCAAACAAAAATATAATAACACGCTACTTATTAAAAAAATAAGATAAGATATAATAAAATAAATTAATTAATTTATAAGGAAAATAGATTTTCTTTTCAAATAGTCTATATTTTTTATTTTTAAAAATACTCTATTGCTTCATTTTTATATAATTTAATTCACAATATAAATGAATCAATGCACAATAAAAAATTAAAACATAATTCAACTTAAAGAAGGTGAAAAGATGATTAAATTGAAATATTATATATGAAAATATATTAAAAACAAAAAAATTATTAGTATTATAAAAATTCATAAAGAGTTTTTGACAAAGAAACACTCTAACAAAATGATGAAACTATAATATCTTTTAGTGATACATACATGAATATTTTTTCTTGAAAATGTCTGATTTGCAATTAGATGATTTTTTTTTTTTTTTTTACATATTTAGCTCCAACTTATTTTTATATACACACATATTTATATATGGATTAATTTATAGATTAAAATTAAGATGGAAAAGTAAATACAATAGATTAATTAATTAAAATATTTAAAAAAATTAGATTGGAAATATTTTTTTAGAAAAAAATATTCAATTAATTCGTATTGCGGTCTAAACATTACACCAATAAACATCTGCAATAAGTACTCAGATTTAACCAAATAATCAACCAATAAATCATTTGTATTTATTTTATATAATATCATACTTTTATATATGTGATATGGATGTCAAGAAAAAGATCATAAAACGATGATTAATTTTGATACATAAAATGTAAAAATTATTGAGATATAAAAATTATTTTTATTTAAAATTTGGGAAATGACTAATTCTTTTGAAAGTAGGAAAAAAAAAACACACACACACATTAAAAGTTGACACTTCTACAAACAATAATAAATAACATAAACTATTTTGGTGGGAAAATACAACTTAACAATTTTAACACTCTTATAACGTTTATATATGTACGGATTTTTAATATATCTAAATAAATTTTCAAATTAGAACTATAAATATTTAACTGTTCTTTCTGGAATTATATTCTCTTTACAACTTTGAACATTTCACTTGGTAATTTCAGATATATTGAAATAATTCTTATTTTTAAATAAATTCTAACATTAACAAAATAAAATAAAAAGTTATTCAATAATTTGAAGACAATTTAAAGTATGTGAGTTCTTCAAAATATTTAAATATTTTCATATTTTACTTGGTTTTGTAATTTAATAAAATTTTATATTTTTATTGTAAATATTATACTTCCTGCATCCCGGCCTAATTGTCCAACTTGCCATATTTGTTTGTCCCAAGCTAATTGTCCAAGCCCATAAATGGCAAATTGTCTCACAATCTCCACCCTCAAAATCTCTACTTTTAATCTCCACCTTTGAAAAGTCAAAGATTTCACAAAATCTATTTTTCTTAGTCTCCATGCCCGGCCAAGGTTAGACAATTACGCCGGGACGGAGGGAGTATTATTTAAGATAAACTTTGATTAATGCAAAAAAAAAAAAAAAAAGTCTCAGGTTGCAAAGAATAAAAAAAAGATATAATTGAAGTCGGTCAGTGCGACAAAATATTTTTTAGGTTGCAAAGTGTAAAAAGTATATAGTTGAGATTGATTCATGAAAAAAAAATTGAAAAGTATAACAAATGTCATAAAATTTAGGTTACTATATATAACATAATATTAACCCAATATACATTATATAAAAATATGAATAAGTAATAAAACAACAAACTCAATAATAATTATGATATATAAACATACATATGCTCAAAGGTCCATGTCTAATAAAACAAACGTTGTTATTATATATATATATATATATATATATATATATATATATATATACACACATATATTAGTAGATGTAATGATTTAATAAATTATTTATAAAATTAATTATTGATTTTTTGCCTTTAATTTAATGAAATATGAGTTTAAATACTTAAACAATATTTTTTATTCTAGTCGTAACTAAAGTAAAGAATATATTTGAAAATTCATGTGAAATATAATAAATTTGTTGAACTTTGAGAATTATTTTATTAATTTTTACAATAAACACTTAAATATAACTTAAATAATTAATCAATAAAGAATTTATTGTTTTAAAATCAAATATATCCCTCATTATAATATATGTGATATGGATGTCAAATTGAAGATTGTGAAAATATGAATAATTTGATATATCATGCATAAAAAATGGATTAATATATAAAAATTATTTGCATTTTAAAAAATTGAAAGAAAATTATAAAGTTAACAAAATTGATAAAACTTACCAAATTAGTGTAAAAGCTTTTGGAGGGAAAGTTAAAATGACAATAAGGCCCTCCATTTAGCTTTTATATATACTAGTATATATCCCGTGCGATGCACGGAAGTCTATTTATATAGTAATATTTTTAATAAAATATATATTATGTGATCCAGTCATCTAAATTATAACCAAGTTTTAATCAAATAATTATTTAAACATTTTGAATTAGACATTAGACAATCGTAAGCATTATAAGCATTAGATAAATCATTTTGCACAATAAAATTAAGATAAATATTAAATGTAAAATTTATTTTTATAATTCATCAATTTTGTTTGAAACTCACACATGTGATCGGTGTATCACTTTTAATATATGGAATCTATGGTTCAAATTGACGATCGAAAAAAAATAGAAAATTATTTATATTAAAAAGAAAACTAATAGAATGGTAACATCATAAACATAAAAAAATAGAAAATTATTTATATTAAAAAGAAAATAATAGGATGGTTACATCATAAACATACTTTTAGAATCAATATATGAATAAAAGTCAAGTGATGTTCAGATTCAAAAGATAGCAGAAAAAATAAAAAATACTTATAGTAGTTTTTAGCATCTATTTCAGTTTAGTAATTGAACAGAAAATACAGACTTTAGTAAAATGTGTATAGCCCCATTTTTATGTTGATGATGAGGTCGCTCGGAATAGTTTCTCTTTATTTTATTCAACAAAATTGAGATAAGAAATTTAATAATATAATTGATCAATTATACCTTTTTAATAAAATAATCTATTATACTTGTAAGATTTTCTTTAGCTAACTTCTTTTATTTTTTTTATACAAGCCCTACACAAATAATTCAACCACAATAAATATCAAATTTAATCCAAAATTGATATCAACAATCGGTTTCATTCTTCAAAAAAATGGAAAGTTGACAAAACTTCTATAAAAGAATAGTGGAAAAATATATTTATAGAAATTCTCTCCTTATTATTTTTATGTATATATCGAATATTGATTTATTTTATGTAAAATGAAACAAACCAATTGATTGTATTTTTATAGAATAAATAAATTAATATTTTTATAGAAAAAAACTATTTAACTAATCTTGGTTTACAGACCAACAAATACTGACATTTAATACAAATAATCAACCAAAAAATAATATAACTTTTCATATTGAATGTTTCATTATAATATGTGCGACATGAATATTAAATTAAAGTTCGTGAAAAGACCATTAAAATGATAGTATTACATTACATAAAAATGGGTTAGAAATGAAAAAAAAAAAAGAAGTTATTTTTTTTTTTAAATAGTTTAAAATTTTCAAAATTACAACTTAATTACAGAATTATGGTCCAAAATTTAGCCGAAAAAAAATTAAAATTACGAAATTAACCTTCTTATAGTGCGTGAGTGATCGCGCACACACACACAGAGATTTTTGGTTTATCTAAACAAAAAGCTAACTTATAATGTAAAAATTAACTTTTTTCTTTGAAAATTAGATTCTCATTTGCAATTTTAACATTTCACTTGGTGATTTCAAATATACTTAAATAATTCTTATTTTTAAATAAATTTGAACATTAAAAAAACACAATCCAAAAGGTATTCAATAATTGGATAAGAAATTAAGATCCGTGAGTTCTTCAATATATTTGAATATTGTTAAATTTTATTTGATGTTGTAATTTATTCAAATAAAATTTATATTTTTGTTAAATGGTATATTTATTTAAATATAATTTTTTTTATTAGATTTAAAAAGACATAATTGAGGTTAATTAGTGCAACAAATTATTGTATTGGTTGCAAAGCGTAAAAAATATATAGTTGAGGTTCGTTATGTAAAAGAATAAAAATAAAATTGCAAAATCTAGCAAATTGATGTTATAATTTAGATTGCAAATTGTAATTTTTTTAAAATTTTTTTACATTATATAAAAATATGAATAAGTAATAAAAATAATTTTTATTATAATTATGAAAAGACATTGTTATATAAAAAAAAAGTACATGCTCAAAGCTCCCGTATTTCCACGACTAATCAAATAAACATTGTTATTATAAAAACATATAAGCAGATATAACAATTTAATAAACTGATTATAAAATTAAAATATTAACTTTTTACCTTTAATTTAATAAATTAGGAGTTTCATTATTTAAAGAATGATTTTTCTCCTAGATTAATTTAAATAAAGAAAATATTTGAAAGTTCATGTCGAATAAAATAAACTGATTAGTTGTATTTTTATAGAAAATCAATCAATATTTTTTTTTATGAAGGAATTATTTTACTTATTTTTAATTGCAACTTAACCTCAATATTATAGTCCAATTCATAATTAACACGCAAACGTAATATAATAATTAACTAATAAACAATCTGTTATCAAGTATCTCTTTTTAATATATGTGATCTCCATGTCATATTAAAGATCGTAAAAAGATAAATAATTTGATATATTATGTCTGAAAAACGGATTAGAAATGAAAAAAATATTTATAATTAAAAAATCTATAAAAAAAATTATGAACTTACCAATACTAATAAAAACTTACCAATTATAGCCTTAAAGTTTAGGCGGGAAAACTAAAAGTACTAAACTAACCTCCATTTTACTTTTATATATACATAGATATAGATTCACATGTGATGGATCCATAAGAGAAAAAAGATGGCTTGGACGATCTGATGCATGAACAAAAGGAGAAAACCTGATTTTGGGAGATTACCGATAGCTTGAACGATTCTGATCTCCATCCAGGTATTGATGCCTCGAGATTAAAACTCTAAGTCCACGGCTGGAGATGAATTGACTAGATACGGGCAAATGAGCGATTAAGCGTTGTTTCAGAAACAGAGAGCTTCAGAGCTGGATTTTGGTCTTTGAAATTATCCTCTCCTCTGACCCTCTAGCTATCTGATAGAGGTGGTTTGTAATTCACCTCTCAACGGTGTTTGAATGTTCAATGGAACACCTGTGAATGATCCCAAAAAGAATCCGTGAGCTAGGTGCAAGTTCCCTCTCCTTTGCTGCTTCTTCCACGTGCCTACAAAACAGAGCCGGGAGGTGCCCCGGCGAAAATCCTCCGACGATCAAGTCAGCGTCTGCTTGAAGATTGATATTCAAGCAAGAAGAATAGTGAGTTAAGAGTGTGTCACCTTTTTGAAGATGAATGAACCCCTATTTATACTTGAGGTTTACTAGGGTAAAGGGGCAAAAATGTCATATTGGGCGGCCCAATAAAATCGTGCCAACTGTCCCTCTGTACCCGGCGGCGGTGTCAGAGGGTACAGTACTTTTTCAGTATGACTCACAGTTGTCTGTACTTGTTGTCGGAGTTAGGGGAGTGCATATCTTGGTCCCCAAGTAACCAACGCAGGACCCTCCATCTACAGAGCTCCGGTCCTGTTTCAGCGCTGCTCACTGGTGCACCTTGAGGGTCACATTGAATCTTCCCGTTCAAGGCCAATGACCCAATTGAGGGGTCATCAGAGCTGAATCGATGCCGTCAGAGCTGGTACCAACAACAGTCACGACACGAAGGTTCAACCCTGCAGGGCCGAACCATACCGGGTCGGCCCCTGAGACTTAGCCCTGCAGGGGTGACACAGCTCTGTCGTTCTGCCGAGGCACCAGAGCAGGCGGGATCTCAAGTCCTCGGGTCAGGAGCACCGTCTTTGGCCCATATCCTCAGTGGCCCAACTCCCGTGCAAGGGTAAAGTATATTTCTCCCGTATCAACTCCTCCCCCCTACTCTGGATAGTATGGGAGCAAACTAATTCAGAGTAAGTCTCTCCTCAGCTCTGGAGAAGAGATGCTTGACTGAGGAGATATGGCTCCATTCCTTTACCAATTTTTTCCCGCTCATAATTTTTCAAACTTGTGATGGGGTGATCTCAGCAGTCCACGTGTCCTGCCCTTTGGGCTTCCGCTGATCGTGACCCGTACACGTGTCGAGCTCTGGCATAGTCGGTTACTTTTTAGGGTTTTACCCCTCCTATAAATACCCTCACTTGCCTCACTTTACAAACTTTTACCCTCCTTCACTGTTTACTTCCGGCGATCTTCAGGTGCTTTCAGAGGTTTCCGGCGATCTTCAAGCTACTCCTTCTTTCGATCTTTGTTTTTCTTCCAAACTATCCAGGTACTCTCTCTCTCTTCCTGGATTTCGCGTTTATTCTCTATACCCTAGACTTTTTCCGGGAATTTTCTTTTTGAAAACTCATGTCTTCATCCAAATCTTCATCCACCTCTGAGGATTCTTCCTCTCGCATTCATTCAGAGCAGGAGTCTGCGGAGCAATCCTCTGCTTCTACTTCTGGCTCTTCTGGTAGCGAAACAACCCTTTCTGCATCGCTGGGGGGAGCGTTAGGTCAAAGCTCCTCCCCCCTGCAACCTTCCAGAGCTGAAACGAGCTCCCATGCCTTAGTCCCATATACCTCCACAGATACCCCCGTAGATACCCCGTCCTCCAGCTCTGATACTGATGAGGGGATTCCCCTTCGCCGTAGTAGGCACATACATAATGTTCCTGCCGCGCAGAGACAAGATTGGGACTTAGTAACTAGGGCCTCCACCTTTTCTGAGGAGGATATGACTTTCCTTAGGGACCACCATGCCTTGCACCGCAAATTTCTCTTTGACATCCCCGGCCCTGATGAGCGACCAAACTGGCTTTCTCCTCCCTCCATGGCTCTCTGGAGAGCTCACGTAGATGCAGGGCTGAGATTTCCTGTTCACTCTTTCATTGTCGGGGTGTGTAACCGTCTTAGGATCCCCGTTTGTCAAATCAACCCCTCATCTCTAAGAATTCTAATATCCTTCTTCATTTTGATGAGAGCCAACGGAGGTCAGTGCACCCCTGATTACTTCCTGTCCTGCCATGATTTTAAAAAGGGGGGAAATGGCTTCTTCTACTTCAGCTCTAGGCCTAGTGGCCCTGCACATTTTGTAGGAAAACCCTCCAGCTGTGACGGGAATTGGAAACCCCGTTGGGCTGTAGTTACCCCTCGCCTTGCTGGCTGGCCCTTCCCCTGCGAATGGGTAACCTCTGCACCTCGCTACTCTCGTCCCTCCATCACCTGCATCTCTGAGGAGGACAGGGAAGTAATGAGAAAACTGAACTCCCACGTCAGGAGGAAAAGGATCTCACTTCCCCGTAATATCCCTCCTCAGAGACGATGCAGTGCTAGCAAAGTTTGGCCTGCTGGGGAATGAGGATAAACCCGTTACGGCCCCCGGTAAATATCAGCTCTGAGAATTCCCAGCTCTGTTCCCGTGTTATCTTCTTAATAATTATTTTCTGTGCGCAGATATGGATTTCAACTTTCTGCTGGCTGAAGACGAGGGGGCTGAGGTTCAGGATCAGCCTTCTGGAGGAGCGGAAGATGATACATCTAACGCTATCCAGATCATCGAGCGGGATCCAACTCTTCCCTCTGCAACTCTGACCCCCACTCCCGCCCGCTCTGCACAGAAGGGCACTGCCAAAGGCAAGAGTGCGGGCTCCTCCACAGC
Source organism: Ajuga chamaepitys (assembly GCA_958295605.1). Taxonomy (NCBI): domain Eukaryota; kingdom Viridiplantae; phylum Streptophyta; class Magnoliopsida; order Lamiales; family Lamiaceae; genus Ajuga; species Ajuga chamaepitys. The sequence continues at coordinate 28,209,798 of OY282499.1, forward strand.
TGCAACCGCTCAGGCACCCTCCAAGGATAAGGGGAAGAGACCAGCCCCTTCCAGCGCTGATCTCCCTCCTTCCAAGAAGTCCAAACAGGGCAAGTCTGGCAGCTCTGATAAGGCCGCGGAAAAGCATCGTGGCAAAAGCAGGGGAGACGTTCGCAGAGCTGCGAACGACTATTACACCCTGAATTTGCCCAAAGGGTTCCTGGCACTCTCCAAGGCTCAGTGCACTACCTTTCTGAAGGAGATCCCCACGGTGGAGGACAACGCGACCAGCGCTGACAGCGACGAGCGCAATGACGAGATCATGGATCAGCACCTCGTCCAGGTGCTTAAGAGCCTTGGACTTCTATTTATTCATCTGTGTCCTCTTTTATAAAATATTCACCTTCCTCTTGTTAATGCAGTTCTTAGCCCACTATGGCCGTCACAGAAGCCGCACAAGCTCCTCAGCGTTTAAAGACCTCAGAGCTGACTTTGACAAGTCTCAGGAGCAATTGACCAGGCTCACTGAAGACTACTCAGTGCTGAAGCTTGATCAGGCAGAGCTGCAAAGACACAACACCGTTCTCACTACAGAGAACGAGAAACTGAAAGCCGAGCTCGCCGCTGCAGAGGCCAATCACCGAGAGGCTTTAAGAAATCTGAGGGGGAGAGAAGCCGAAGCCTTATCTCAAGGCAGATCTGAAGGGATCGAGGAGTGTCGCCGACGCCTACTCTCCAGTGAGTTGGGCCAGTCTTTTTTGAAGGAGCTGCAGCAGAAGCTCATTGAAGACTACCGGAACAGCTCTGCTTATATCCGCGATATGGCTCCCTTCCTGAGGGGCTTTATCCGTGCGGGATTCAATGCTGCTGCTGCTGACGCCGAAGCCAAGGGCTTTGCAGGGGAGCTACCTTTTGAGCTGTCAAAGATCACCCCAACTCTGCAGCTCCCCGTCAGCTTCAAAGGTGATCCTTCTCAACCGCCTGCTGCTCCTTGGTGGGTCCCTGCCATCCGTGCCGCTGCATCCCTTGTGACTGCCGAGAGTGTAGAGCCGGCAGCGTTGAGGGAGGCAGAAGAACCTTTCGTTGACCTCTCCAATGCAACGAAAGATGCCTCCGTTCCCCCTGCACTGCCGACAACGGGGCCATCTTCTTCGACTGTCCCAGCGCCGGCATCAGGCACTGATCAGAGCAGAGGTGATGCAGAGGAGGAAAACTCAGAAGCTGAGGATTCGCCCTGAATGCCTTAGTATTTCTTCTCATCTTGTAATAGATCAGGGCTTAGACATCTTGTAAATCATATCTTAATGAAATCGACTTCCTTTTGTAATGCCTTAGCGTATATATATATATTTGTTTTTTTTTTACTGGACTTCATTCCAGAGCTGCTGAACGCCGGAACGCGTAGCGTTCTCCCCTGAGTTCTCTACAGGGCATCTGAAGTGAACTCGTTCTAGAGCTGCTGTGCGCCAGAACGCGCAGCGTTCTCCCCCCTGAGTTCTCTTCAGGGCATTTGAAGGGAATTCTTGTCAGGACCAGGGCTGGGACAACCCCCTGCCCTGAGAGCTCAGCTCTGGGGCCAAGGGCGAGGTTCTTTCTCGAACCCTTGGCTTGCATCATTTTGAGTCAGGGCTGGGACAACCCTATGCCCTGAGAACTCAGCTCTGGGGCCAAGGGCGAGGTTCTTTCTCAAACCCTTGGCTTGCATCATTTTGAGCCAGGGCTGGGACAACCCCAGGCCCTGAGAACTCAGCTCTGGGGCCAAGGGCGAGGTTCTTTCTCGAACCCTTGGCTTGTATCATTTTGAGCCAGGGCTGGGACAACCCCATGCCCTGAGAACTCAGCTCTGGGGCCAAGGGCGAGGTTCTTTCTCGAACCCTTGGCTTGCATCATTTTGAGTCAGGGCTGGGACAACCCCATGCCTTGAGAACTCAGCTCTGGGGCCAAAGGCGAGGTTCTTTCTCAAACCCTTGGCTTGCATCATTTTGAGTCAGGGCTGGGACAACCCCATGCCCTGAGAACTCAGCTCTTGTGGAGTACTCATAAGCCAACGCCCCTCAAGGTTATTCTCCTGTTCAAGTAACACATTCATATCTTTCCTCTAACGGAGAGGCCCTTATAACTTGGACCCCCCTTTCTCATTAAACTAGAAAGATTTTACAACTTTGGTTTCTCACCCTTAATTAAAAACATGAAAACACCCTGTGCTCCATTATACATAGTATTTTTTCAGGTTACTCACGTTCCAGGGCCTCAGCACCGGTCTTCCTACTTCGTTCTGCAGCTCATAAGCTCCACCTCCTAACACTTTGGCAATGATATATGGACCCTCCCAATTAGGTTCCAACTTCCCTGTTGCTTTGAGAGCATCCGCCCTCCTCAGCACCAGGTCCCCCACTTCGAATCTTCTGGGCTTCACTCTCTTATTGTAAGCGGCACGTATTTGCCCCTTGTATTTATCAGCTCTGACTCTGGCCTTCTCTCTCACCTCCTCCAGCATGTCCAAGTTCTCTCTCATTAGAACCTCATTCTGGACTTCGTCATAATTTGTTATGCGGTGCGTTTCTATCCCCACCTCTGCCGGGATCACCACTGATGCTCCATAGACCAAGTTGAAGGGAGCTTCTCCTGTAGCGGTTTTAGGGCCTGTTCGATAAGACCATAAGACAGAATCCAGCTCCTCGGCCCACTTTCCACCGGCCTTCTCCAGTCGAGTCCTTATGCCCTCCAGCAGTGTACGGTTTGTGACTTCCACTTGCCCATTTGCTTGAGGATGGGCCACTGACGTAAAGCGCTGTCTGATCTTCATCTCTTTGCACCAACCCTGCACCTTCGATCCGCAGAACTGGGTTCCGTTGTCCGATACAAGGATTCTCGGGATGCCATACCTGCAGCATATATTTTTCCACAAGAACCTTAAGATATTATCCTCTTCAATTTTGGCCACTGCCTCAGCCTCCACCCATTTGGTGAAGTAATCCACTGCAACTATCAAAAACACCTTCCTCCCTGGAGCAGCAGTAAATTTTCCAACTATGTCTATCCCCCATTTATCAAAAGGGCACGGAGAATACATAACCCCCATTTCTTCCGCCGGTGTGTGAATCAGTGATCCATGCCTCTGGCACTTGTCACACCTTCGAATCAACTCCTCGGCGTCGTGGACCATTGTGGGCCAGTAATATCCAGCTCTAGTGACCCTTCTCACAATATCCCGTGGGCCGGTGTGGCTGCCAGCGCAGCCCTCATGGAGCTCACGGAGGACGTAACTCCCCTCTTCTCTGGACAGGCACCTTGCATGCGGCTGAGCAAATAACCTTTTGTATAATTGATCACCTATGAGACAGTACCTAGCATACACCGAGCTTCGTGGTCCTCCCATCTCACTTCTCCCAGTCCTGAGGTATCGCACGATAGGTGTTCTCCACTCATCCTGCTCCTCTACGGCAGCTACGTTCATCTCTAATGTCCCTCTCTCCAATGTGACAAGGGTGATCTTGCCCTTTGCCCCCTCACTCATCGCTCCCGCCATCTTGGCCAGCGCATCCGCTTTGCCGTTCTCCTCCCTTGGGATTTGCACAATGTTCAGCTCTGTGAACTTGTCCTTCAATTTCTCTACCAGCTCTGCGTACTGAATCATTTTCATGCCTCGCCTCTCGTACGTCCCCAGGACCTGCTGGGCTACCAATTGTGAGTCCGAATGGACAACCACCCTTTGCGCTCCCAACTCTGAAGCTGTGGTGAGCCCCTGGATTAAAGCCTCGTATTCTGCCTCGTTGTTAGAGGTTCGAAACTCAAATCTCACGGCAAACTGGAGCTCCTCTCCTGCTGGGCAAATCACCACTACCCCTGCACCGCATCCAGCTTGGGAAACCGATCCGTCCACAAATACCTTCCATAATTCCAACTCTGGACCCCGAGTTGTTTCTTCTATGAAGTCGGCCAGAGCTTGAGCTTTGATGGCCACCCTAGGCTCAAATTCCACATCATATTCCCCCAGCTCCACTGCCCACTTCACCATCCTCCCTGACAGATCTGGACGACTGAGTGTTTGTCGGAGTTGAGTTGTTGTCCTCACAATCACTCTGTGGGACAAAAAGTAGGGCCTCAACCTCCTAGCAGCGATCATAACAGCCAGAGCTGACTTTTCTATCTCGGAATACCTCACCTCCGGTCCTTGTATCATTTTGCTAACATAATAGATAGGATGCTGCAACCCCGCATCCTCCCTGAGAAGCACCGAACTCAGTGTTGTATCTCCGACAGAGAAATACAGATATAACACTTCTCCCTGCACCGGCTTAGTAAGCAGGGGCAACGCGGCGAGATGATCCTTCAGCTCCTGAAAGGCCTTCTCACACTCCTCAGTCCATTCAAATTTCGATCCCTTTCTCAATATTTTGAAGAAAGGGAGACCCCGTTCTGCTGACTTTGAGATGAATCGGCTCAGAGCTGCAATACGTCCATTCAACCTTTGGATTTCCTTTATGTTTCTTGGGGACTGCATTTCCCGAACAGCCCTGACCTTGGAGGGGTTCACCTCGATCCCTTGCCTAGTAACCATATACCCTAGGAATTTTCCTGTTTGCACCCCAAAGGAGCATTTTGCGGGATTCAGCCTCATTCCACATCGCCGGATCACTCCAAAGACCTCCTCCAGGTCTGCAGGGTGGTCCATTGCTACAACGCTCTTGACCAGCATATCATCCACATAAGCCTCCATGTTACGACCCAACTGTGCTTGGAACACTGTATCCACCATCCTCTGGTAGGTAGCTCCGGCGTTCTTCAGTCCGAAAGGCATCTTCACATACCCATACGTTCCACATGATACGACGAAGCAGGCTCTAGGGATATCCTCCGTGGAGAGCTGAATCTGGTGGTAGCCCTGATAAGCATCCATCATGGACAACAATTCACATCCAGAGGTGGAGTCGACCAACTGGTCGATCCTAGGTAGCGGATAATGGTCCTTAGGGCACGCCTTATTGAGGTCCCTAAAATCTATACACATCCTCCACGAACCTGATTCCTTGGCTACCATGACAGCGTTGGAAAGCCATTCCGGGAACTGCACCTCCACTATGTGCCCTGCTTCCGACAGCTTTACCACCTCCTCCTTTATAGCCCTGTCCTTCTCCGGACCAAATTGCCGCATCTTTTGTTTGACTGGCCTGGCCAGTGGGTCCACGTTCAGCCTGTGGAGCGCTACTTTTGGGTCAATTCCGATCATGTCTCTTGGTTCAAAGGCAAACAAATCCGCATTTCTCCTGAGGCTCTGCACCACTGCCTCGGCCACTTCGTGACTCATTTGAGTCCCAATCTGGGTGGTGAAACCCACCTTGTTAGGATACAGCTCCACCTGCATTAACTCCTCCTCGGGTCTAACCCTCATCTCTGGGTCGAGTTCCTCCCCCTCCGTCATTCTCATCCTCTTCTCTCGGCCTCTGCCCTGCTGATCCGGCACTCCCTGCACCATATGAGTGGATTTCTTGACAATGTCAGCGTAGCACCTTCTTGCGGTGAGTTGGTCACCACTGACCTCCCCCACTCTTGTTCCTACCGGGAACTTCAACTTCATATGTGTTAGAGAGATGATAGCCGCAAAGCAGTTTAACATAGGTCTTCCAAAGATAACATTGTAAGAACTGGGGGCTTCCACTACCAGGAAGTTCAGCATCTGCACCCGCCGCAGCGGCTCCTTGCCCAGCTCCACTTGCAGAGTCACCTGCCCCAGTGGCTGCACCGATCCTCCAGCGAACCCATACAGGGCCGTATTCACAGGGGTCAGTTTCACATTCAACCCCATCTTCAAAAAACAATCTTGGAAAAGGATATTGGCAGAGCTCCCCGTGTCTACAAAGATTCGGGCTACTGTGGCCCCTCCTATATCAGCGGTGATTACTAGCGCATCATTGTGAGGATTCTTCGTTAACCCCGCGTCGCCAGGGCCAAACTCGATACGGGGGAACTCTCTTCCCCCAGTGGCCACCTCCGAGACCTCACCTCTGGGAAACCAGGCCATCTCTCGTGCAGAGGCTTTCCTGGCCCGGTGGGAGTCACCATCCTCCGGTCCCCCGACGATCATTTGGATATATGCCTTCTTTTGGCCAGAATCCTCCCTAGCCCTGGGCTCCTCTGCCGGCTCTTTGCCCTTCTCCTCACGGTCCCTGCGCTTGTAGTTTCTCCCCCTGTCTCTTTCCTTCTTAACATACTCCACCAGATGCCCCTCTTTTATAAGTTTTTCTATCATATCTTTTAAGTGACGACACTTGTCCGTCTCATGGCCGTAGTCGTTATGGTATCGACAATACATCTCCGATCTTGGGTGCTTGGGGCCCGTATATGCAGTGGCAGGGTATTTGAACTCCGGGATCTCCGCTGCTATCTCCAACAGTTCCGAAGGTCTCAGAGTTAATGGGGTGTAGTTCTCGAAGCGGGGCCCCCCCGCGGACCTGCTCTTCTCTCCTGGCTTATGCTCCTTCTCCATCGTCTCCCTTTTCCTTTCCACTGCCTTTTCTTCCCTCTTTCGACCACTGCAGGCCTCCTCCAAATTGATGTACTTGTCCGCTCTCTCCAGGAGCTCGTCAAAGGTTCGTGGCGTGCGCTTTGCCAAAGATCGGAAAAAGTCTCCATCCACCAGGCCTTGTGCCAATGCATTAATCTTAACCTCTGAGGTGGCGGTTGGTACCTCCAGAGCTGCAGCGTTAAACCTTCCCACATATCTCCTGAGGCTCTCTGATTGACCCTGTTTCAGACTCATCAATGTCAGGGCCGACTTTTGTTGCCTCCTTGCACTAGCGAATTGATGTACAAACAAGGAACTCAACTCTCCAAAAGAAGTCACCGATCCCGCTGGTAACTGGCTGAACCACTGTTGAGCATACTTGGTCAGCGTTGTCAGAAAAACCCTGCACTTCACCCCCTCAGTGTATTGGTGCAGCAGAGCCCCATTCTCAAACCTCAGCAGGTGGTCGTGTGGGTCTGCAGTCCCATCATATTCATATGACAGCGTTTTAAAGTTTGGGGGCAGCGAGTCTACCAAAATTTCCTCGGTGAACGGAGAGCCCACAGCTCTGAATGGCCTGCGAGTACCCCCATCCCTACTCCTTCGCAACTCCTCCATTTCCCTGCGCAGGTCCTGCAACTGCTGATTCACTGTATTCACAGTATCTGCATAACTTGCGTCATCATCATTCGTCTCCTCCACCTCCCTTGGATGTGCTACCCTTCCCCCTGGTGGTGCTCGCTGCAGCCTCGGGGCTCTACGCCCCTCCATGGCTGGTCGCCAGCCCGTCTGAGGGGAGGGTGCCCTCCTAATCGAATTTACTTCCGTTTGCGCCACGTCTTCCACAGGGATAGGCCTTCTGGCCAGGCCCTGAACCTGATCCCTGTTCTCCACGGGAGTGAGGCCAGGCGGTGGCCCTGAGAGCCCCCCCCCTATTGGCCAGTGCACTGTCAATGACCATTTTTATTAGGTAGTTGAGATGCTCCGTTGTCATTGTCACGGTTGTGCCCCCCGATGGAGGGGGCAAGGTGACTCCACTTCGGCCCTCCGTAGCCGGGGTGGAGCCCAAAGTTGCCTGAGTGTTCCCTGGAGGGATAAGCCCAATCCCCTCCGTAGTCGCTCCTTCGAATGCAGCTGTCAAATCCCGTGCAGTACTATCTCCAGCCATGCTCTCACGCCTTAACCCAAATTTCCCACAGACGGCGCCACTTGATAGAGGTGGTTTGTAATTCACCTCTCAACGGTGTTTGAATGTTCAATGGAACACCTGTGAATGATCCCAAAAAGAATTTGTGAGCTAGGTGCAAGTTCCCTCTCCTTTGCTGCTTCTTCCACGTGCCTACAAAACAGAGCCGGGAGGTGCCCCGGCGAAAACCCTCCGACGATCAAGTCAATGCTCTGCTTGAAGATTGATATTCAAGCAAGAAGAATAGTGAGTTAAGAGTGTGTCACCTTTTTGAAGATGAATGAACCCCTATTTATACTTGAGGTTTACTAGGGTAAAGGGGCAAAAATGTCATATTGGGCGGCCCAATAAAATCGTGCCAACTGTCCCTCTGTACCCGGCGGCGGTGTCAGAGGGTACATTACTTTTTCAGTATGACTCACAGTTGTCTGTACTTGTTGTCGGAGTTAGGGGAGTGCATATCTTGGTCCCCAAGTAACCAACGCAGGCCCCTCCATCTACAGAGCTCCGGTCCTGTTTCAGCGCTGCTCACTGGTGCACCTTGAGGGTCACATTGAATCTTCCCGTTCAAGGCCAATGACTCAATTGAGGGGTCATCAGAGCTGAATCGATGCCGTCAGAGCTGGTACCAACAACAGTCACGATACGAAGGTTCAACCCTGCAGGGCCGAACCATTCCGGGTCGGCCCCTGAGACTTAGCCCTGCAGGGGTGACACAGCTCTGTCGTTCTGCCGAGGCACCAGAGCAGACGGGATCTCAAGTCCTCGGGTCAGGAGCACCGTCTTTGGCCCATATCCTCAGTGGCCCAACTCCCGTGCAAGGGTAAAGTATATTTCTCCCCTATCACTATCTATCTTCTTGATCCTTATTCAAGAGCGGCTCTTCATTCGCAGTGTGTCTGTCTGATGAAGATCCTTCATTACCCATCTCCGAATTACTGCTGCTTGCACGACGTACATCACTGGAACTCTTTATCCCCGTAGACACGCTGTGAATCACTTCTGATGTACCCTGTGCAGACCTCCTTCCAGGTTGAGACATATACTTCCGCCATTTTCTTTGTTGTTTCAGACATACTACAATAACTTCCTCCAAATGTACGTGTATCTCTTGCATAAATAAGCTCAGGTGAGACTGAAACTTGCCAGTCGTGGTAACTCTGATGCAGCTCTGTACGACAGAACATAATGATGTATTGGTATAAGACTTGTCTATTTTCGACGTGCAAAAGGGCCGTTTTTAGTTCCTTAAGCCGACCCGGTTTAGTTTTGCACCTTGCTGCGAAAGCCGGTTCAGTAGTTAGTGGAAACCGGTTCAGCTCGTATCAGGTCATGAGAGGCCAGTTCGGCTTTAGTTCCAACTCGGTTCTGTGGAGCCGATTCCCAGCCCAACACCACCTCCGCTCTGAACCAACATGGCTTAGAACGGTCTAGCTCTGGAATCACCGCTCATCACCATTTCACGCCATTGAAGAAAATCACAAGCCTGCCACATCATTGATTTTTCTAGTTCAAGGAGTGCGAGCAGACTAGGCTTTCCAAATCAACACAACTTGGCTCCTCTCTTCTAATCATTTAGATCGAAAATCCGCTGTAGAGTTAGAAAACCCTAGGGGACTCCATCCACGCCGCAAACTGCCACTATGCAAACTCAGTTGTGACTCGGTCTAGGCTTAGTGGCAAATTTATCGATCTGAGGAAGACGATAGGCCTTCAGCGGGGAAATGAACACCAGGGAGAACAAAACTACCAAAATCGCACAGGGCCGAGATGTCCAAAGCAGCCTGGAGTACGACACCGAACAACCTCCAAGCTTGGAGCTCTTTCCATAGGGGAAGCTCCTAACACAAAAAATACAGAAAAAACTCAAGTGAGCTTCGCAGATGTGTGAAAATAGAGATAATGAATTCTGTTTTTTTACTACAATTCTAGCATGAATAGTGATGGTATGTGGTACACGTGATCGTGCATGCACTTTAGGTTGATTTAAGTGTCATTTTAGTAATAATTGTGTGCATATTCACGTGTATTTTGGACATTTATTTTCGATTGAGCAGATTAACTCGTTCAATTCGTTTCTATGTCAAAACGGGTACAATTAGACAAAAAACGAGCATTAGATCTCAAAGTTGATGGATCGAATGAAGTAAATAGACAAGGGATGAAGGAGCACCTCGGTCGAGACAAACCCAGATCTCGGCTGAGGCTTTCATCCAAGGGATTTGCAAAAAAAAGTAGATTTCAAGGCCTCGGCAGAGACATGTATTCACCTCGCCCGAGGCAACCTTCCAGGGGAATTGGGGAGAAAAGTAGAGCTCAAGACCTCGGCCGCGACATGTATTCACCTCGGTCGAGGTGACCTTCTAGGGGAAAATGAAGGCTTCTAAGTTTTCAAGGCCTCGGTTGAGGTGAGTACATACCTCAGCCGCGGTGATCCATAACCCTAAAACCCCGAAAATCGCTTGTTTACCGCCTCGGCTGAGACGAATATGTGCCTCGGCTGAGGCCAGCCTTAAGATGAAACCCTCTACGTTTTGCCTCGGCCGAGGTTAACCTATGTCTCGGCCGAGGTCTGACGCTCTGTTTTAAACTGCAAATGCGTTTATCAACTTCTCCTATATATATATATATATATATCCTCTTATTCGAATTTTAACCTATCTTTGGACATTTTATCATCCATTTCCAGCCTCCCTTCCACCAAGAAGAAGGATTGGGCAAGAGGATTGAAGATCATCTTCTCCAATCACCATTTTTGGGTTCTTTTATCTTAGTATTATGTTTCTTTGCATTTCAATCTATTTTCTGCTTGTAATAGTTAATATGGGTGACTAGCACCCTAAATTCTACGCTTGATCGATTGTGGAACTTCAAGTCGACATTATTTATATGATTATTACGGTTGATGTTACCTTTTAATTGTGTATTCAAGTGTTTTATACTATTTGTTGTTATTGACTTATATTTATGAGTTGAATTTAGGATTGATCACCCTTTAGGAAGCTTATAAATGTATTGCTAGAAATCGGGATCACTATCCGTAATTGTAGGGGCTTTGATTCATGTGTAGTAAACAATGATTAATTCATTGGTGAAGTATAAAGTTTGACCTCTAAAACCAAGCTTCCAAGTTTTATGTTTTATCTATCTCGTTGTCTTGGTGCTTTTATCGTTTGGTTATCGACCCGAAGAGAGCTTGTACGAAGGTTGGATTAAATCAAATAGGGTTAGTCGAAGAGCTTGTTTTGGCTAGCTACGATTAAGAGACAACAAGGCTATTAGAGCTTGTTAATAGTCTTGAGATAGTGAATTGAATTGCAATTGATTGGGCATCAACAATAGTCGCATAAATCAATTAGACCGAAGGAAAACGAGATCAAGGGTGGATCCTTTTATATATTTGAAAAACCAAAAAATCAATCTATTTGTCTTTAGATCACTTGTTACTTGAATTTAATAGTAATTGATTTTTAGTTATTTATTGGTTTTGGTAATTTTTTAGTAATCAATTAGTTGGCAATCACAAATTCCCCCCTCCCCCTCCCCCCACAACCTTTATTACTTTTGCTTGTTAGTTTCTAATATTATTTCAAAGTCCTAGTTGCTTGAGTACATCGAAACGATACTATTCCTCCGTTCCCTATGGATTCGACTCGACTTGCCACTCTACTTAGTAGAGTCGAGAGTTTGGATATAAATATAAAAAATTTGGTAGTGAGCAAAACGACTCCTACCAAATTTTGGCGCCGTTGCCGAGGAATGGTGTTAAGAGTAGTATTATTTTAGTGTTCAAGTATTATCTTTATTTACATAGATAGTTATTTGCTTGTTTATTTAGTAATCTTGATATTTACTTTGGTTCTTTGTTTGATTGAGTTGTAGTGAATGTTCTTGCGCTCACAAGGGGAGAAAGGGTTGCTATTTGAACCGGACATTGTTGGACATGAGCGGGTGTTAAGAAGAAGAGGCCGAGTTTTGGAACAAATCCGGGAAGAATTTGAAGATTTGAACATCGAGAGTAAGGAAACCACTAAATTAGAAGAAATGGCTGATGAACAAGTTCTGGAGAGGACTATGAAAGAGCTTGCATACATAAGGGGTGCACATGAACCCTTGTGTATCACATTTCCGGAAATAGGGAACAACACTACCTTTGAACTCAAGTCTGGACCCATTCATCTCTTGCCATCATTTCATGGGTTATCTGGGGAAGAGCCTCATAAGCATTTGAAAGAGTTCCATGTGGTATGCTCAAGTATGAAACCGACAAGAGTAACTGAGGAGCAGATTAAATTAAGGGCTTTCACTTTCTCACTCTAGGACCTTGCAAGAGATTGACTATACTATTTGCCACCCGGTACCATTACCACTTGGGAGCAAATGGAGACACAATTTCTTGAGAAGTACTTCCCTGCATCCCAGGCTACCAACATCAGAAAGGAGATCAGTGGCATTAGGCAAATGCAAGGAGAAACCTTATACGGATATTAGGTAAGGTTCAAGAAACTTGTGGCCAGCTGCCCACAACATCAAATCACCTAGCAACTTTTGATCCAATATTGGTATAAAGGGCTTTGTCTGACTGAAAGAAACATGATTGACTCAGCCAGTGGTGGAGCTTTGGTCGACAAGACCCCTACTGAAGCCCGAGCATTAATTTCCAAAATGGCAGTCAACACTCAACAATTCTGTTGTCGAGAACCCGTGAGACGTGTTAAGGAAGTCATTGACTCGAGTATTGAAGAGAGGTTGGATTAGCTTACCGACCTAGTGAAGAAAGTGCCTTCGGGTAGCACTCCTACTCCAAGACCTTGCAGAATCAGTCAAATATCCAAACACTCCACTTATACGTGTCCTATTCTCGGAGAGGAGATGGAGGCTCATGCCAATGTAGTGCACAACTTCTATCCTAACATGTCGGTAGAAAGTATGATCCATACTCACAGAAATACAATCCGAGATGGAGAGATCATCCAAAATTCAAGTACGGGAATCAAAATCCGAATGTGCAACAAAAGGCAAAAAAAGTGGGCACAATCGACCCCCCTACCCTAAGGGGATGTTCCAGCAGAGACAGCCCACTGAGCCAATACCCTCTGATCCATCATTGTCTGATATAGTGAAGAGTTTTGTCAATCGGTACCCTTCAGGTTAAAAAAGAATCGAGTTCGAGGTTCCAAAATATTGAGAACCAAGTCAGCCAAATCGCATCAGCAATATCTCGTTTGGAAAATGCTTAAAGTGGGAAGTTGCCCGCATAGCCAGAGATAAATCCCAGGAATGATAGTGCAATCACCTTGAGAAACGGGGTGATGCTTGGAGAGCCTAAAAAGCTCGGGCATCACTCTAAGGGGGAGAGAAAAGCTGAAAGTGAAGAAGTTGGTGCTAAAGAAGAGACCTCGGCCGAGGCAAACACCGAACTCGGCCGAGGTACCCTGCATTGTTTGGAAGGGAATTCACCCTGTAAACTCACCCTGGCCGAGATCAATTGCAGCATGATGCAAGGCATTCACCCTGTAAGATCACCTCGGCCGAGGCCACTCCAATCTCGGCCGAGGCACTTCAAGATCCAAAAATCGACATTTCTACTCCTCCACTTCCCTTTCCGAGTCAAATCAAGAAGGTGACAGATAGAAGTAAAGATCGGGAGATTCTTGAGGTGTTCAGAAAGGTAGGAATCAACATTCCTCTCATTGAAGCCGTGAAGGAGATCCCGCGGTACACCAAATTCTTGAAAGACCTATGTACCAATAAGAGGAGGCTTTGAGGGAATGAAAAAGTGTTCATGAACGAAAGTGTATCAGCGATTTTTCAAAAGAAGTTTCCACAAAAATGCAAGGATCCCGGTATGTTTATCATTCCTTGCAAAATAAATAATCGAAAAATTGAACATGCTATGCTAGATTTAGGAGCATCAATCAGTGTTATGTCTCGCTCTATTTTTTTATCCTTGAATTTGGGGCAACTCAAGGAAACACAAGTAGTCATTCAACTAGCCGACCGAAGCGCTTCATACCCCGAAGGAGTGATTGAAGATATGCTAGTTGAAGTTGATAACTTAGTGTTTTTGGCTGATTTCTACATTTTGGAGATGCAAGGGGATTCATCAATCTATACGCCTATCTTATTGGGGAGGCCATTTCTAAACACCTTCGGAACTAAGATAGACGTTCATGAGGCACACTCACAATGGAGTTTGATGGAAGAACTGTGCAATTTAATATTTTTCATGCCGAGCAGTGTTCCAAGGATTCCTATACTATTTTTCCTCATGATGTTTCTAACACTCCTGTTGAGGACGAATGTGAGATAAGGGGCAGGAATAAGTCGAACATTTTCACATTCTTGAAACATCATAAAGAGGAAGGTGAGAAGCTGCATGAAGTGAAGTGCTTGAACTGGTCCGGACTAATATGGAAACCACCTTGGAATCAACACTGAGGGAAAGAGCATCCGTCGAGCTAATGACGCTAAACAAAGGCGCTTGTCGAGAGGCACCCCGGTGGTTACTTGTTTTCTTGCATTTTGAATTCGTAGTTTAGTAGTAGTTTTACGATTATTGTAGTGTTTTTGAATTGCTTTGTTTAAATGTGTGTAGGTACCGAACAAGCCATTCAAAGAGATAGTTTGAAATGGGGGTGAAGAAGTCCAAAATGGAGGTATTAATCTGGAGAAATCACCACGGCCGAGGTCAAATACGCCTCGCCTGAGGGCCTCCAATGAAGAAAAATATGATGCCAATCTGGACGATTCACCTCGGTCGTGGTGTTTCCACCCGCGGCGAAGTCATGCCTCGCCCCAAGGTCTTTCCATGACATGACCGTGGCACAAGAAGCTAAAAATCCACCAAAGCCACCGGACGAAATACCACGACCGTGGCAAGATGGACTGCGGTCGTGGTCAATATCATGTCTCCCCCGAGGTAAGTACACGCCACGCCCGTGGCCTAAGGAGCTGAAAAAGACCAAGTTTACTGGATAAAATTCCATGGCCGAGGCAAAAGAAGACCTCGACCGCGGCGATGATGAGCATCGCCCGTGGTTTTCTCAGACCATGCTCGCGGCTGATCATGCTCAAAATCCTGCAAACCCACTGGAAGAAATGCTAGGGCTGCGGCAGGTCCACGCCATGCCCGCGGTGCAGGAGAACACACACCACGACCGTGGGATACACTGCACCTCGACCGCGGCGATTCACCAGGTATAAATAGCAGACGCGGGCGAGGTAGGGCATTTTCTTACCCCTCCTCACGAATTTGCACAGCACACACTCACACACGCACTAAATCCACCATTTTCACTCAATCAAAGTCACTCAAACTCACACAATGACTCATCTACATCACCACACACACTTCTATCCGAGTAATTTCGGATTTGGAGCAAATTTGAAGTCTGGTCAAAAAAGGGCGCGGAAAGGCAAACTTCAAATTTTTTGATTAAATCCGACCGCTAAGTACGGCTATCCATTTCCCTTAGTCTTTTTTTTTTTTTTTTGCTTATTATGGACTTTGTTGTAAGATTTTGGGGAGAATTTTGTATTAGAATAGCTATTATATTGATGTTGATTATACACGAGCCTACTTTTGTGATATTTTGCCAATGTTGATTTGTTTTATGCATTCTAAGACTCAAGTTGTTGTGATAGCTCTAGTATTTACATGTTGTTTGATGTGCGATGATGATTAGGGTGAGAAGCTTTAAATTTGGAGGTGAAATTGGTTGTGGCATATCACCGAACACATGGCATGCATTTCACTATTGTTATTCTTTTGTAGTTCCTTTGATTGACATGCTCAATTATTAGGTCGATTAGTTGAAATTGTGGTGAGAACTAGACAATTTTAGACTCTTGTTTTCTAATGAAAAGAATTTGACCTATTTTTGTTGAGTAATGATCGGTTTTAGTTGGAATAGGATAATAATTGGAAATGTTTTACATATGTGCAAATTGTGTCAAGCCGATTGAATTATCCATTTTGAAAGTTCATTTGTGAGTTACTTGTTGATTGAATGCGAGTAATTGATATAATGAACTTGACTTTTTATTGGATTATTTGTCGATTGAACTTGATGTGTAAATTGGTGATAAAGTTGCCAAATCGGGAATTTAAATGTGTGTGATTGTTCTTTGTAGGCCAAATGGGACCATCAAAGAGTACATCTAAGAAATCCACCGGCAAAAGTGCCACCACAAGCAAGGGTAAACTGGTGATTCGGGACTGACACGTCGGTTTCTAACCTAGTGTTTCGCAAGTGTACGGATGTAGGTGTAGTACTATTGTCAAGGTCGATCCCACAAGGAATAATTTTAGGTAGTTTGATACCCTAATACTCTAGGAATGTCCTAACTAGATACTAAGTTTTAAAGGTTGATTTTACTAATTAAACTACTCAATTAAATATAACTCCAAACTTAGGAAACACGAAAACTAACAATCAAAGAGAAAAGGTATCCTAGGGCTTCGATTTCAGGATATTATTTCAATGTGGAATATGATTAACCTATTAATTTACCAATTCTAGTGTTTATTAGGCGGCACGACAATAATCTAATCCTTCTCTCGAAGCGATTAAACCGTTGATTAATTAAGCTAATTACCCTCTCGAGTCAATTAAACCTAATAACTCTCAAACGATCCTAAGCCACGGCCTACACAGTCATAGACAACTGCGCTCTATGTTCTAAGTCTGATAACAATTCCCTCCTCTCGAAGCGGAATTGTTAAACTAAATTACTAAATCTAGGTGATCAAGCTAAATTCAGTTTAAGCGTAAACATAGAGATAAAACACATAAAGAATGGAATTAATAAATTAAAACATAAATCAAAACATTATTATAAAAATCCCTACTTTCTAACCCTAGGACACGAATAGCTTAGCTATCCATGCCTAGTAACAATTCAATACAAAATTCTATGAAAAACATTGTAAGAATTAAAACTAAGAAAGAACAATTAAACTCGGATAACTCCGTCTCGATGATCTTCGTCTTCTTTGTCCTCCAAGATGATGTAATTTATGTTCTTGATGATTGATTTGTGATTGCTTCCTTTTCTAGAGCTTGGGGTCCTTTTTATAGAGTTGGGGACGAATCTTGGGGAAGATAGGATCAAAATCCTATTAAAATATGAAATCCTCGCATAAAAACCCTTCTGACACGGCCGTGTTGCTTAAGTGACACGGCCGTGTTGCTTTGCACAAAATTCACTTTCTGCTCAACATTTGACACGGCCGTGTTGCTTGAGTGACACGGCCGTGTTCTGTTCCAGAACCCACAGCGCGTTATGGACCACTTTTGACACGGCCGTGTTACAAGTCTGACGCGGCCGTGTCGGTTCTTGCCCGGTTTTGCTCCTGGACCGGTTCAGGCCGGTTCGGACCGGTTTGGACCGGTTCTTCGACGGTTCTCACTCTTTTGGGCCGGTTTTCACTCTTTTCCAACTTGTTTCCTCGTCCGCTAGCCTGAAAATGCTCAAAATACCTTAAAACAAGTCAAAACACGTCAAATGACCCAAATATTATTAATATAACTAAATGTCGGTCAAATATGCACGTAAATGATATAAAATATGGTCCTAAATCGACCTAAATACATGCATAAATAACGTGTTATCAAACTCCCCCAAACTTAAACTGTTGTTCGTCCCGAACATCATACAAAAAGACACAAAGAAGACAAGTGATTATGCATTTTGTTTAGGGCGATTAGACGATGAATTCAGTTTCAGTCTGATTTTCCTTAAAACAACTAGGCAACATAATTCACTTGAGCATATGTAATAACGCGTAAATCAACTAATCTCGAGACTTTGAACTTTCGAATTATTCAACCCTCACCGGGTAAGTGTTTCACTCATCTCTCAAGTGTTTAGGCTAAAATAATTTCCACTCATATTGAATTACATGCAAAGTCTACCATATGCTTGCCAATCGTCTACACTAGACCTCGTACTTGATATGTGTGATAAAAGATCAAAAAGGTCTTTATTTTGGTTGTAATGTGGGCTTAAGGTAAGGTGGGATACATTTGGATATAAGTGACTATTCATTGGACTAATCAAGTTACGTCTAACCCGACTACCCCTCAATACAATCACTCAATCTCACTCTTCAAATTTCAGCAAATCACCCCGCAAAGTGACTTCTTCACCTTCAAAAGTCCGTACAACTTAAGTGCTTTTCATTTCTGTGGGTACCACATTTTTGGGACTACCCGAATGTTCTAAGCAAATTCACAATTTAAACACTTTATATTCTAGCCTCTCCTCTATAATACAACTTTTCTTTTTTTTTTTTTTTTTTTTTTTTTCCTTTTCTTTTTTTTTTCTTTTTCTTTTTTTTTTTTTCTTTTTTTTTTTTCTAGGAGAGGCCATTCTTTGTTTTTCACCTATCACTTTTCTCTTATTTCCTTCATCTTTTGAAAATATCCCTACTTCCCATTCCTTCCCACAAGTTGTTCACCCAAAATTTCCTTCCAATTCTCCTCCCTCTAACTTGATTAATCCAATTAGGGCCAAAAGAGATAAATCAAAAGGATTTCGGCTGACATTGTTAGGGTATGAATAAATAAGGCTCTAAGGCTCAAGTGGGCTAACTGGGGACAATTTTTTTCATTATGGGTCAAAGGCAATTTTCATGGTTTGAATAAATAGGCTTAAACAAAAAGTTGCCTAAGATCATTTCCTAAATCACAACATATACTTGACACATTCTTAGTAAAGACTCAAGGCAAGTTCTAGAGATTAGTACACATATTCAATCAAATTCACACCGAAAGAAAGTATATGACTCCAAAAATTGGAGTATAATTAGGCTCAAATTCTCACAAGGTTAATTTTGATTGAATATTCTCAGTTCAAGCTCAATTTCGTCTCAAAACACCTCTCATGCTCTATTATGTGCCATTTTTTCATCTACTTCTCAAAATCATCTCATCATCAACTATTCATCATCCATCTTTCCCTAATTTTCTCTTTTTATTTTTTTCACTTGTTACCTATTTCCGGGTTTTATTATTCTTATTGACTCTAAAAACTAAAACACTAATAAGACTCTAAACTCCTAAGACTCAACATAAAAACGATATGCAATCAACTTGGACTCACAGACCCAATAACACCGATAAATCAGATAACTGGGCTCACAGACCCGATAACATCAATCAAAACAATAAAAATCAGCACAATGGGCACACGGACCCACAATCAGCAAAACTCGAACGATCAACTAAAATGTACATCAAACTGGAAATATAGCTGCCTAGATGTCCCACGGTCTACCCCCTCCCCCAAACTTGGCTGAAAGCCAATGTTTGGAGGAAAAACGTGGTACGCCTTGGTGCTAACTTACAAATCGTTTCGACGACGGCTTTTTGAAACCCCTACGAGCTCCGAAATCGTGCCATTTTGCTGCTTACTGAATCTTGGTTCGGCTGTCTCCGCATCGCGTTCTGAATTTTTATATTTTTTCTGCTGAAGTATTGACACGGCCGTGTTGAAGGTTGTGACACGGCCATGTTACATTTGAACCAAAGTTGATGTTTCCGGGCTGATTTTAACACGGCCGTGTCGTTTGTGTGACACGGCCGTGTTGCATTCCAGTTTGGATACACGTTTTGAGAAGGCTTTTGACGCGGCCGTGTCAATTTTGTGACACGGCCGTGTTGCAATTGAACTATCTTAACACGGCCGCGTCCAGCATGTGACACGGCCGTGTTGCATTCCAGTGTTAAAAACACTTTCTAGGTGCCTTTTGACGCGGCCGTGTCCATAGTGTGACACGGCCGTGTTGCATCCTCTACTCCTTTTAACGCGATTTTTTCCGTCTTTTCGACCCCCGTTTCTTGCAACACTCGTCCATGTTGATTCCTAAAACAAAAACACTAAAACACACGTAAAACATAAAATTAACGCAATAAAAAAAAATATAAACATAAAACATTAAACATCGGGTTGCCTCCCGACAAGCGCTTTGTTTTACGTCTTCAGCCGGACGTCCTTTTCCTATCAACCTTCTTCTAGCCACCCCGAGTTGGAAGTTTTCTGAACACTTAAAGAGCTATTTGGGGCACGAGGATTTTCTATAGCAGCTAGGGTAGTGTAAATAATGCTACAATTGTGCCTACCCCTTAGACCCGATTTATGTATGTTGAGTGTGATTATTTCGTTTTGAACCCGAAAAACCAACTCCCCTTTAGGTACATCTATTAGTGCTTGGCTAGTCGCCAAGAAGGGTCTTCCTAAGATAAAAGGGAATTCATCACTCCCTTTCATGTCAACAACTAAGAAATCACTAGGGAATTCAAAATTTAGCACTTTTACCACTACATCCTCTGCTACTCCCAACGGCGTTAATGAAGATCCATCCGCCAATTTGATAGTAGTAAAGGACCGTTTAATTTCCCTTAGTCCTAATTGTCTATACTGCTTAAGAGACATCAAGTTTATGCTAGACCCTAAGTCACACATGACATTATGAAATTCATGACTACCAATTGAGCAAGAAATAGTAAAACTCCCTGGATCTTTTGCTTTTGTTGCTCTTCTTGGTTTCATGCTTGTGTTTGCGTTCTTCTTGGGCCTGCTCGGTCTCTTCTTTGTCGCCTCTTTTCCATCCTCCCACTCCTTTGTTTTCTCTTTAACTTCGATTCTCTCCTTTAGTGGTTCCTGTTTCACAACAACAACTCTAGATTGCTCTAAAGGATCAAGGTTAGCAAAGAACGAATTTTTAAAACAAAAATCAAAAGACTCATCAAGAATAGGAGATGAAGTTTTCTTATCTATGATTGTATTGACCTCCTCCTTCTCAATGTTTTTGACTTCCTCGCTTGATTCCTTTGCTTCTTGGTCCTTCAAGCTCTCTTCATGCTCATCTAGCTCCACAATATTGCAGTGCTCCTTCGGGTTAACCACTGTATCACTCGGGTATTGGCCTTGCTTGTGTTGAGCTCCTACTATCTTTATCAGCTGACTCATGTGTGATGTCAATTCTCCAATGCTAGCTTGAGTCTGCACCAACGTGTTCTCGAGCCTCTTGATGTCTGCCCCTTGCCCAGTGATATGCTTGTTTAGCTCCATGAATTTTCCATCCACTTTCTTCTCCAACTGAGCTAACATTTCATCATACTTTTCAAATTGTGACATCGCGATCTCTTCTTGTGATGGCTTCTTACCGTCATGGATCATGCCATTTGTAACAGCAAATCCGGGTGGCGGATTAAGTGTATTTTGCGCGTTCCCATATGAAAAGTTCTGATGATTCTGAGGGTACTGATTGTACCGAGGCTGATTGTTCTGGAAGTTGTTGAAGTTTCGTTGATTCACAAATTTTACTTCTTCAACTTCTTCCGGACCCCCTGGCTGTTGTGCTAACGTTAGATTAGTTAGCAAATTCACCTGGCTCGTCAATGCTGTTACTTGTGCTGTGAGCTTTTCAATTGGCTCATTATTGACGGGCTCGACTTTTTGGACACTTGCTACCCTCCTTGGCATGTTTCTCTCGTTCGACCATTGGTAGCTTGTTCTGGCCATCGCGTCCAGGATTGAGAATGCCATCCTCACTGACTTCTCCATTAAACTTCCACCCGCAGCTGCATCCACTTGGTTTCTAGTCGGAGCAAGTAGACCATTGTAGAACTTGCATACTTGCTGCTTCTTGGTGAACCCATGTTGAGGGCAACTCCGGATAAGATCCCGGAATCGCTCCCAAGCCTCTCCGAATGGCTCTTGGTCCAGCTGTTTGAACTGATTAATTTGATTCTGCAAGTCGAGCATCTTGCTCGGTGGAAAGTACTTCAGTAAGAACGAAGTGCTCAAGTCTTCCCAATCTCTGATGTATTCTAGTGAATTGAACCATTGTAATGCTCTGTCCTTCAGTGAGAACGGGAACAATCTCATCTTGACCTGCTCGTGCGGCACATGATTGATCTTGATTGTGTCGGCCAGTCTGCGAAACTTGATCAGATGCGCATTCGGATCCTCCAACGCACTTCCCCCATACTGGTTTTGCTGCACTATATTGATTAGTGCAGGCTTCAGCTCGAAATTGTTGGCATTGAGTGGTGGAGGTTGTACTCCTCCTGCCTGCTGATTTGGACTGGGCTTCAAGCAGTCGCTAATAGGCGTGTCATCTTCATCGCCTGCAGCTGGGTCTATCTGAATTGGGCCGTACTGCTGTTGTAGCTGTGGCCCTTGTGGAGGTAGCTGCTGCTGTATGTTCGTGACTCGATCATCCAACCGTGCCAGAGCTGTCAGTACTCTGTTAAGTGCGTCATCTTGATTTGGATGTTGTGGTGGATTTTCCATCTCAGATGCGGCGTTTCTTCTAGTTCGGTGTCTGCGAGCTGTCGCTTCAATTTCCGGATCGAAAGGACGAAGGGTTTCTTTCCCTTTTGATCTGGTGT